>OZ010589.1:38282597-38325097 GCA_963932145.1 Acanthosepion lycidas
CCTTGTTGACGCCAGAGAGAGAGAGAGAGAGAGAGAGAAAGCATATGTCTGAATGAAAGGACTATATATATATATATATATATATATATATATATATATATATATATATATATATATATGTATATATGGTCAAAACCAAACATCAACTTAATATGAACAACTGTGAGTGTTCGCCTATCGTGATGAACGAGTGTTGTTTCAGAGAAGCTCCGTACGTTAACCGCCTGATGGGACTTTAGCTCAACCCAGGCATATTTTATTCGAACCAGTTAGATTCTTAAATTCCAACACTTCTAAATCTCAGGTCGAAGACCTGCCAAGCTACACATATTGTAGCGAAGTATTCCTATTCCATTCAGATTCCATTGCTGAGGTAATTTTATTCGAACAGCTACATTCTTTAATTCTAGCACTTTTAAATCTCAGGTATACGACCTGCCAAGCTACACACAATGTAAACCTTATCTCTATAGCGCTCTGTTTCGAGGGGCTCTTTGTTCTTCTACAGGATGAACATTACATAAAATACCAAATTAAATATATATTTTGTTGTCTGTGAACTAGGATTTTACATATGTTTAGCAATTATTTCAGTGAAGTCATTTCATCGTGCGTCACGCCATCGTAAAGCAATGACGGATAAACGCCATGATTAAAAGTATTCAAACATGGGAAAATAACAGCAACAGTTTCCTTTGATCTTGTCAACCGTTGGCATTATATCCAATTACAGGTTCCAGGCATTGAAAGAACTGCTTGGTCGTAGCAATGGGCTAAAACCAATAAAATAATTCGCCAAATGGACTTGGAATGCTAATGCTTTTATTACATTTATAGACGGACTATCTTTTTATCTCTCTCTCTCTGCCTCTCTCTCTCTCTCTCTCTCTCTCTCTTTCTATCACTTTCACTCTCTCCATATATATTAGGTTGGTGCAAAAATAATGACGTAATAATGTCGTTTTTGACGTATTTTTTAACGTCAAAAAACGACATCATTACGTCATTATTTTTGCACCAACCTAATATATATATATATATATATATATATATATATATATATATATATATATATATATATGAGTGGACACTGAGGTCAACACCGAGTAGTGACAACCTGTTTCATGTTTGAATTCAATCTACAGGCGATCAAGCTTTCATGCATGAAACAGATTGTCGAGAATCACTGACTGTTAACCTCACACGCTCTGTACCTGATACTGAGCACTTTTACTCATGAATATAACATACCTTAAAAGAAATTTTTATATATATATATATATATATGTATATTATACTATATTTATATTATATATATATTATATTATATTATATTTTCTCTTTTCTACCTAAGTAGGTAGTACCTGGTTCATAAGGATTAAAAAAAAAGATAACCCTTTATGAAGTCGTCAAAAAAACAAATGTTAGTGAATTATGACAGTTTTTTTTTTATATACACAAAACCCTTTCAGAAAAAAATAAAAAATAAAATAAAATAAAATAAAAAAAATCTCCATAGACGCTTAACCAAACTAGACGATGTTATCTTCCGCTTTAAATTTAGACACCCCAACCTTACCCTGACTTGACGTCTTTGAATGTAACTGAGATATTGATACAAATTATTAACCCTTACGCCCCTTTTCTTTAAATAAGTGCTCTATCCGTTACCATGGTAATTTTAATTTTAATAATGAGTATGCTTATAAAACACGTAAATTTCTGGAATTAGTTATTGTGTCTAAATGAGTGTATGTTTGTGGGTGTGCTTGGTTTTTTATAATGTTATAATCCCGCAATTATTTCGTCCAGTGAACTGATGTTTCTGCCATATTTAGGGATTGTGGGGTTTTTTTTTATTATTAACCCTTTTTTGTTTTGTTTTATGTAAATAGTATTAATTCATATTGTAAATAATCATTGGGGTTTTTAAATTGTTTTCCCCCCCCCACACACACACAGACTTTGAAATGTACATATGGGGACCAGTTAGGATTTCATAGAGAATTTGAGGTATTATGGTGGATGTAGTAAGAAAGGTAGGAGTAAATGTGTTGTTCTGGCGATAGGAATATTGTTGGTATGTTTGGGTCCGTGTCTGTGACTAGCTAAGTTTAGAATTAAAACAGAAGAAGACAGTCCTTCCCCAACCCCACTTTTTTGGCCTCGTGCCACATTTTGTACATTAGTACAAATAAATAACTATTCCCCAAAAAATTTCGCTTGAAGATGGAACAGAGCTTGGTACTTTAATTCAATTTAATTCAAATAATTTTATTGAAGTTTTCGGCTCTTGTTTTGAAACATGAGAACTCTTATGTAGCGTTGGAATCATATTTTCAAATAATAATTATATATATATATGTGTGTGTGTGTGTGTGTGTGTGTTAATAGTTTAGACAGTTTAGTAGAAAATACATCTATATTACACCAATATAACAAGCAACAAAGATTATAAAGGTCTTAAATGTTGGTAGCAGCAATGTACTTGAGAAAATAAAAAAATATTTGATAGAAAGTTTCGGTATTTCTCTTAATCAATTTTCTATAGCTACCAAGAAAATTGATAGTATGTCAAAATTATTTAACCAAACCTGTTTGAATTATGCTACCCATATATATATATATATATATATATATATATATATATATATATATATATTAGTTCATTGCTTAGTGTTATGGGGTCTACCCCTTTTTCATACAAGTGGACTCGACCAGTATGTACTTGTACTGCTGCCGGTGAATACCCGGAAGTTAGTGAGTGTCAGAGAGTGATACAGTGAGAGAGTGAGAGTGTGAGGTAAACGCTTTGTAGGAGTCACAGCTGCGAGCACGTAGACTCAGAAGGAAATCATACTTCGATACTGAATTTCCCAGACTGTATATATATTATTATTGCTATTAACCGCATTTCTGGATCTACTAACCGTATTACCAATTGTATTATTACGTCAATACATTTATTTGCTATATTTCATTCCTGCGTTTGTCATTCATTTGAGACCGGATTTAATCCCGGAATCCACAACACTTAGTTTTACTGTAGGGTAGCACAGATTATATAATTTGGGTCACACGAGAACCTAATGAAAAGGCTATCAATACATTTTCTCAGCATCTCCATAGTTTGAACCTCAAACTTGCTTTTTTATCTTAATAGTAGCTACTGTTATTGTTGGTATGACCGGATAGAGTAACTGTTTTCTGAGCGGGAAATATGATTGGCGTATCGAGTTCAAATCCCACTAAGATCTTTGCATTCACAAATTATCCTGGAGAAAGGCATTCATCCACTTCTTCTTCCACACCAGCTACAATAATTATCCTCCCTCCTAGACGTGTTACCAACCAGAGTTAGACATCCTAGTTCGCTTGTTATAGCTTAGTTGCTTAGTTGTTGGACTCCCAACTGCACACCGTAAAACCTATTTACTATAGAATCATCAGTAGCAACATCAAGCATGGAGAAGCTCTGGTTAATTGTAAACTAATTAACTAATTTCATTAAAAAGAATCAAGATAAAATCAGAGTTAAATGAGAGCATGTGTCCAACGTTTATTTTTATTGTGGGGCTCGCCCATCGTACACAAAATGGACTTGTCCAAAGGATACTTATACTACGAAGAGATAGCGTGACAGAAAGGTCGACACAGGGTGTTCACACAGAGTTACGAGAGTCCAGAAAGAGAGATAATTACCGCCTCCATTACAGAGACATGTAAATATACTTTTCTACTAACCCGCATTCCTGGACTACTAATCTTCATTTCGCTTTATATTCTTACGTTTAATACACATATTTTTTTTTCCTTTTTCTATTACTGGCGTTGTTATTTATTTGTACCGGATTTCATCCCCGGAATCCACAACAATTTTCATAGTCATGCTTAGAATATTACTGGCACATATGGTCCGGTGCCCCTGCAAATTACAGTGAGCTCCTTGATAAATTCAAAGAAGAATCATAAAGAAAAATCAGCAGTATTATTGATCCTGATCTGGCAGCTCGGCTCCAGTCAGTTTCCCACCGCCGTAAGGTTGTCCCCCTGTGTCCTTTCTATAAATATTTTCATGGTAATTGTTCGAAAGAGATCTTTGTTATGGTATCTAGACTTTAAAAAAAAATTAAACGCGGTATTAGACTGACGTCGAGATCTCGTCAATTTACAGCCGATCTAAGCGTAAATTTTATGCTATCAATATCTTTTCTCGCACTTCTCACTTGTAGAACTCCTTTCCGTTTCATTGCATTCCAGCAAACTTTAATCTGCGAAAATTTAATTGCAATTTCAATCGTTATCTACAGTCCTCCTGATTACTCTTTCCGCTCACTGTTAATTTTTCTGTTTCTACTTCTTCCAACCCCTGCAACCCCTTGTGCCTTAATGATGTTACTACCTTGCATGGGATGATACAGATTAAAAAAAAAGAAAATTAAAAAAAAAATGTCTGTTGTCGAGCAAGCTGTAACTGACATCGTTGAAATACTAATCTTAAAAACCGAAGCTACAATATGGATTGCAATATCATCGTCCGGTTACATGAGTTTGATTCATTGATCTTTTTTTTCGTGATGTTTTACTAAGTTTTATCCATTAATAAATATTACCGATTGTAAAAAGATTATTTTTGTATGCTTATATAAAGCGCTCTGTTTAAAAGAAGCATCACACGGAGTTGTTCCTACCGGTTGACACATAGGATTAACACATCTGCGACCGAACACTGAAATAGCCTCGTGTCCAGAGTCATTTCGTTTCGTAATAATCTTATTCCTCAGCCACACTGGAACGCAGTCGAAAGAGGAGAGGATACTCATTGGAAACGAGGAATTAATGGAAATTAACGTGTATATTGCATAATGGAATTATTGTTTCATACGTCTTCGCAAAGACAACGAAATGAATCAACCCATATCTGGAATAATGGATAAGGGCTCGGATTGAGATCAAGTAGAAAAGCCTGCCTGTCAGAGCTAGTAGGGATATTTTAAACATTATAATATTTTAACGAATTTTACGTACTTTGATTTATAGTGTTACTTACGAAAAAGCTTTTCGAAGAAATGTTAGAAAAATCACAATAAACTTTGAATCTACTATTGTTACTGCTCTTTCCGATAATTTAGTGAATGTGTCAGAGTTATCTCCTCCTAAATTCTGATACCACCACTTGGTGAAGCTATCCATAAACTATAGATACTTGAGACCCCTCTCTCTCTCTCTCTCTCTCTCTCTCTCTCTCTCTCTCTCTCAAATTTGCATTCTCAGCAGACACTACGACAATGTAAGCACTCGAAGAAGATTGCTTTTTCCCCTTTGTGGAAGGCAATATGCGTTTCCTTGGGAAAACGCTATGAGTATTATGCACACACACACGTACGCACGAACATATTTGAACACGAACTATCTACGTTTACACAAAAACACACTAATTATGTCTATTGTAAATCCTTTTTTTGTCTAATACACATATTTCTTTGTAGATGTATATCGGTTTCTTATTGTTTTTCTGTTACATTTTCTTTTGGTTGGGCTCATCTCTAGTCCGCCATTTTATTGTAGTGGGCTTTTTTATTTCAGAAGTTATAGATCTCTTCAATTCACAACGTGTAAAAAACCCACAGTCCGCTACACATGGACGTCCGTATTTACAAGAACGGCATGATTATACACACACATACAAACAAAATTCAAGATTTTTTTTAGAATATCGGGGGTCGCTCATTTGTCGTAAGCTTTTCCGTTTATGATTAGTAAATATAGATTTGTTTTATTTAATAACAATATCACTTGCCGATGCAAATTAATACAGAGTTTTGAAAGATTTAATGTTTATAAATTATTCTAATTAAATTTGTTAGGTTTTTGTTAAATGTAAAAATATTCTTGTAAAAACTTATTATCCATCGAAAAATAATTTAAGATAACAGTGTCTATAATATATTGTATTCATAAAAGCAATTAAAAACATTTTTATTTAAATAATGTCTTAGTTCCATTGCATTTTTTTATTTTACGATTCAGGGTAAATTTTCTGTGTCTGGGGATCCCGATTGACCAAAAAATTTGGTGATTTAAATTCTGATTATGTTTTGCAATAAATTTCTCTCGTTCTTTTCCGGAATTATCTCGACAGATATCTGACACATCTGGTGTTTGCAACAATTTAATTCTTATGTCTTCGCGTGAAAATAGATTACTGATTAGCTGCACAAAAATGCATTCGTCTCTTGTGTGTTTTCTTCATTCACAAGATATACACTCATCGCCCTTGATCTATTGAACAATTAAAAGATGCCATTCGTCAAGAAATTGCTATCATTTCACATGAAAGGACCCGTCGAATTATGGACAACTTTTGTTGCTATTTGGCAGTGCCTTGTAATTTCTGACCCTTTATATTAGGTCATTTCCCTTTTGGATATTTATGGGCGTATGGTATAATGGATAATGGTTCAGAATTAAAAATTGGAGAGCCAAGTTCGAATTCCAGGCGATTTCGTTACATTCTCTTACGCACATCTAGCTTTTCATAACTGCTTTAGCCATTCAGCATAGTACTCTCCATTGATACTGTTTTCATTTCTATAAGCACAGAGACAACACGACAAGCGAAGTGTTTATTCCATGACGGTTAACAGCAGAAAGAGGGTTAGTTATGTTAGCAATAAAAGAATAACAAAAGAGAAAAAAAAAAAACACCTAACCCTAATTTGAAAGTTAACTTTCTTCTTAAAAAAAAATTACTTTGTTATTCTTTTGTTTGTCGATGTTTACATATATTTGAAAGTTAACTTTCTTCTTAAATTAAGTACAAAAAAAAAATCGATTTACGGAAGCGCGTACTAATTTCTACAAGGAATTACTGTGAAGGAAGTAAATAGACCCAAATTGTATACGTCCACCAACAAAATTCATCACTGATATACTTATCAATAAGCTGGTAATGGCTGACGAAAGACCAGGAAAAACACCGATTTTTTTCGGGTCGTTAACATCCAAAAAGGTAGACTTCTTCAATGGGTGTTAAAATAAAAATTTACCCTTCAAGAATCTTCTTTCTCCTCCTAAATCCAGTCGCACACTTTTGTACTGTAGATAAAACTCCTGTAGATATCTCCTAATGTAGTAACCATTTTCAACATGAATGTCCTTCGGTGCTAAACCCTTTTTTTCTTCGGGTATTCGATAACACTACGATACCAGATTTTGTCTATTTTCAATAGAAGTCCCTGCTTATTACTTTTGAAGTCTTCTTTAAACAGAGAGATTTCAGTTTACCTGGAAAGAAAGAATGCAGTTATTAATAAGAAGAGTTGATTTCTCATCTCTAGCATGGACTCCATCGTAGTCATCTTACGAAGTGTACTGCCCACCCGGCCAAAAAGACTGACACATTTGTAGATTTAATAAAAGCGAAATAGTGTAAAGAAGGAAAAATTTGTTTTTATTTTCAGACTGTACATATAATGCAATTTTGTTTATATTTCATTTTGCGTTGTCAACATGAATTGGATGGGCGAATATCGCGCTTTCATTGTGGAAACGTTTAGCAAGAACAACGAATCAGTAACTGCGATACAAAGAGAGTTCGCCTGTCCGAACAGCTGATTTGAACCCATGCGATGTTTTTCGGTGGGCTTAACTGAAATCAAAGATATACACTCATCGCCTTCGATCTATTGAACAATTAAAAGATGCCATTCGTCAAGAAATTGTCCCATTCCACATAAAAAGTCCCGTCGAATTCGGGACAACTTTCGTGAACGCCTTTCACAGTGCGTGGAAAATAATGGCACCCACCAGATGGATTTAATTTTTAAAACAAAATAAAACAAGATGGCATTATACATACATTTTGAAAATAAAAACACATTTTTCGTTCTTTACTCTCTTTCGCTTTCAAATATGTTAGATCATTTTCTGCACCTTGCATGTATATATATATATATATATATATATATATATATATATATATATATATATATATATATATATATATATGAAGAAAAATACCGAAAAAAACAAAGAAAAATCCTTACATGCAATTATGCTGTTTTAATGTTAATATAATGTCAACGTCGGACGTTTCAGTCTAATAAACCATCTTCAGGACATATTCATAAAATATAATTAACATTATCAATTCAACATGACAAAGACGATGGACATAAGAACAAGACTTATCCAAACAGATAACTGAAAGTTTTATATGATCAGCGTTCCGTTTAAACATGGTCACGTTGTCGTCACGTGGGCGACTCTGTGAAAACATATTCCTAAAAAATTATATTAACATTAAAACAGCATAATTCCATATAAGGATATTTTGTTTGTTTCCGTATTTTTCTCCATACTGTCGGATCTATATCCATATATTTGCTTACATATATATATATATATATATATATATATATATATATATATATATATATATATATATATATATATATATTTATTCATTTATTTAAAATATTTTAGTGGTACAGAACTTGAGTATTGCTGTAAAGACAGCTGAATATTACTTGACATAAGTAAAAATAACAACAAAAATGAAAAAGTAAAAAAAACCGGTTTCGCTCCTGCTCTTCAAGGTTTGTAATCGGGAATAAAAAGAGTAAAACACAATAAATTCTTGAATTTGCGAATGGTTGATGAGTGGACAAAACAGAGGGGAGTGGAAGTACGAGAGACTAATTATAGCAAGCCCCATCAAACAATCACGCTATTTACAGAGACAAAGTTTTCGAGACTTGATATACATTGACTCCAGTACTTTTAGGAAAATAAAGGCTGTGACTGGGACAAAACAGTAAACCAGTCAACATTAAATTCAACTGCACACTTTCTGTTATTTATAAAGTGCTCAAAAATAGAGGATCCATAGGTGTTTGGGATCAGTTCATTCGAAACTAAGGTGGGATTACTGATCTTGCTTGGCACGTGTTGTTTTATTCTTGCATCTAGTCGCTGGATAATATATGAGAATAACAGCATGGCCCGGCGTTGCCCGTGCTTGATTCAGAAATCGTACGACTCATACAGCAATCGCTATCCCTTGACTTAAAATATTTTTGCCCTTCCTTGCCTTTAAAGGAGTGACCTTGCCGTGCTGATGTTGCTACATGCCTTACTTCTTGCCTATCTCATACTGCGATTTTTTTCTAAACTCTATACTAAACATTATATCTGTTACGAAAAAAGAACTAAACAAAATGAACACAAAATGATTAGCTTTAAAAAAGGACTCGTAACTGGAAAAACCGAATGAAAGAAGAATGTTAACAACAAATACTTTTTCACACCCAACCCAGTTCTGCGGAATCAGAATCAACGTTGAGTTTAAGCAAGCGAATGAGCCAATTGGAGTAAAGTGCCATGCAGATTTAAATTTTTCCCACTGCAACTATCGATAATTTTACATGCTAGCATGCTAGTTAACATTCCGGAGTCAGCTGTTGGCTCTCATGCTGGCCAATAGAATCTCCCTGCCTATTCGTGGCATCCAGCTATAGGCTCTCACTCTGGCCAGTAGAAAATTCCCGCAAACTACATGAAAAGTGCTGTAGAAACATGAAAAAATCGATTATTTCCACTATCGATGGAAGTTGAGAAATGCAAAGTCGGTCTTGGCCTTCCCTCTAACTTGGAGCAAGTGCATGTAAATTTTGGTGCCAACCCGTCAAAAATTGCGGTCGTGCATTCGTTACACATACACATCCTGACTTTTATAGATAGAGATTAACAGTCGTAAGTGGACAGTGAAGACAACACGCAGTCTGTTTCATGTTGAATGCAATCATCAGAAATTAAAATTAAACAAACCGGTTTCTTATATGGGTCATGTTCTTTGACAACTACCACAGATTACGAAAAAAATATGTGAAAGGCGAGTTTTGATTACTGGTCATTGCTGGATAAGTAAAGAAGCTGTGTCTCAACTGAAACAATAGGATTGAAATTATGGGAAAATTTCAAGAGGTGGACAAACAGGAGACTTCCTCCCTCTAATCATACATGATACAGGAATAAGAAAGAAAGAATTACGTATATCTATCGTTATCAGATATGGTTGGAAAAAAGAGTTCGTTTGAGGACGAATAGAATAGATAGATAGATAGATAGATAGATAGATAGAAAAATAATGAGCATAATGAGATAGATATATAGATATGAACAAAATGAGATAGATAGACAGATAGATAGATAGATAGATAGATAGATAGATAGATAGATAATGAGATATGAGCATAATGAGATAGATATATAGATATGAACATAATGAGATAGATAGATAGATAGATATCAAAATAATGAGATATGAGCATAAAGAGATAGATATATAGATATGAACATAATGAGATAGATAGATAGATAGATAGATAGATAGATAGATAGATAGATATCAAAATAATGAGATGTGAGCATAATGAGATAGATATATGGATATGAACATAATGAGATAGATAGATAGATATCAAAATGATGAGATATGAGCATAATGAGATAGATATATAGATATGAACATAATGAGATAGATAGATAGATAGATAGATAGATATCAAAATAATGAGATATGAGCATAATGAGATAGATATATAGATATGAACATAATGAGATAGATAGATAGATAGATAGATAGATAGATAGATAGATATCAAAATAATGAGATATGAGCATACTGAGATAGATATATAGATATGAACATAATGAGATATATATATATATATAGATAGATAGATATATATATAGATAGATAGATATCAAAATAGTGTGATATGAGCATAATGAGATAGATATATAGATATGAACATAATGAGATAGATAGATATCAAAATGATGAGATATGAGCATATAGAGATAGATATATAGATATGAACATAATGAGATAGATAGATAGATAGATAGATAGATAAATAGATAGATAGATAGATATCAAAATAATAAGATATGAGCATAATGAGATAGATATATAGATATGAACATAATGAGATAGATAGATAGATAGATAGATAGATAGATATCAAAATAATGAGATGTGAGCATAATGAGATAGATATATGGATATGAACATAATGAGATAGATAGATAGATAGATAGATATCAAAATGATGAGATATGAGCATAATGAGATAGATATATAGATATGAACATAATGAGATAGATAGATAGATAGATAGATAGATAGATAGATAGATATCAAAATAATGAGATATGAGCATAATGAGATAGATATAGAGATATGAACATTATGAGATAGATAGATAGATAGATAGATAGATAGATAGATAGATAGATAGATAGATATAAACAGGTTAAAATTGATATCTCTTCGAGCAACGTATGACTGACTTTGGCTTATTCTTCCAAAAATACCCCAGGAAATGACATATACACATCTGAAAATTTAGATAGATATACAGATAGATAAACGACAATGGCTGCAAGATATTCTTCGGTAAACGATATGAAACATTATTAACCAAACCAAAGTTTGGATATCATCCAAAGAACGGAATGCTGTTTCTAATGTGGAATTTGAAGGGATTCCTCTTCTATGAGCTCCAGCAAGAATGCAAGAAATGTTTCTAGTTAGATTAGCCGAAGGCAAAATTCGAATACAAGCATCGAATTTCACCAGAATAAACTTTCCTTGCTGATCAGGCAAAAATCGTTACACTTTGACTAGAAAATCTTTCACTCACCCGATATTTTAACCTGATATATTAGGTTGGTGCAAAAATAATTTCGTTTTCTCACATAGTAACATGTGTTAGAAAACGAAATTATTTTTGCACCAACCTAATAGTATTTTTTGAATGACGACCAATTCTATTTCTTAAAGAAATCAATTAATCAAAATAATTTCATTTCCGTGAAAGACAGCAAAATACAGGAAAGTTAGATTTTTGTTGAGAAAGAATGAAGCACCTTAGAAGATGGAGAATTTAAGTTAACTGAGATATGGCTCCACTCTATGATTAACGACGTTAGAGTGTTGGGGGGTGGCTTTCTTATGCCTATGCTAGCGGCATTTAATCTGGAAGTTCAAACCTAGCCAAACAGGTGGATGGGTAGAACCAATATAGAATTTTATTTACTAATAGGAGAAAAAAAAACCCAGTGATAAAAAAAACAAAACAACTGAAGTAGGCAGCAGCTCTTTTTTTTGCATAGATAGGCAAGTATCAAAAAACCGATACATTGGCTTCATATGCAGTATTCAATGTCGCCTGATAAGTGACAAGGACCTACGGCCACATCATGTTGAAACACCAGTTGACGTACGATCAGCGAAGTTATGCAATGTCAGGCCTGGTCTGTACCGTGAAGGGTGACCGCTTGAGTTGCTGTAAACATTGATTTAGTGGTATTAACCGACCTTTTCTCCCTCCTCAGCTATGGATTAATTAGTAAGACTTATATCACTAAATCATTATTATCTCCAAAAATAATTCTTACAATCTAGAAATATTTTCTCGCTTTAAATAAATTTCAAATTGTTGAAAAGCCATAGAAAACGAATCAATTAATCGACCAATCATTTATACGCATCTCAGTCAAGTACAACGGCATGGAACAACCAGTTCTAGTTAGCCGTATACTACTGTTTATAGTAACTAGTCACTGGTAGTGAATTGTACTTAAAATGCAAGTGTGAACGCAATTGAAAAAAAAAAGCAGAATGTCTCCCAGTGTAGGATGTGATTCACATCCAAATATACCAGATGAACTGTCAGAATTTAAAGGCAATAAAACATTTGTTCAAAAGGACGTTGATCTAGGATGACCCCTGATTAAGTACCCGGACTCAAACGAAGTGACACTAAAGTAGACTTTGCAGTCAGCGTCACAACAGTACAATGATTCTCGGCAGAGTGAGGGTTCTGCAAGAGATCGCCAGGAGTTCAGCGAAAAACAATGATAAATAGACTCATGAATTTTTGAGTAATTTTACTGTACACTGACGACATATGGTTATTGGTTATTATAATAAACTGGAATACCCGTTGGCCACTGACTGTTTGGGTTATAAAACACAGAAGTTGATTTCAACATACCATTGAAATGAAAGTTAATTTCATTATGATTCAGTTAAATATTCCGATTCGTTCGTGTCATCATTGGTCTGGTTTACAAGTTCATGTTTAATGTTTTACTGATTGTTTACACCATTTAATACGAATAGAACTTCCAGGATAAACTTGAAACTTTAAATCAGATTAACTTAAAAATATTTTTTTTCAAAATGCCAATATAAATTTTTAACTCATATTCACTTGACAATATTTTATAATTATGCCAAAAAGTATTTTTTTTAAATATTTAAAAGATCGTTTGTTTAAATAAAGTTGAAATATGAATCATTACTCTACAAACAACTGGACGAAACAGAAAAGCGGGGCGTCTATATGTCTGTCTTTAGCTTAAAAAATATTTTAATTAAAAAAATTGTCTGTTTGAAGAAAGTTAAAATACTTACTGTATAAACAACTCGTATTTTTAAATCTTATTCACTTAAATTAGATTAAGTCATTATGCACCGGACGGATGGACGGACGGATGCGTGGCATAAGCACTCACGTAATCACAGCCTTTTAGTATTAGGTTGGGGCAAAAATAATGACGTAATGATGTCGTTTTTTGACGTTAAAAAATACGTGAAAAAACGACTATTACGTCATTATTTTTGCACCAACCTAATATTATATAGATTATAAGGATACAGGTCATTTATATTTATTTTTATTGTACCTACGAACGATAATGGGTATGTCCCCATTCTCGTAACAACAGTAGTAAATACTGTATGTTGGTCTGCAGTCGTCGATTTGACGGTGTTTATAGTCCTTATTAGACCTGTTAAGACCGTTTTTCCTGCTACTCGATGAAATTACGTTTTTGTTCTACAAATTCAGTTTGACTTAAGTTCTGATTTATTTTACCTTTTAAGTTCAATTTTGCTGACTTTCTTTGAATTTTTTTTACTTTTTCCTTTCTTTTTCAGTTTAATACGTTCACATTTTATTTTGTGTTTATTCTATTATTAGTTTTGATTTTTACGATAAAATCTTCTTTTTAAGTTATTTTTTCGTTTTTGTTTTCCTATACCCCCCTCTCCCAGAGTTTATCTGTTTATTTTTCTACGTGTTTATATTTCTGTTTGACGTCAAGCTTTACTTTTTCTTTGTTCATTTACTACGTGTTATTTGTTACATGCTAATTCGTTCGTTATTGACCCCTTTTTAATATCTGTTAAGTGTTCTCTGTTTTAATTGTTCAATTTTTCTGTGTTCATATTTTTTCTAACTGTTTGTGTTTATTTAGTCTAATGTGTCCGTTTTTTTTTATATTCGTATTTCGTTTATCGGCTAACCTTTATTTTTAAAGCCGCTGTTTTGAATTTTTGTTTAGTTAATACGTTTTGTTTCGTATTTGTGTTTGTAGCCTGTCCTTTTTACTTTAATGTTTAGTTTTAAAAAAAATTTATTGCTGTAGTTTACCCTTATTTTGTATGATTTATTCGGGTTTTCGTTCGTATATCGTTTGTTTTGATATTTTTTGTTTGAACTGTTGTTTTTCGTTCTAATTTTTTTGTGACCAATCAATCACATCAAGTTTTTTTTTTTTGTTTTTACTATATCGTTTATTAATTTACAGTACATGATTGTACTTTTTCTTTCAAGGTAATTTTGTGACTATCGTTTTCTGGTTTTCGACTGAAAATTTGATTTCGCTACTCGGCGTACTTTGTTTATTAAACCTTTTTTTGCTGTTTTAATTTTTTTACGCCTATAGGGGTCACTTCTCCTTATCACCCCTTCCATTCCCGTGTTATATTTGTAAAAAAGAAGTGGAGAAAACAACCCGAAAATTCCGTCTTTCCGAATTAAGAAAAGAAAACAATATTGGCTGTCGAAAGAAGGTCAATTAAAAAACATTTATTTTCAATTAAAAAACACCCGCCTGACAAAGATAGCACAGAGGAGTAAGCAGTTTTGCTGAGTACATCCATAGATATGGAAGAAGTAAACTGCACAAACGAGACAACTAAAAGTATGGAGGCCAAAAATGATAAAAATGTAAAATCAAAATATATGGAGGCCAATAACGGCCAAAATAAGGAAAAGAAAAAAGATAATGCTGATACCAGGGAAAATTGCGGAGTTCTTGGAGTGAGCTAAGAGTTACGCAGACCTTGTCGTAGAAGGTGGAGTCTTAGAAAAATCCCAAGAACTAAGAAAAATTGTCAAAAGAATTGTGTCGGTCTTCGTCATGGACAACAGTACGCGCAAAATGTGTCGCTCGACGAAAGACACAGTGGTGAAATCACTGGATTCCTTGGTGTTTGAGCCCTTCAGAATCGTGAAGAGAGCCAGCTATTTCATATGGGATGTATTGCTACCCTCGCCAGAAGACTGTATGGATGCTTCCAGTCGTGACTTAATCACTAAAGACTTGATATTGCGGACCGAATACGGAGACAAGCGAAGGAGCTGTGTGGTATTATATGAGGTCCCTCCTCAAGTTATTGCGGAACATCACGCCGCTTTTCACTCCCAGTATGGCGAGATACTGGGCGCTTCCTGCGATAGCATGAACGGGGGATGGAGTTTCGAAATATTACTGGATCGTAAAGCCTTCCTCTCCATCCCCAACTGTCTGGAAGCAGGGAGCCTGAGACTACTGGTTATTGTGACCAGTCTAAAACCGGTGTGTTGGAAGTGTGAAGAGACTGGTCACCTCTCCACTTCCTGCCAAGTGAAGAACGCCTCTGGTAGTCAAGCTCCAGCTGAACAAAATCCCCCTCTGACTGCGTCTTTATTTTCCTTATCGTCTTTAATGGGCATGCCAAGCCTCCATTCCCCGATGAGTCTTCGCCCGGTATAGTGCAGTTGTAGAGAATGGGGAGGGGGAATAGCTGGTTTCTGGTAAGGCCAGAGGGAGGCGCCAAACAGCGGGGTCTCAGTCCCATGAAGTCACAAGGACGAAAGGCACAAACAATCCCACTCCCACTGTCAACGTTAAGAGCGATGCCCCGGTCTCTGATTCGACACTAAGGGAACAACAGAAAAAATACGACCCAGGTTTTGAGAAGACGGAAACTAGACAAACAAAAGGAGTCCAATACCAAAAAGGCCACTCCCTCAACGTCCTCTATCCTGTCTACACTTTCACCTCAGGAACATTCTTCCCCTCTCACAACACATTCAAAACAAATTCTCCTTAGTAGAGATCCCAGCCATTACAAACAAAGATCCTCTTATACATCTAATCATACTCCCAGCCCATCCCCATTTTAAAATCTTGAAACGCTCCCTCCCGCTCCAAAAAGACAGAAAGTCTTACCCAAGAGTTGAAAGATAAAAGAAAAAAACGCAGAAACACGTATATAACTCTGGGGAGGATGAGTTCCGGATTTTCGCCGGCCCAGGCCGAACGAGACAGAGACTATGGTAACCGGATAAAAGATTTAAAATATCTTGTCTATCTGGCAATATGTCGACAAGGACGTGGAAGCGCCACAAAACTTTCCCGGTGCCCAGAGAGTTGTAACAGTTATTAGAAAAGGAACTGGAACTAGACAGGCATGATCCATGTTAGATGAGGCAATCATCTCTTATAAAATGTCACCGCCAATCGCCATCGTGGAAAACAAACAGTTAAAACATTTGAAACAGTTTTGTGCAGGGCGGGGGTCCTAGTTTTAGTTCACTCCCCACTTTACATTTCCCTGGAATATAGGCGATCTCTTCCATATTCCGGTAATATCAAGACTGAGATGGGTCAATGGTCAATGGGAGAGGCTGTCGGTATCCTTACCCCAACCATGTTCAGACCAGCGTCCCAACCCTAATCGGCCTGATAATGGCACTCTGGTTGGAAAGTCTGAATGTCCGGGGCCTGATGTTGGAGTCCGAAAGGCGAGGCTCGATCGCGAACTTCAGCGGCTCGGGGAGGATGTATGTTGTTTACAGGAGACCCATTTTTTATTTCACAACCATTAGGATATTCTGTCTAATAGGTTCGTCCTCTATTTAGCATGATTTGATGGACGATAGAGGGGTGTTTCCTGGCTGGTGAGCAAGCCTCTGGATGCGGCGTGTGCTCTTGTCTTCGCGGATCCGGAGAGCAGGCTTTGCGTGCTGGATGTTACCCTAAAGGATAAGGCTCTTCGTCTCACTGGAGTTTATGCGCCCAATGACCATGCGCAGCGGCCTACTCTGTTTCAGCAGATCGCGCCGTTTTTGATGACATCTTGTTCTTTGTCCCCTTGCTAGCGCTGATTTACAACAACTGAATGAAGCGGGGATCTATACCTCAACATTTCACCAGGGGTGTGATCAAGTTGCTTCGCAAGAGCAAAGACGGTGGGGATGGGCTAGATAATTTTCGGACTTTGACGATGTTAAACACAGAATTGAAGATTTTAGCCAAGGCCTTAGCCGGCCGTTTTCAGGCTTTCCTCTCTAGCCTGATTGGTCCCGAGCAAACTTGTGCGGTGAAGGGCAGGAATATTCAGGACAGCCTTCATTTGGTACGCTTGATCATCGAGCAAGTCGACAGTGATGCCGCGCTGATCAATTTAGATCAGTCCAAGGCTTTCGATAGAGTTGACCATCGATTTCTGGAGGCTGTTCTTTCGGCCGCCGGTTTCGGGCCGGACTTTCGCACTTGGATCCGACAGCTGTATGCGTCCCCCGGTGCGCTGGTAGAAGTGAATGGGGTAAGATTGAAACTTTTCATTTTGTTCCGCTCCATTCGTCAAGGTTGTCTGCTGTCTCCATTCCTGTACGTTCTTGCGTTGGAACCTTTCCTCCGTAAGTTGAAGACGAATCCGGGCCTTCGCGGAATTTCCTTACCTGGTGCTACCACCTCGGCCAGGTACTCCGCATATGCTGATGACGTTTCAGTCCTTGTGTCGAGCAGGGCCGAAATTAACGAAGTCGGCAAATAAATCAAGGGATATGAGATGGTGACAGGGGCCAAGATCAACCGCGATAAGTCTGTTAGCCTGCGGTTGGGTTCGTGGAAGGGAGTTTCTCTTCCCGAATCTTTCCTCTGGACGGGTGGGCCGGTCAAAATACTCGGCGTCTTGTTCGGTCCCGACCTCCTATTCGAAATGAATTGGTCGGAATTGCGGGAGAAGGCAAAGCTTGCAGTTCGTTTGTGGACTCGGAGGAATCTTTCCTTGAAGGGGAGTGCGGAAGTATGTGCCTCGCACATCTACCCGATTCTACTTTACCGACTCTCCGTGCTTCCACTCCCGTCTGACACTTTATTGGCATTTGTAAAGCTCTTGTTCTCCTTCTTGCGGGGAGGCAAGGCCGCCATGGTTAGTCACGAGATCTGTTACCGCCACCCTCCTGATGGCTGTCTGAGTATGCCTTGCGTTGAGATTCGTCGACAAGCGCTTCGCATCACTTACCTAGACCGAATGTGTATGCAGTTGGATGAGATCGGCGAATTCTGGAAGGAAGACGCACGTAGACAATTTCCACCCTTAAGAAGTGAGGCCGGCCGTACTCCTCAAGCCGAGGGCTCCTTCTATCGCGAATGTCGGCTTGCTCTCAAGGATGGCCTCTTTGGCGTTCAGCCGTTGTCCCGTAAGGCGTTAGTTAGGGGGGACGTCCAAGATGCTTTGATAGGTGAGCTCGGTCTGACGGAGCGGGAGGCTCGCTGCATATGGCCTTGGGCGCCGGCGTTGAAACAGCTACCCGGCCCGTTTTATACGGGGTCTACGGGGAATTTTCGATCGAGCCTACAGGCTTGGATACCCCACATTAAATTCGACATTGTGCGAGAGCTGACCGCGTGGAGATGTTGGTAGATATCCTGTAGCTGGAGATTCAGTGTTTACAGATTTTTTTTCTGAAAATCAAACCTCAAACGAGCAATATAATTGTTTGGCATTGCCAATAAATCTTACAAAAAAGGGGGTCATTTTTCACTAAACAAATTTATTCGAAAAAATGCATTATGCATAACACGTGAACTACGATTAAAATATCAGAGGCAAATATTAATAATGGTATACCATAATATTTAGTCATGAAAACTATTTGAAGAGTTCCACAAGGATAAGAAAAAATGTTGACAAATGCTGCGCCAGAGCATCAAAGGAGCCAGGTGCATCAGAAGGTTGATCTAGAACGTGTCCTCATAGAGACAGGGTGCATATTCTCTCTGCATAGTATATCAGTGGTTGCTCCCGATATGTAAACACGTGGTGGATAAAACTGCGCATACATGAGCCAGCAGGGTTATAGGAACATATATAAGCACCTCACCAGAGAGAGAAATATTTGACGGTTTTCAGCATCAACGAGGCCTGTGTTCGGAGAAAGACCCAAAATCTAGATACCTTTTCACACATTTTAATTGATATCTAAAATTAAACGAGAGATCGTTTGCTTATTAGTGTTTACAAAGAAAACACAACAAATCCAGTTTCTTATACTATATTGCATGTCTCAGTCCCTCACTTTAGCAGAGAGGAATAAAAAAAACAGTTAGTAGTCTTTGAGTTCGCTCGTAAGAAATGAAGAAAATATAGCAGTGTTTAGTGGAAGAAAACGGTCACTATTCTATTAATTAAGGTATTTTTACAAATATACATTTATGCAAAACAAATCGAAAGAAATTATTATCTATCATATGCAGTAATCTTCATTGAATATATCTTCATATAAGTTAAATCTATTTTGGTTTAAGTGTTCTAACAGATGTCTGAAAATGGAACACAGATATCCGAATACGATTTGGAATAGTGAAAATTTAAACAAGATCTTGAGAAACAGGAAGATTCCTTTAGAAACAAAGAAAAGTGTCCTGAACTGTTATCAATCCGCTAATATGGCTGGGGATACTGGGTACATTTCCTCACAGATGAAGTCGAGATTTGGGAAAAGTATAGATGAGGTTCTTTAAACGTTATTTTAGTGGATGCCCATATTTGAGTAGACGCCCCGTTTATTTATTAAACGGTATATTTATTTATTTTCGTCTACCGACCGGGGAGTGCAACTTTTTTTTAATAGGATTTTTTAATAGGATCTCTCGAATATTCAGGTCGGCAGACGAAAATAAATAACTATATCATCTGAAAAAATTAACGGACATCAAGACCGCCGTTAATTGAGGCAAATGCTGGCTTGTCTATTTTAATGCCTACAAAACTAAACTTCGCTTTGTTAATCATCTAAGAGACAATTCTCTGCCTTCCATCAGAATGGTAGATGCTATTCTCCAGGAAAGTCACTCATTGCGCTTTCAGAGGCTAACGATCTCCGCTGAGAAGTAGTGGAAAAACTATATCGAATCCATTGTTAGGTCAGTTGCTTAAAAAGTCGGTTAACTGTGTCGGGCTAGCCAATTCTCTCCTAAATATATCTTGCATATCTATAAGTCTACCATTCATCCATACTTAGAATATTGCTGCCACATATGGCCCGGTGCCCCTGAAATTTATCTGGAGCTCCTTGAAGTAGAATGAAAAGAGCAACTCGTCTTCAGTCATTTTCGCACCGCCTTAAAGTTGCCTCTCTGCGCCTTTCTCATAAATACATTCATGATAATTGTTCGAAATCGCTCTTCGCTATGATACCTATGAATTCTCTTATCTCTTTCCACTCATTACCAATGTTTCTGTTCCTAATTGCTCCAAAATCTGCAATCCATTGCGTGTTAGTGGTTGTACTTCCTTTCTTGGGGTGACTTGATTAAAAAAAATAAGGTTTAAAGTGATAAAATCTGTCGGATTATTAAACAAAAAATTCACTAATACTTTAGATGTGGTTCAACAAAGGAATGTTGGCGCCCTGGGTATGACGATAAACTAACATCCGCGTCTTGGGTATGACGGTAAACTAAATCGTCGTCCTGGGTGAGACGATAAACTACATCAAGGCCTCTGATCAGGAGGTTTTGAGGAGCGTGGAATCATCTCTTACTTGGTAGTGTTCCCAGATTAACCCTGACCTGAAGATCCTGTTAGGATCACAGCTAGGGGCAAATGGTTAACACCAATCTGGTGTCAAAATACAATGAAAGTGTAAAAATAACTTTAATAACAGAAATGAATTTTTGAAGGAAAAATTATTGTCAGCAATATGTTTTTGAAGAAAAATATTACCAGCAATACATTTTTGAAAAAAAAAATATTATCAGCAATACATTTTTGAAAAAATATATTAGGTTGGTACAAAAATAATGTCGTTTTCACACATGTTACTATGTGAGACATTATTTTTGCACCAACCTAATATTATCAGCAATACATTTTTGAAAAAAAAAATATTACCAGCAATACATTTTTGAAAAAAAAAATATTATCAGCAATACATTTTTCAAAAAAAAATATTGCTAGCCAGACATTTTTAAAAACAAAATATTGCCAGGAATACTTTTTTGAACATAAATATTTCCAGCAAAAAAAATCTTGTAGTTGATATGCCGTAAAACCAAACAAACCAAATCAAAGTAATATTGAACACTCCAGGAAAGGAACAAATAAGTTTTAAGAAAAAGGAAAAAAAAAGGAGATATGTAGTTAGAATCAGAAACATACAACTGGGCTTTCTAGGACAAATAATAAGAAAAGACTGTTCAGAGAATTTGATACTCGAAGAACATAGTTAAAACAAAGTGCAATCTATCAAGCAAATTTGCGCAACTGACCTGCAGAATATAATAGGAACATTAATAAAATGATAAACGTTACTTAAAACTACAAACTATAGGATGCTGTAGAGAACCATAGTCGCCAACGTCACGAGGGGAGACGAAAACGATTCACCTTTTAGAAATCTCATACAAGGCTTCCGCTATAATATCTGAGCTATGTCCTCTGGTCTGTTTCTGCAAGTTTACCATTCTCTTCAGAATGCATCTGTTTTCGTTAACATTCGAAATAAAGACGATCGTTTGATGGCGAGAAATCATAAACTTAGAAATATGAATAATCCACGTGTGGTTTTATGTTTTTGTCATATGTTCGCAGAATAAGATGTCATCCATTATTCGTATCTCTCGACTCTTCTCGCTTGATTTGCAGTTTAATGTTACTTGAGTTTGTGGCTGGAGACAGTTTGGGAAAATAAGCAAGTCTGGACAACGCTTTCTAGACAGCAATAAAAAGTCCTCAGTTCGATCTTTCCAATTAGGTAGTTTGGGTGAACAACAACGAATCAGCCTCTATAATATTATTCTTTAAACTGTGGTGAATATGAAATCGGCCCAGAAAAAGCAATATTGTGTGGCGAAATGGAATTGACGCCTTTTTATATTATTTATCGAAATCAATGCGTCCGGGGTCAATCGTCGGCTACTGCTTAAAGATGTCCTTGCTTCTTAGAAGCGACAAGAAGTGATTGCTGAATTTCGAAAATGGAAACGATTATACCACTCATTCTTCGATACGAGGTGCTATTGAAAAGTATAGAGATTTGGTGATAAAAAATAAGTTCCTACCATAATGTCTCATTTCCACATTTCAAATTAATCACCTTGGATTTATATAGAGGGACATTGCAATACTGCTATAGAAAGATAGGGGTTAATGCCTTCTGTCAGCTTCATGCACACAAGCACACAAACACATACAGACAGACAGACAACATACACACATATATAAATAAAAAGAGAGAGAGCGTAAAATAGAGAAAGAGTGCGTAAAAGAGAGTAAGGTATAGCGTTAGTACCGACGAAAAAACTGATGGTGATAATAAAAAGAATGACACATATGTATGTAGAGAGAGTGAGAGTTCGAGAACAAGAGTCAGAGAGTGATACTGTTAACTAAAAAAGATATACAGAGTGCGATGGATAAATTGACGTCTAAATTACGCAAAAATGAAGATATCACGGACATCTCATTTTAACATATATTAGGTTGGTGCAAAAATAATGCCGTAATAATGTCGTTTTTTGACGTATTTTTTAACGTCAAAAAACGACATTATTACGTCATTATTTTTGCACCAAACTAATATATTTACCAAAATTACACAAAAATATTTTGAAATACTAAAGAGTAAATCTATTCAATAAAATCGCCATTGGCTTCAACCACAGCCTCCAGACGACTTCGCAATCTCCTGTGACTTTTTTTTAAGTTGGTAGATCCTGTTTTAATCTGTGTCTTCAGTTCATCTTTTCTTTTACAAGGAGTTTGGTTTGCCTCTCGCTCAACAATGCCCCTCACATATTAATCAAAGAGATTTGCAGCCTACGGAGCTAGGTGGCCAGAGGTAAGGGGTGATGTAGTCCCAGAAATTGCTTGACTAGTTTCTCCTACTTGAGCAGTATGGTGCAGAGTCCTGTTTCAACAACCACCCTCTTGACCCAGGGAAGAAGTACCTTCACAAGACACTTGATGTAGGTCTCTGTGTTTGAGGCCCTCGCCAACAAATTCGGGGGTCATTTTCTTATCAGAACGATCAGAGTGAGTTTTCTGAGCTGCCGTAATTTCTTAATCACCATTAGATTCATCCAAATCGTTTCGTTTATTAGAATCATTTATGAAAGTGGTTCCTGATCAAATCAAACTCATAAATAATTACATTGGTCACACTAATACATGCCTATCCAGACGACTTAAGTTACATTTACCCGACCATAGCTCTATTAGGACTTATTTATACAAGCATAATAATCTCACCCACATATAAAAAGTGATTAAAAATAATGGTAGCCCTAATAATGAAAAAGAAAAAGCCAACACTCAATAACATTAATTATGAATTGGTCCACAATTTGCAGATTGCGATTAGAAAATAAAACATTCCTATAAGTCTAGATATACATATAACACAACCCATACATTCAGTTAAATATAAAAATTAAATCATCCTTGATAATGGCTAAAAGTGTAGCCGACAAGAGTCCTGACATGCAGAACTTTTTTGATTGTTTTTCACAATTTGTGTCCAGAAAAGAAAACACTTGTACGAACACAAGAAAAATTAAAGAAAAAGCTTAGTCGAAGACTTTTCCGTCGTCTTTAACGAAACATGTATAAAAGAGGGGTTGCTGCCTAAATACACAATTATATATTATAAAGCTTCATTTAAAGAACGCTTCATGATTATCTTTCAAAAAATAGCAGGCGATGATTGAAAGACAGGGCATTGCGTGTAATGGAAAGGGAAGTAGAACAGGAAGTGAAGGAAAGTATGGAAAGAGACAGGAATGCAATTATATTGTATACAGTAAAAAGGGAAATTAAATATGTAATTTAATTATTATGGGGGATGGGGGGCACCTGTCTAAAGGGCAACAGTGGGGTTTTAATTTTAGATTTTTGAACCGGCTTCATATTCACGTAATGAAAATTGTTTTATATGAAGGTAATGGCTTAACATTTCTGATATTTGGTTTAAAAGTTTCTTTGGCTCCGAAAATGTCATAATTGATAATTGCTCATATTGGCATAGTTTTCAAATGCGGTTATAATTGAATATGTTTATTTTTGTTGTTTTTTTTTTTTTTTAAATTGACCGCTCTGTTATATTTTGGTGGAGTATTTAAAGTTTGCTAGCTTAAAATTCGTTGTGTGATTTTGAAACTTATACATATATATATATATATATATATATATATATATATATATATATATATATATATATACATATATATATATATATATGTGTGTGTGTGTGTGTGTGCGTGTAAAAATATATAGAAAATAGGAAAGAACTCGTGAGGTAAATAATCCAAAGTTCTTTAGTATTTTTGTTATTATTTTTAAAAAATAGTGCTCGATACAAAAGCAGAATATATATATATATATATATATATATATATATATATATATATTTATATATATATATATATATATGCACAGATAATAATATGCACACATGTACAGATATTTCAACGTTGGTCCAATGGTTACCAAATTGAGCGCATAGATTAATTCTTTCCCTGTCTTTATTACATTCTTCATGTTTTAGGCCAAATTTACCGCATTGGTAATCGTTATTGAACATAGATTCAATTTTGTAACTGCTGTCGACGTGGATTCGAACAACGGTTTAGTCTATTCTTCAGATTTTCGCGCTAAAAAAAGGGGAAGACATAAGTACACATCTAGCTAGAGATTTAAATCTATGAAAAAATCAACGGAAAAGTGTTTTAACAGAAGACGGAAAGGCTTGCACTAAAATCTGAAGGCGCATTGGGACAGTAAAAGATGTCTTCTAAAATCTAAGCAGAGTATTAAGGTACAGAAAAAATTTCGTCAGATACAAAGAAAAAGGCACTAAACTATTAATGTAATAACTATTCCTCTATAGAGGAGTGAGTGGTGAGACATCTACGCAAAACGATTTGAAGCAACAGATTCTAGGAAATGTCGAGAATGCCATGAACCGGATGTGTGAGAAACGAAGTTTTAGGGCAAATGGAAACAAAAAAGAACACTTATTATCTGGAAGCGACAGTTTAAATATCTAGAGCACATAATGAGGAAAGAAAGTTGATATTAAAAACAGCAGAACCAGGAGAAAATGACCTACAAGGCGAGTCTGAGTAAATACATGGCGGAGCAAAGTTTAGGACAGATAACAAAAAAGATTGCATTTATTAAGAGCTACAAATGACAGGAAACTGTGG
The DNA here is from genome assembly GCA_963932145.1 of Acanthosepion lycidas. Lineage (NCBI taxonomy): Eukaryota > Metazoa > Mollusca > Cephalopoda > Sepiida > Sepiidae > Acanthosepion > Acanthosepion lycidas. Next base: position 38,308,221 of record OZ010589.1, read on the forward strand.
GGAGCCATGATCACCTAATTCATGAAGTGACATGAAACATATAAAAAATGAAGTATCTGTTGACAATCATACCAGTCTAAGTCCTGAAGGGATATAGAATCTAAATAAATAAATGAAAGGGGCAGTAGAGTTAATTATGATTAACGAGATACACATACTAAGCATTATACCTTTAGTGAGTTTAGTCCTTGCTCACTGTTCCAATCGTGTGGCCTTGTGCCATACTAAGAAAAATGATTAAATGCTGATAATACACACTTGCAAAATTGTCTATTTTCTATGTTCATGCGTGTAGGCGTGTCGTCGGTCGGGCATTTGCACGCATGTGCAGATTTAGAGACTTCAATGTTTACAAGCTTTCAGGTCCAGATCCAAATGTGGAGTTCCTTTTATGAGGACATATTGTTTCCTTTATTGCTGTGTATATTCCTAGGTTGATACATTAGTGGGGTATGGCTTGAAGGATTTTACAAATTGTGTGGGTTGACTGGGAAGGAGATAGTTGATTTATTTCCGGTCGGTCGCCATATTTTCTGCAGCTTTTTGTCTTCGCATTTCCAAAACCATATATACCTCTTTCGCTCCTTTTCTCTCTCTCTCCTCCGACTTTATTTTCTTTGACTCCATCTTCTTGCCTTTCTCTCTTTTCTTCTTCTTCTTGTAATGTGTTTCCCAATATACAATACTGATTCTGAAGATACAACCGACGCCATGTTTTCTCCCCTTGTTTTATTTTAACAAACTAAACGTGAATAAAGTCTAAAGAAAAAATGAAAAAAATAGAAAAAAGAATATAAATGTCCTGATAAAATGAAACTGGCTAATCGAATTAAAGCAAACGAATTTAAGAAATAAAATTACTTCGATATACGGTAATAGGAAGGAAGGAAGGAAGGAAGGAAGGAAGGTAAAGGGGAAGGAAGGAAGGGAAAGAGGAAGGAAGGAAGGAAGGAAGGAAGGTAAAGGGGAAGGAAGGAAGGGAAAGAGGAAGGAAGGAAGGAAGGAAGGAAGGAAGGAAGGGGAAGGAAGGAAGGAATGAAGGAAGGAAGGAAGGTAAAAGAAGTAGACGGGAAAAGAAAGAAGTAGAAAAGGGAAAAAAGAAAGAATCCCAACATGGAGGTGGAAGAAGATTGAAATGAGGTTGCAATTGAAGAGTGGAAGAAAGAAGCAATTTCGATAATGAATGAAGGAAAGGGAAGAATCTAAGAGACGTTGAAAGCCAAAATGGGTTAAGGAGCTGAAAAAGAAAGACTTGAAGAGAAAGAAGAAGAAAATTGATAGAAAGTAAGGGAGAAAGAAAGAAAGGAAGTAAGAAGTACTGGAAATTAAATTAATTCATTCATTCATTAAGATATAATTGAAAGGAAGGAAGGAAGGAAGGAAGGAAGGAAGGAAGGAAGGAAGGAAGGAAGGAAGGAAGGGAGGGAGGAAAGCAAAGCATAACATAGCATAGGGGACAGAAAGAAAAAATAAAAATATAGGCGAAAGGAAGGAAGAAAGAAATTAATTCATTCATTAAGATATATTTGAAAGAAAAAAGGAAATAAAGAAAGGAATGAAGAAAGAAAAAATGAAAGTAAGAAAGAAATACTGCAAATTAAATTCATTCATTAAAATATATTTGAAAGAAAGAAAAAAAAAGAAAGAGTAGCATAGGGTAAGAAAGAAAGAAAAATAATAACGTAGGAGAAAGAAAGAGAGAAAGACTGCAAATTAAATACATTTCTTAAGATATATTAGAAAGAAAGAAAGAAAGAAATAAAGAATGATATAATGGAAGGAAAGAAGGAAAAAGGAAGGATATTATAAGGAAAAAAAGATAAAATTATATAGAAAAAGAATGTAAGAAATAAAGATGAAAGAAATAAACACAAGAAAAGAAATTAATTCATTCACTAGTTAAGATATATTCGAAAGAAAGAAAGAAAGAAAGAAAGAAAGAAAGAAAGAAAGAAAGAAAGAAAGAAAGAAAGACAGACAGAAAAAGAAAGAAAAAAAAAGAAAAGAAAGTGAAAAGTTTATATATACCGGTCTTCAATTAATAAAAAAATAAATAATTTTGACGATAAAAGGTAGAAGAGTCGGAATTAACATAGAAAGAGAGGAAGAAGAAAGAAAGAAAAACTGCAAAATAAATACATTTCTTAAGATATATTTGAAAGAAAGAAAGAAAGAAAGAAAGAATGATATAATGGAAGGAAAGAAGGAAAAAGGAAGGATTTTAAAAGGAAAAGAAAGATAAAATTATATAGAAAAAGAATGAAAGAAATAAAGATGAAAGAAATAAACACAAGAAAAGAAATTAATTCATTCATTAGTTAAGATATATTCGAAAGAAAGAAAGAACGAAAGAAAGAAAGAAACAACGAAAGAAGGAGTATCATAGTAGAAAGAAAAAAAATAATAACATACAAGAAAGAACGAAAGAAAGAAAAAAGAATGAAAGGAAGAAAAAGAAAGAAATATTGCAAATTAAATTCATTCATTAAAATATATTTGAAAGAAGGACAGGAAGACAGAAAGAAAGAAGCAAACAAACAAACAAAAATGATATAAAGGAAGGAAAGAAGGAAGAATATCATAGGGAAAGAAAGATAAAATAATATAGAAAAAGAATGAAAGGAAAAAAGAAAGAAATGCAAGAAATTAAATTGATTAATTCCTTAATTAAGATATACTGAAAAAAGAAAGAAAGAACGAAAAAATGAAAGAAAGAATATCATAGTAAAAAAAAAGACAGAATAATAATAACATAGAAGAAAGAAAGAAAGAAAGAAAAAAGAAGAAATGGAAATTATATTAATTCAGTCATTAATTAAGCTATATTGAAAGAAAGAAAGAAAGAAAGAAAGAAAATCATAGGGGGAAAAAAGACAAAATAATATAGGGAAAAGAAAGAAAGAAAGAAAGAAAGAAAGTATGGAAATTAAATTAATTCAGTCATTAATTAAGCTATATTGAAAGAAAGAAAGAAAGAAAGAAAGAAAGAAAGAAAGAAAGAAATACCAGAAATGAAATTAACTCAATCAGTAATTAAGATATATTTGAAAGAAAGAAAGAAAAAGAAAGAAAGAAAGAAAGAAAAAGAAAGAAAAAGAAAGAAAGAGAGAAAGAAAGAAATACCAGAAATGGAATTAACTCATTTAGTAATTAAGATATATTTGAAAGAAAGAAAGAAAGAGAGAAAGAAAGAAAGAAAGAAAGAAAGAAAGAAAGAAAAAGAAAGAAAGAAAGAAAGAAAAAGAAAGAAAGAAATACCAGAAATGAAATTAACTCATTCAGTAATTAAGATATATTTGAAAGAAAGAAAGAAAGAAAGAAAGAAAGAAAAAGAAAGAAAGAAAGCAATAATGGAAATTAAATTAATTCATTCATTGAGATATATTCAATAGAAAGAAAGAAAAAGAAAGAAAGAGGGATGAAATACTTGAAATTAAATTCATTCATTCTTACATTAAGATATATTTGAAAGAAAAAAGAAAGAAAGGAAAAAGAAATAAAGAAAGAAAAGAAAAATTATATTTAAAAGATTGAAAGAAAAAGTATCAGATGGAAGTAAAGATCGCAATATTATGAAAAGAAAAAACCAAATAATTGATCCCGAATGACAGAGAAGGCGAAGAAAGTGAATAGAAAATGAACATTTTCGTAGTTCAATCAATGTAGTTAAAATCGAAACTGGAGAGACAGATTAAAGAGAAACAGTTTTTTTATTCAAGAAATAAGAGATTAACAAATCATGTAGAAGGTTATAAAATTAGAGAAAAATCAATAAAACCGAAATAAATTTTACAAATTCACTTAATGGTAGACAAAAGAATAGCAAAGTAAAATTGCCTTGACACAAAACATTCCAAATGACGAATCTACAAGCGTCAAGTACTAAGTTATTGAACTTAATTTAGTTTGACATAAGGCAATTATAATTCAATACTTCCTAGGAATGAAAAAGCTCATAATCCTAACACGTTAAGTTTTTTTCTCAACAGCTTAAAAATGTTATGGGTCAGACACGAAACAGTCATAGATCGAAGTATTATCGTGATTCTCAGATGAAATTTATAAAAATTTTCTTTAAAAAAAATTTTTACGTCCTGGGTATAACGATAAACTACATCCGCATCCCGGGTAAGACGATAAACTGCATCCAACAGCAAGGCCTCTGATCAGGAGGTTTTGAGGAGCGTGGAATCACCTCTTAATTGCTGGTGTTCTCAGGTCCACCCTGACCCGCAGTGGTAGCACCTGTTAGGGTCCCAGTTACGAGTAATTAGTTAACTCCCAAACTGGGGTCAAAACACTATGAAAGTGTAAAAATAGGTTTAATACCGGCAAAATATTTTAATACATTTAATGTTTTTATACTAGCATTATTACCAGCAATACATTTTTGAAAGAAAAATTATTACCAGCAGTAAAAATCTTGTCGGCATTAAATAATCCTTTGTGGTTGATATGGCGTAAAATAAAACAAAACATGTCAAATCATTTTTTTTTATTATTAAGTTATTAAACGAAAAGACCAAAACCAGAGACTTGATCATATTAGTAGGGTGATATTATACTTAGCATTTATTGTTTCTGTTATTGTACTCTTCAGACTGGGCTCAAAAGACTATGAAAGTGTAAAAATAGGTTTTAATACCAGCAATATATATTTTTAAAATTATTACCAGCAACACATTATTAACAGCATAGCATATTTTAAAAAAGAAATTACCAGCAAATCATTTTTTTTTTTTAAATATTATCTGCAATGCGTTTTGGAAAAAAAATTACTTACGAGCAATACATTTTTGGAAAAAATATAATCAGTAATTCATTTTTAAAAAAATCAATTATTATTAGGTTGGTGCAAAAATAATGACGTAATAATGTCGTTTTTTGACGTTTAACGTCAAAAAACGACATTATTACGTCATTATTTTTGCACCAACCTAATACTAGCAATACATATTTAGAAAAAAATATTATCAGCAATAAAAAAATCTTGTCGGTATTAAGTAACCCATTGAGGTTTATATGCCGTAAAAAAAAGAAAAAAAAAAGTATTTCAGGAAATTAATCTCTCTCAAGTCCACGAAATGTTATGGCTCTTTCTAATACTGATGGGATTTTCCTTACAATGTTTTTATTTATGGTGGTTATGGCTCTCTATCAGCCTGATTGCATCATTACGTTCTCTTCTCGCTACATGTTCTAGCAATTTTGTTGCAAGTGGAAACGTTCAAGTGATGTGGAATTTGTTATTTGGTAAAGCTTTTTTGTAATTTTATAGTACCAATCTCGAGGGCTGATGATGGATTAAATATTTATAGGATTTATACGTTTGAAGCCAGTTTTAATTGATCAGAAAAAATTTTTTTTTTTTTTGTATATCTTATATATAAAGTACAGTGTATGTGTGTTTGTGTGTTTGTGCGTGTGTGTCTCCAAGCAACTCCTCCGCTCCCAGTGGTCCGATTTCATTGATCGGACGGTATTTAAGCTAGCTCATGGTTTGGCCATCATCACAATAGCTAGGGAAGAATAGATGCCATAGGCATCAATAAACTACAGAAGAACTCAAAATTGATCGCTGCATTTAAGTATTGAATTAATGTTTATGCTTACTTTTTAAAAGTTCAATGATAATTCTTCTGCTACCACTTAATTTAAAGACGATTTGATGTACGTAGATCCTTATTTTCCGTACAAATATTTTTATTTCATAGGTGACAGAACAGGGGACAATTTATAAGATAAAATTAATATAGTGTAAAGATGGGAAAAGAGAAATTAGAATTAGTTATACATTCAACATTTTAAGATGTAGAGAAACATAATAGATAATTAAGTAAAAACTATACTATGGAATCTATATGAATAAATGCGACATTGGAGCTCAATTCTCCCACGAATACTAATATTAGTATGGTGGTTTCTGCTACACAGAGGTAACGACTGTTTTGTGTTAGGAAGAATAACGTGTTTTAGCCTTCTAGTAGCACAACGATACTAATATTAGCATTAGTGTAGGCATTGATAAACTAACACTGAATACGAATATAGAAAGGCGAAATACGCTGTTTTAATAAACAAAAAAACATTTAATAAGGCAAACAATTTACATACATATATTAAAAAGATTTACATATGTCCCAAAACAAATGATTGTCCATATTGTCCCAAAGAAACGAGGAGGTTTACAGAACGAGAACAAAGAAATAACATTCCAATGTTACGGACTTTGATCGTCCGCAGATAAGTGACTAGAAAGTACTTTTTTCTTTCGCTCGGCCGTACACATGTTGACCAGTTTCTACGTGTGTGGACACCCTGGTGGTCAGGAAAGTAAAAAAAAAAAGGCCGTTCCTCCAAGAACAGAAGCAAAGACAAAAAGGACAGAAGAGTTCTACTCTCTAAAAGGGGCCAAAACTCCCGTGAGCTCAACCCAAGTGAAAACAACTGGGGTCTCCCTACACTAAGATTTAAAAGCCCCATCTCTACTTTATTGTTATCTACACAGGGTATTTACTCCCCACTGAAACAAGATGTGACACAAGGTCTTTTTTAAGGTGGGGACCCGAGCGCGAACAGCCGGGCAAGGAACAAAAATTGCCCCGCAGCCCACGCAACCGTCGGTTACGCTGGCACCGGTGCAAGCACTGATCCCTCTCTCTGGTGCCACCAGAGGGCGCGGCCTCTAGCAGCTGTTCTCCAAGTCTGGCATTTCTTAGCATAATATTCCTCAGTTGCAACTCTGTCCTTTGTCCCTGAGCGCACTCTGCCAAAAGACAGATGCAACTGAGAGATGATAAGTAATGTGTTAGAAACTCTTCGAGAGGAATTTACACGGTATTTACTTGACCCACCCCCCACTGAGTCAGGTTATGACACATTTTCAAGTTGGTCAGAGCTGATCTAAGCTAATCTTAGGTGGTCATAGTTGGTCCAAGCTAGTCATATCTGTTTTACTACCAGCGCATGGGCGGATCCCTGTGACCGGTAAGTAACCGAATGTATATTACCCACAAGAGAGGAATTTACACACGGTATTCTCACTGAGACGAGATGTGGCACAAGATCTTTATTAAGTTGGGGACCCGAGCGCGAACACCTTGGCAAGGGACAAAAATTGCCCACAGCCCCCGCAAAAATTGCCCACAACTATTTGCCATGGCTGGGCACCTCTCAGTATTATTTTCCTCAACTGTACCTTTCCCCAAAGACAGAGACGCACTGTGAGATGATAAGTAATGTGTTAGAAACCCCGAGAGAGGAATTTACACGGTATTTATTTGAACCCCACCACTGAGTTTGTGACACAAGGTCGGTTTTTAACGTGGGAACCCGAGTGTCTTCATACGGGCCGCTGGTCCTAGCTGGTCATAGCATTTCCAATCTGCTCAGAGCTGACTTAATCTACCTTGGATACTACCAAGCCGGTCCAAACTTGTCATAGCTGTGATACTACCAGCGTAGGGACGGATCCCTGTGACTGGTATGTATCCGAATGTGTATACCGCTCAAGAGAGGGATTTACACACTATTAACTCCTTTCCCCCACTTGGACGAGATGTGACACAAGGTCTTTTTTAGTTGGGGACCCGCGCGCGTACACCCGGGACAAGGACGTGTAAGTACTCAAAAAGGATAATTTACACGTTAATAGTGATTTTCCAAGCGTAGTTTAGATTCGGCACAAAGCCGAAAGTAGGGGCAACCAGTGAGGATCGAACTCACTACTCAGTCGTAATAGTTCTAGCGAGAAAAACTTGCTAAACATTGCACCTCCTCGAGGTACCCACAGAGGGATTTACACACGGTGTTTACTCTGCCCCACCCTCACTAGGATGAGATGTGACACAAGGTCTATTTTTAGGTGGGGACCCTAGCGCGTACACCCGGGTCAGGAAGAAAAATTCGCCTCAGCCCCCCCGCAACCGTCATATATATATATATATATATATATATATATATATATATATATATATATATAATTATTTATTTAAAAATATGATTCCAACTCGCTACATAAGAGGTCTCATGTTTCAAAACAAGAGCCGGAAACTTCAAAATAATATTTGAATTAACTTGAGTTAAAGTAGGCTCTGTTCCATCTTCAAGCGAAATTTTTTGGGAATGACTTATTTCTGAAATTTACGAGTTTTAATAGTATGGTCAGAATTGAAATCAAAAATTTCCATGGTAACATCAAGAGCGGATTGTTTAGAATCGGTAGGGGTGGGGTGTTAATAATTTGTATCAGTATAGAGTTACTTTCATAGATGCCGGGTCACGGTAAGGTGGGGGTGGCTAAATTAACGACGGAGGAAGTTTTCGCATAGTCTGGCTTGAGCGTCTACGGAGATTTATTTATTTATTTTTATTTTATTCTTTTATTATATCTCTTTGTGAAAGGGATTTGTGTATATGAGAAGGCCGTAACGTTTGTTATTTGACGACTTCATAAAGGGTTATCAATTTTTGTAGGTTATTAAAACTATGTATATGGGCTATGGATTTTAAAATTTATTTTTTTGTATGCGAGTTTTTAGCTAGTTATTCAGAGCGTAAGTTCGGTTGTGTCGGCAGAAAACCGTTAATTCTTGCCGGTTGTTTAATAGGTTTTTATTGTTTAGAAGCTTAATAATGTGTAGTTTCTTATGGAGGCACAAAGGGCATGGGTCATCCCAAGTTTTGCAAGTTCTAGTCCTGTTAATGATTTTCCATTTTACTTTAGATGTCCTATTTTTTCTTTCAGGTGCCAAAAATATATATATATATATATATATATATATACCCATTTCAAGTTATTTAAAGCCCAAAAATATTTTTACATTGTAATTTTTTTTTTATAATAATTGTTTCGTGGTAATTAACTCATTGCTGTGGGGGTTTCCTAATGAACCCAACAGAAATTGGAAACTCAGCTCTCCGATTAAAAATTCTGAGCAGTTGTCCATTACACTACCCGCATATACAAGCTTACAGCACCTGATCTTCCCAGGCAGTCACCCATCTAGTTGCTGACCTGACTCGACGTTGCTTAACATCGGTGATATGATCGATTTTGGGAAATGTTGAGGACAGAAAAAAATCTCGTGAATGCTAGTAGTAGAAAAATTCTTCCCCTCCACAATAAAACAATATCCGCTAAGTTAATGGACCACTGAATTCAAATAGTGCCCAAATCGCGCTAAATCAGACACTATATATTGATTAAGGTTCGTTTTGTCGACAGCAGGACACCCGGTAAGAATCAAACTTATCAGTTAACAAGAGATTAGCTACTCACTTTTTACTTTGTGGGCCGATCTTTAAATACGTCTTCTACTTAAGTTAGACCGACTTAGATATGGAATTGTTACCAAAGCATTTAGATAGAAATGAATCAAGATGTCAGTTGAAATTCGATCCTGGATTGCTGATTCTGTTTTTCTGTCTTGATAACTGTTACCGTCATTGACTACCCTGAACCTTCAGAGATGATAAGTAAACAACGTTAAAACGAAAAGAGTAGAGAAATAACTTATTCTTTTCTTTTTGTAACAGGTCTTTTACAAAGATATCAATAACTAACAAGAAAGAAAAGGCACCCTTACAAGCCAAGAGAGAGTGACAAAGAAAAAAAAAATAAAACAGGTCAATAAATCAAAAACACACAAAAAAAAAAATAAGACCCTGAGGTATAAGAAAGTATAAAGTACATCTTATCATAAAGTTTACATGCGAGCAAATTAGTGTTTCGGCGCAGTTACATAAACGAGTTGATAGTCACTGAATTCTGGTCGTCAACCTGACCAATGGAACGCATGTTCAATGTAACGATATTTGAAAAAAAAAGGAAGAGTTTGATTGGTTGATTTCATTAGAAAATGGAAGTTGTTAGGCGAAATGTTCTTACGCAAACAAATCAACAGAAAACAAATAAATAATCTGGTCGATAAATAAGCTGGAAAAATGTGAAAAAGGATCGATAAGAACAAGACAAGCAAGTAGTTCTATGCGTTACATATATTTTAAATTCAAATAAACTCAAACTGTATACACGAAAATGTATCAAAAGAGAATAGAAAATGAAAGCTGACGCTGATATTATCAAGCGACATTGACATTTTCTCAAAATACATTAGTAGCAGTCTGTTCAGAGCCTACTGTACTTTGCCTGCCATCCCAGCATGACATCATCTCTCTAGTAACCGCTACTAGAACCACCTTTCCATATCCCTACTCAGAATAGATGATGAAGGAATTATGTGTCATAAGCGTACCAGCAACTCTCTACAGATCGCTACTGGTATTATCTTTTCCTTTTTCTTATTAATAAGATATGGTGTAAGAAATATATATATATATATATATATATATATATATATATATAAAGAGTACGAGCAACTCTCTAGTAATCGCTATTACTACTTTCTTTCTCTGTCCCTACTTCGAATAGATGATGAAGTAATTATGCATCATAAGCGTACCAGCAACTCTCTACAAATCGCCACTGCTATTATCTTTTCCTTTTCCTATTAATAAGATATGGTGTAAGAAATATATATATATATATATATATATATATATATATATATATATATTAATAAAAAGAAAGAACAGTAAGATATTTATGGTTTTTCGCTACACAGTTCCAACCATGTTTCAAAAATGGAAGCTAAAAGCCGCGAATTTAATTTTGTACTTAAATTAAAGAGATTAGTTCCATTTCATCCTCAAGCGATTCGGGGCTTTTAGCTTCCATTTTTGAAACATGGTTGGAACTGTGTAGCGAAAAAACATATTTTAAGTCTATTAACTTATAATATATATATATATATATATATATATATATATATATATATATATATATATATATATATATATCAAAAGAGTACCACCAACTTTCTATTAATCGCTATTATTACTTTCTTTCTCAATCCCTACTTTGAATAGATGATGAAGTAATTATGCATCATAAGCGTTCCTCCAAGTCTATACAGATCGCTACTGTTATTATCTTTTTCTATTCCTATGAATAAGGTATGGTGGATAAAATATATATCATAGGAGTACCAGTAACTCTCTAGTAATCGCTCTTACTACTTTCTTTCTCTATTTGTACTCCTAAGAGAGGGGGTGTAAAAGAATATCATAATCATATCACCAATTTTCCAGTATTCGCTAATATTACTAAATTCCCCCATTCATAAGAGACATTTAAGGAAATAGACGTCATAAACATACCAGCAACGCTCATCTTTTTCTTTTTATTTGCCATGTTCTTTCAATGCGTAGGCGATCATGGCTCTCTCCACCTTCCTCTATCCCTTGCAGCTCTCAACAAGTTCCTTCCCTCTGCTTCCTCCCACAGACTACGTTCTGTCATCCACTTGCTTAAGCCCGCCAGTTATGTCACGCGTTGTTTTCCCTTGTCTCTCTTTCCATCTATTCGACATGTGAGTATCAGATTCTCCAGGCCCTCCTTCTTCATTATGTGTCTCAGGAACCTCAGTTGCCTGTTCCTGATGTCAAGTATAAGCCCCCTCCTTGTTTACAACCAGTCTAAGACCTCGTCGTTGCTCACACGCTCGTTTCATGATATCATCAGCATCCTTCTGTAGAACCACATCCCTGTCGCCTCGAGTTTCTTATTCATCTTTGAGGAGACCGTCCAACATTCGCTGCCATAAAAAAAGACAGATATCACGTAACAGCTCAGTATTCTTTTCTCTGTTAGCATAGAAATCCTCATGTATCACAATACTCTGTCCAGTTTTGGAATGTGTCCTTGGCCATCCCAATACGTCTACGGATCTTAGACCCCTCTAGTAATCGCTGTTACTACTATCTTTCTCTATCTCTACTCCTAAAGATGGTGGTGAAAATGCTTATCATAAGCGTACCAGCAACACTCTAGTAATCGCTGTTAGTACTTTCTTTATCTTTACTCCTAAAGATTGTAGAGATGCGCATCATAAGCGTACCAGCAACACTCTAGTAATCGCTGTTACTACTATCTTTCTCTATCTCTACTCCTAAAGATGGTGGTGAAAATGCTTATCATAAGCGTACCAGCAACACTCTAGTAATTGCTGTTAGTACTTTCTTTATCTTTACTCCTAAAGATTGTAGAGATGCGCATCATAAGCGTACCAGCAACACTCTAGTAATCGCTGTTACTACTATCTTTCTCTATCTCTACTCCTAAAGATGGTGGTGAAAATGCTTATCATAAGCGTACCAGCAACACTCTAGTAATTGCTGTTAGTACTTTCTTTATCTTTACTCCTAAAGATTGTAGAGATGCGCATCATAAGCGTACCAGCAACACTCTAGTAATCGCTGTTACTACTATCTTTCTCTATCTCTACTCCTAAAGATGGTGGTGAAAATGCTTATCATAAGCGTACCAGCAACACTCTAGTAATTGCTGTTAGTACTTTCTTTATCTTTACTCCTAAAGATTGTAGAGATGCGCATCATAAGCGTACCAGCAACACTCTAGTAATCGCTGTTACTACTATCTTTCTCTATCTCTACTGCTAAAGATTGCGGTGAAAATGCTTATCATAAGCGTACCAGCAACACTCTAGTAATCGCTGTTACTACTATCTTTATCTTTACTACTAAAGATTGTGGTAGAAATGCATATCATAAGCGTACCAGCAACACTCTAGTAATAGCTGTTACTACTATCTTTCTGTATCCCTACTCCTAAAGATGGCGGTGAAAATGTGTTACATAAGCGAACCTTCAACTCTCTAGTAACCGCTGTTTCTACTATCTTTCTCTATCCCTACTGCTAAAGATTGCGGTGAAAATGCTTATCATAAGCGTACCAGCAACTCTCTAGTAATCGCTGTTACTACTATCTTTCTGTATCTCTTCTCGTAACAGATGGCAACAAAAATAGTTATCATAAATGCTGTGGTTGTTTGAACAATTGCTCGTAAAAGGATGTTTTACTTGGATACATTTTAATAGGATACGTATGGAATGGGTAATTTCCTTAATCTAAGACATCTGTGACTTTTCTTTTTCTAAGAACTTCTATTATTTTTTCTCTTTCCTTGTTTTCAATCTTATTTTTCCCTCCCATTATATTTCTTTAGTATAATATTTTTAACTGTTGAATTTTATTTGAAATTTTGAGAGGAAGCCTTTTCTTCATTATTAGCTATGTGCAAAAAACCCAGCCTTTGTTTTTCAAATTAAAGGCCGAATGCACTGTAGGAAATCGGTTTTTCGTCCGAGATTTTTGAATACATATAGTGATTTTCCAAGCGTGGCTTAGATGTGGCACAAGGCCGAAAGTATGGGGCATCGAGTGAGGATCGAACTCACTACTCAATCTTAATTGTTCTAACGAGACAAGCTTGCTAAACATTACACCGCCTCGGAGTGCTCATTTTTGAATATATATAATATTTCCCATGATACCTTTCGTCGATGTCTTCAGCTAATTTAATTTTCCTATTCTTAACGTTAACTGATATAACATAAGGAAAGGCCATCTTTGTAGATCACTTTCTCATCTATATATTTAACCTCAATGCGAACTCTGCTCGTTGAAAGCCCCAAATGATTACATTCACTGCACATCCTTCAGAAAGAAAAAATGTAACAGAATTGCTATGAAATGCAAACCAAGGCTCAGTATGAATTTTTTGGTAAAATTTAAAAATAAACAGTGTAGAATGTGACGCATCCTAGATGATGCCAAAATAGATTTTGCACTCAATGTCCATCAGAGAAACGAGATCCATCAGCGTGTTAAGCAAAGATATCCCCTCCTAGCAACGAGTTGCAGATCTGCGTTTTCATGTAAATACGTCGTCGACCCAACTACACCTATGTCGTACACATGTGGGACAAATCTGATCACGGGTAGATATATACGTGCCCACCGGAGAGGGAAGAAGAGAAGGTAGTCTCTTATAGGCTCGCGAGAATATAGTATCCACGTTCAGAGAAAACCAATGAAGCTACACACCCACTCGCCGCCAGTAAAAGGAGAAATCCGGAGGTGAATAAACAGTAATATTAAGTATGAGAAAATTAATCTCCTTAGATTTTATGACGATAGAGTTATATCAGGAATATTTTTTTTTCATTTTCAATTTTTTGCTAGTATTTGTTACAATGGCGGCAAAACAATAGACAGTCTTTGATGTAATCAAAATAGAAAGCAAATTAGTCAAAAATAATATCGACACAAAAGCTTTTCTTTTTTTTAAAGTACAAATTCAAAAACTCATAATGTCTTCCTGTCGCGCGCATATTTCATTAAAAAATTTTTTCACTTGTCACTCCAATTAATCTGGATGTCCGTTATATCTTATGATTATCAACTAAACCATGACACGCACTTTGCATTACAATTAATTTGTGGTCCATAATCTAAAAGGAAGTTAATGGATAACGACTCAGAATGAGAAATCGGAAAACTGTGTTCGAATTCCACTCGAGTTCGTTCACTTTTACATTAACTTATGCGCAAATATCCTTGGAAAAGGCATGAATCCACGTTTTCTCCCTCTTGCTATGGATTAAATAGGACAAGCTCTAGTCCTGGTTGGCAACCAGTCTACAACAGAAAGTAACGTAAGTCTACGTCGGGAACGTGCACGCCAAGTCATTCATGAACCGAATAGAAACACGATTGCCCACGCGTGTATCCCACAGAGCACCGAGGAATGGATTTACAAGAAATAGACACGGATCCTTCCACCTGGAACTTTCACATTTCGGTAGGCGAAAAAATATTTCAGTTCAATATAATCTGACAGCGAGCCAAAATAGTATGACACATTCTAAAAAAGGAACCAATATATATATATATATATATATATATGTGTGTGTGTGTGTGTGTGTGTGTGTGTGTGTGTGTGTGTGTGTGTAGGAAGAGATTATAGTTGTGCCAACGAGATGAAAATGTATATTTCTAAAAGAAAGAAACCGAAAAAGATTTTGGTTATGCTATGTATTTTTACAAAAATATATTATACTTTATTTTCCATATTTTTGCTACACGGTTTCCCGGTCTCATGAACGTCATCAGGCAAAGAGTGCTTATGTCCACATATTATTTTTTAATATTTTTAATAATTATTTTTCTTTATGTTTTCCGATATTTAACGATTGTCTTTTTTGTGTAGTGGTAACCCAAATGTTTTTTCTTGGACTAAATGAAGTTTGCGACACCGGAAACACGTGTAGTGTTATGGTCCGGTTCCTTGTACCACGGTGATAGTCCAAGGTAGAACCAATAAAGAAGAACTCGTACACGGATATAGAATAACACAGATATATTACAAACAGGAATATATACAGAGAAGTAGAAAGTAGTATGAACAATCAGGTTTAGTAGTAATTGTCTGAACGTGACTGTGTTTCGGACTGCGTCTGAATCGAGTGACTGACTCGCTCGCTCTGACTGACTGGCGGACTTCTCTCCAGACTTCAGACTGAACTCTAGACTTCAGATGGAACAATATCTAATCACACCGCCACGAGGTTAAGGGTCGGTTTACCTCCCGAAAGAGACTCCGCCCTTCGGCGGAGCCTCGTTAGGGTTCCTCCCCGCCCGAAGGCAGAGAGTTCAACCGATCATCCGGTCAGCCGGTCGTCCGACTTCAGACTGAACAGCATTTAGTCACCCCAACCCACACGGGCATCATTTGGCACAAGATCGGCTTAACGTGGGATCTCCGAGCCCGTGGGATCTCCGAGCCCGTTTGCTCGGCCAAAAATATGTTCTTTGAACCCGTATAAACGGGTTCAGGGTCGGTTTACCACACCCGGAAGTGACTCCGATCATCGGCGTAGCCTCGTTCGGGTTCCTCCACGCTTGAAGGCGGAGAGTTCAACCGATCAGCCGGTCGCCCGACTTCGGACTGAACGATATTAATCACCCCCTCCCCACGAGGGCATCATGTGGCATAAGGCCGGTTTAACGTGGGGTTTCCGAGCCCGTGGGGTTTCCGAGCCCGTGGGCTCGGGCAAAAATATGCCCTTCGAACCCGTATAAACGGGTTCAGGTTTGGTCTACCTCCCCGAAATAGACTCCGCCCTTCGGCGTAGCCTCCTTCGGGTTCCTCCCCGCCCGTAGGCAGAGAGTTCAACCGATCAGCCGAATAGCCGGTCGCCCGACTTCTGTCTGGACGGTATTTAGTCACGACCCCACGAGGGCATCATGTGGCACAAGGCCGGTTTATCGTGAGATCTTGGAACCCGTGGGATCGGCCTAAAATATGCCCTTTGAACACGTAAAAACGGGTTAAGTAAAGGTTTACCTCCCCGAAAGAGACTCCGCCCTTCGCCGTAGACTAGTTCGGGTTCCTTCCCGCCCGAAGGCAGAGAGTTCAACCGATCAGCCGATCAGCCGGTCGCCCGACTTCGGACTGAATGGTATTTAGTCACCGCACCCCCGTAGCCTCCTTCGGGTTCCTCCCCGCCCGTAGGCAGAGTTCAACCGATCAGCCGATCACCCGGTTGACCGACTTCGGACTGAACAATATTTATTTATACAAAAAGTATAAAATGTGGCACAAGGCCTAAAAGGGGGATGGGGAAGGACGGTCATCTTCTGTCTTAAATTTAAACTAAGCTAGTTTCAGACATGGACCCAAACACACCAACAATGTCCCAATCACCAAAACAACACATTCACTCCTACCTTTCTTACTACGTCCACCACAATACCTCAAATTCTTTATGAAGTTCTAACTAGTCCCCTTATGTACAAATATTGTTCCTGGTGGGAGGGTCATAAAATAACAACTTTTAAAAGATCCCCAATTGAGTATTTACAATATGAGTTAAATATTTACAATAAAACTAAACAAATCTGTGTTAGTAATAAAAAACCCCACAAACCATAAATGTGGCAGAAACATCAG
>OZ010589.1:38332597-38375097 GCA_963932145.1 Acanthosepion lycidas
TGTGAAGAAAGGAAACGTAAGAAGGAAGAGATGAAGAGATAGTAGTAAGCCTCAAATAGACTGGCCCGGTCAAGAAGTTTCTTTCTTAATTTGTCGGACTTTGTATATCGGATTATACAGCAAATTGACCGTTATGGTGTTATGGTATTTTAGGCAAGACAAATCAACACAATTACAAATTAGTTTTTCTAATAAAGGAGCCCTTCATAAAACTAATAAATATAATCATGAAAACAATATCAAACGCAGTAAGATGAAAATACAACAGATGTTAATTAGATTTATAGATGTTTTATATATCGGCAAGACAATCATAGAACTATTAGGTTGATTCAAAAATAATGACGTTTTCTCACATAGTAACATGTCTTAGAAAACGTCATTATTTTTGCACCAACCTAATACATAATAAAAAACAACAAAAACGTGATACGCAATATAAACACACGTAAACACATGCATATATATGTGTGTCTGTATATACACACACACACATACACACAGACACATACACACACACATACACATGAATACATGTAAAATTATATGTGCTCGCACCCATATGAACGGATGAAAAGTTGTGCATCCCGCAAAAGCCAACGTTATTAGTGAATTTTAAACTTGTTCTTATGTCTACAGTTGAAAATCAATTCGTTCCTTTGATTTAATAAGTGGTTAGCATTTCTGTATTTAATTATTGAAATTTCTCCAGTATGTACAGATTGCATCTTTCCTGGCAAAAAAATTCTCCGTAGACCCCGTACAAAATGGTGTCGGGTAACTATTTTCCGAGTCTAGACTCTGCCCTTCGTCTGGGGATCTTCTCTGTCCGGAGGCAGAAAGTCTGACCAGCAAAGTTGGAGACGAATCTCTAACTGAAGACCAACATACGGTATTTACTACTGTATTTATATGAATGGGGACATACCCATTATCGTCTGTAAGTATGCTACAATAGTTATTTTCTTCTTTTTTTTTTCTCCTGGGGATTGGTATCTTATTTCTTAAGTTAAAGTATTAGCTTTATCTAGTGTATGTTACGTTATCTGCATTGTATATAATGTATATGTTTGGATTATTCTTGTTGATGTCTTACAAGGTATTCGTTTTTAATTTTCGATTTTTAAACAACGTAGGAAAATGTGTTGCCGTGTCTGCATTTTCAGATAAATTCTGATAGTTTATTTAATAATTCGTGTTGGTCTGTGGAGGTGATTATATGTAGTATTCATGTTTGTCTGGGAAGGTGATTATATGGAGCATTAGTGGATAATATGCTATGACAACGTCCGTTACCACCAAATATCAGTATAATTGATTTCGCTGCATATTGGCCTTGTACAATGGTTAAAAGAAAATGCACAGAGTATTTATAAATACAAAATAAATCTTTACATGACACAGTAAAGTAGTACAGAAGAATAAGATGAAAGTTGATGACTCAAGAGTTCAAGTGTAAAACTGGCGTATACGAAAGAGAGAGAGAAGAAAGAGTTCGGGAGGAAGTTAATATATATGTATATGTACGTATGTATGTATCCAAAGGTAGAAGCCATAAATCATAGAATGACGATGACCGAAGGATTGGAGAATGGGCAAAATTTGTTTATGGATTCTAATTTTGGTTGACTTTCCATATAGTTTTATACACAACTAGAGATCCGCTTCAAAATGGCAGCTTTGATTTTCATTAGCTCACGGCCAATAATGAAAGTTCTCTGAGGGGTTACTCGAGCTATGGATTCGTGTCCTGGCGATTTTTAATATAAATCTCTTTTTAGACATGGTGAAATTTTGGTTTTGTTATTATTCGTTTATTCATTTTCTTTGTTATAATACGCTTCGTAGCGCTTTTAAGTAAAATTTTATTCCAAAAATAAATCTATGAAATTTCTTCACAGCTAATATAATGCCTAGAGCATATTTTTCTATGTCGCTGTAATTTTTTTTCTGCTGGTAGAAGCGAGTGTGAACCCTGAGCGAATGCTTGCATTTTACCGCCATCCTATTTCTGTAAAATCACCGCTTCAGTACCGCACTCATATCTGACGCTATTACAATTTCTGCTTTTGGATCGTAGTGCGTTAATGATAAATAAATCTGACGTAATTCGTTGTTTTTTTTTGTTTTTTGTTTTTTTTTCCTCAAACACCTTTTGACAGTTATCATTCCAGTTCCACTTTAGTCCCATTTTTAAGTAAATAGTTCAGTGGAGCTCTGAAATTATGCATATTATATAATATATTTTATAGTAATTAGCCAGTGGAAGAAAAGCTCTTAACGTAGTCACGTTTGCTGGTGGAGACATATTTTTAATTACATTTATCATCAACGGATTTAGTTGACGAACGTTTTTTTATGAATAATTTGACCGAGGTATTTAATTTTCAGCAAAAACAATTCACATTTTTCTTCAGAGCTTGAACCCGCACTCGCTTAGTTTCTTCCAAAATTTCTTTCCCATGCCCAACATGTTGTTCTTTAGATACAGTTTTGATTAAAATGTCGTCCAAATACGCCATTACGAAATCGCAATACACAAGCATGGTATCCATAGCTTGTTGGAAAATAACTGGTGACACCTTTATACCAAAAGGAATCGGTTATACTTTAGTTCATTAATTCTGAACATTCATTTTCAATCTGAATGCGTAAATACGTTTCCGAGAGACCCAGCTTTGAGAATAAACACCTATTAATTCTTGTGAAGAAATCCACGAAAATACTTGTTTTATTTGTCCTTTCTTTACATACGCTACTGGTGAAGACCATTTTGAATGGTTAATTTTTTCTATTACACCAATTCTTTCGAATCTGTCCAACTCATCATTGACTTGTTCCAATGCTGCAAATTCTACGCTCCATTTCGGCTTAAATACTGACGTAAAACATTACTTGAAAATCCGTCTAGGAATTTGAACACCATGCTAGCTCATTTGACAGAACATCTGAAAAATATTTTTTAATTCTTATTGCAGTATTTTTCATCACTATCGAAGCTATTTTTCTCAACTACAATCTGGTTTTTTCTCTCATCTTCCCAGCCGCTGTAATCCCGACTTAATATTTTTTATATCTACGAAAATATGCAGAAAAATTCAGTCCCTTATCAGGATTGTATGCAAATTCTGATATGGCATTAGGACAACGCTGTGGTAAGAGACATTGACTTTTTTTTCTTCAGAATTATATTAAACAACTCCTCTTGCTATTTTGCAATTCTAGCTTATGTAGATTTTGTTGCTGTTGCTCTTTCTGTTGTTGTTGCATTTCAACTATCGAATTTGATGCATATTCGCAAGAATGTGTCCTTTTTTACATCCAAGAGAAAATTTTGTTTTATTTTGCACAAAACAAAGATATTTTTTTGAAAACCAACATGGTTACAATTATTGTTGTCACTACTATCCTTGTTCCCAAAGCAATATATATATATATATATATATATATATATATATATATATATATATATATAGCAATATATTTATTAAAGACATTTTTTATGTTTAACGTTCTTTTTATAGATACAAGTATTTAAGTAAATGCTCTGTTTATAATAAACAGTATTAAATAACATTTACCAGCCTGAATGTCCGAGAAATTTTCATAGAAAATATTCCTACTTTGAATGTTATTTAATACTGTTTATTATCAACAGAGCATTTACTTAAATACTTGTATCTATAAAAAGAATGTTAAACAAAAAAATGTCTTTAATAAATAAATTGTCGGATTTTGTCCACTTCTTAATGTATATAGCAATATATATATATATATATATATATATATATATATATATAGCAATATATATATATATATATATATATATATAGCAATATATATATATATATATATATATATATATAGCAATATATATATATAGCAATATATATATCTATATAACTATAGCAATATATATATATATATATATATATATATATATATATATATAAGGCGTACATGATCACTCAGTATAAGTTTCCAGAAATCCTTGTAACTCCAGTTATAATTCGTATGAGTTCCTGAATCCTCTTTACTGTTATAAGTCGTAAGAATTCCGAATTCTTGTCACAAAGCTTATAAATCGCCTGAGATTCGAATCCCTCGTCTCCATTGTGATAACGCGCTTCGTAGAGCTTATAATATGAGTAATACTTCTGCTACTTGCCGTGACGCCTGTATAAATTGGTCTGAAGACTGACTCCAAACGGCTTTTTCTTCTAACTCGTGACATGGAGTTCTTTATTTATCGTTATGAACTAGTTCATATTTCCACTGGGGGTGTACTATTTACTCCACAACATTGCTATATCATGTTTCTGAAAGCTTTCTGGTTGAAATATGAATTTGTGGTCAAGGATTTTGATATCCATCTATTTTTAAAGATGGTAAGAATTTTGGTCTTCTTGTTATTATTTTTTTAAATATATTTTTATATCACTAAAATTGCAACTATTTTAGCTTCCAGCCTTTGCAATTTCTGGTTTATGCACCCCCATATATATATATATATATATATATAAGACAGATAAAAAACAAATTATAAATCTAACATGGTTCACTTTTAATAACGCTTCATCAGAGAATGAGATATGGAGAAAGAAAAATGCTGGAATATTATTTTCGAGTTGTTTGATTTTTATTGTTTAAGCAGGCTTAACGGGCATTTGACATGTTAAGTAGAGTTAGTAAAGTTTATAGCCTTCTGTACTCAAGGATAGATGAAGCGTCCTTTCAAAGAGCATTATCTCCTGAGTTAAAGCTGTTTTAATAAAAGTAAAACATGTTAGATTTATAAACGCTTTCTTATCTGTTCTTTATTCTATCTTTTTCCTTTTTCTTTTCTCCCTTCTCCCCTCCTATTTCAATATATCACTTCCGTTAAGTTAACCGTTTAAATAGGTCAAGGTCTGGTCACTCCTCCTCCCACAATACAAAGTATGCTTGAGAGAGATATGAAATTAATCCCTCCCTAAACTCTACTATGTCTCTTCAACTACCCCTTTTACACTCTCTGTTAAATTAAAATAACTTACACTACCCGTCAATTTTAATTAATTTTTTCGTTTCATTTAATTTTTGGAAGTACTGTCTGATGATTCGGCGTCCTTTAAAAGGGTTCTGGTGAAATAAATTATTATAATGTTACCTTAAAGTGGTCTGTTTTTCTTTTAAATATGGATTTACATTGAGATCAAGTTACACATTAACAGTGTGTTTCACGGTGTGTGATTTTTTGGAACCTGCGTTTATTTATGGAATGCATAGGATATCATTAATATAAATAGGATATATTAAAATAAGGATAAAGAAAAGCAGAGGAAGTAATTCTTATCTATGCTTGGAAGGGATTCTAAAAGTCATAGAATTCAAGAATGTTAATGGATTAATAAACAATGTAATGGAATTATTTGTGTATTTATTACTGTCATGAGTAGATTTTCTGTTTTCAGACACATTTTTGTTTTGCCTTTTATATTTCTCGCTCTTCCATTATCTCGGTGTGTTACTTGAGTTTATAGGCAGTTCCAGTTTACTTTGTTTCTGCAATTCTATGTGGAGCTTGATTTGTATTGTTAATTTTCCTGTTCTTTTTTTTTCTATTTATAATATAGGTTAATACAAAACAAAACAGGAATAATATGGACAACAAGAAACACTGTACCAGTTCTATTCTGACAGTTTCTTGCTTAGCTACTTTCCTGCCAGATATAATGTACGAAAATTAAATATAACGTTAATCGTCATCTTATTGTATAGCCCACTCGTTCAGGGTAGGGTCTGTTGGTCACTGCGCCAATATTGTATCTTTTTTTCTCGTCTCCATATCGTTTTCAACCGGACGTTGATCGCTAGTCGGTTTGCTTCAGAGATAAAGATACCAACAAAAATAATTTTAAACTTATCTATTTTATTAACATTGACCTATACATCTCTAACTAGCCAGTGGAGGCGATCTTTCACCCGACTGAAGTTCTCAGACACGAAAGTACCATGTCTACATTGTATGACGGTTTAAACTCAACATCCTGAAAACCTTATCTCTAGCTATCGTTCTCACGCTCGTTCAGCCAATCAGAATCGACTTCCTTGTTTTCTCTTCTATCTGACCCCTAAGATCAGCCTCAAAAAGTCCGAGCAGAGATACATTTCTTTAAAAAAATAATAGTCTGGTAAATTATTATTTAACAATCTTCTGTCTCTTTCAATTTTCTTCATGTTTATCGTCTTTCTCCTTAGTAAGATTTTCTCAGTTTATTTCACACTCATTAACACCTTACGTCTTTTTAGTTTTTTCACCTTGCTCGAGGCGAAATAATTTTAAAAAAAAAATTACAACTACACCTGAAAATGTAACCTTTGCCTAGAGAACGAAAATAGCGTTGATCAATTAAGTTTCCAGAACAAGAGTTCATCTCAAAATTGAGACACGAAAAAAATTCGCAATATAACCTCACCAAGGTGGAAACAGATTTAAAAAAAAAATAAATAAAAGCCTGGAATCGAAATATAGAACAAAAAAATAAATAAATACATAGACTTTATTAATGTAAGCGCAGTACTAGATCGGTAACTGTTATGCGATCTTACCCATAATAATAATAATGGTCTATTCTATACTTAATAAATATTGCGCCTCAGGTGTAGGCATGGAATCAGTCGCTCAACTCTTGAGCGACTGTGCGGTTGAACTCTCTGCCTTCTGGCGGGAGGAACCCGAAGGAGGCTACGCCGAAGGGCTGAGTCTCCTTCGGGGAGATAGACCGGCCCTGAACCCGTTTATACGGGTTCAATGGGCATATTTTTGGCCGAGCCCACGTTAAAAAGGCCTTGTGCCACATGACACCCTCGTGGGGGAGTGACTGAATATCGTCAGTCGTTCAAGTCTTGACCGGCTGTTCGGTTGAACTCTCCGCCTTCGAGCGGGGAGGAACCCGAACGAGGCTACGCCGAAGGGCAGAGTTTCTTTCGGGTAGATAAACCGATCCTGAACCCGTTTATACGGGTTCAATGGGCATATTTTTGGCCGAGCCGACGGGTTCGGAGATCCCACGTTAAACCGGCCTTGTGCCACATGATGCCCACCAAGGGGGGTGACTAAATATAGTCAGTAGTTCAAGTGGAGTCAGTAGTTCCAGTCAAGACTCGAGTCAGAGGCAGTCCGAAACAGAGTCGCGTTCAGACAATTACTGCAAAACATTGGAATAGTGATACTCGTCGAGACTACATTGTTCTCTCTACTAAACCTGATTGTTCGTACTAACACTTCTACTTCTCTGTATATATTCCTGTCTGTAATATATCTGTGTTATTCCATACCTGTGTTCGAGTTCTTCTTTATTGGTTCTACCTTGGACTATCACCATGGTACAAGGAACCGGACCATAACAGTAAAAATATCTCATTCTTTTATAGTTGAATGGCATAGATGTAACTGTCGTATGCTAAAAGTTTTTTTCTATCGTACTCTTCGCTTGTGGAAATCACTTCCGGCTTCTTACTTCCCAGTCAAATTTTGATATTTAAATATGTAAATGCAATGCCAATCGTTATCTCCTGATTTTTTAATTCCTGTTCTTTTATTGATCTCTCAACTTAATAGTGATTTTTTCTTCATATTCTCTAACACCCAGTAATCTCTTGCGCCTTAGTGGCTTCATTGCCTTGTTTGGAGTAAAATTATTAAAAAACAGTAAAATAAAACATATCACTTACGATAGTAAATAGATAAATAAACTAAAGTTCATAATCGTAAGTAGGCAAAAACATTAGTCCAAAACAAAAACAATAAAAAGCATTAGTCCTAAATTAAAGAGCAAAGAAAAAAAAAGCCGGTTAATCCCTTCTTCCACTATAGTGGAAAAGTAAATTTAATTTTCTCACAGCCTACATATGTAGGCCACAAAGATCAATTGAGGCATGAAATATATAATCCCATGCAATGTCCATACTGTTATGGTAATTTACCCATGCACGCATGAACTATCCCATCTATAAACAAGAGCAGGTACTGCCTTTTAGAGGAGAGTAGTTTCCAGCAGTCAGCTCTGATAGTCGGACCGACATTATTGCTAACACTCTCGTTTGTATCTGTCTATATTTCTGTCTCTATGTATACTATTTACATTATTCGAACTATTGTCCTCATCTTTGTTGCCATATTTGTTACAACGCTTCGGCCGTTGTACGCCCCGGCCTTCTTCAGGTGGTTGGAATGTCGAACTGAACCCTTTATTTTGCCCACTGGGGTATAATGTTCTAGCTCCACGTGCTATGCCAAATGAATGTCAGTTATCAGTTATCTCCTATTAATTCCCCTCTCCAAGTTCTCCACCGTCTTAACCAGGGATTGAACTCACACTCTTTGGGTGCTGTCACTGGATCTAACCAGCGCCTTTATCGACTGTGCCATGTGTCTTTGAGCTAAATAAAAGGTTCATTTCGACATTCCAACCACCTGAAGAAGGCCGGAGCGTACAACAGCCAAAACGTTGTAAGAAATATGGCGACAAAGATGAGGACAGTAGTCCGTATAATGTAAATAGTGTACCCTCGTTTGTATTACTGTTTTTCTGTTAATATATTTGTTTAACTCAATTCCTCTCTTTTGTCTTTATTTCTGGCCCCAACAAGGCCGCAACACTATCTATGTCTGCAAACGCTCCAACTCCGATATTCCCATAGTTTTCCTATAAATACAGCAAACTTTCAACAATACACACACAAACACACGCACACACATTATTTTATATGCGCAGTACTTAGTGGAAAGGGCTGAATATCAGTGATAGAGCCAACATATTCAGTTGTATGGATAAGAGTTTGTGACCCTGGGTTTCACGCTTTTGCGATCATCAGACAAACAGGTTTTTTATTTTTTTTTTAATGGGATCTATTTATTGCGTATGTATGTATGTATGTTCGAACGCATGGATGTGTATCTGCGCCTAACCTTGGATTATTTATATAGGTGGGTGTGTGTGAAGCAAAATACATACACCTGTATGTATGTGTGTCTATGTGTGTGAGAGTGTCATCCCAAAGAAACACTGAAGAAAAATGTAAACCAGTTTGTCTGATGATCGCAAAAGCGAGATCTAGGGTCACAAACTCATATCCATACAACTGAATATGTTGGCTCTATCACTGAATATATATATATATATATATATATATATATATATATATATATATATATATATATGCTGTTCGATAGAAGTGACTCACCTTATCCTTTGAATTTAGCTCAACTTTCGTTTCATCGGAGAAGAGAACATTCTTCCAGTCTTCTACGGTGAAAATTTTGTAATAGTAAACCCATTAACGGTTTAAACCTTCGTGTACAAGATCTGTAGCCTTGTTCTGACGGACTGTTGAAGAGGTAAGACTTGCTCTTTGCTTAGATTGGCTGCAATTTCTTGGCTAGTTATAGTCCTATTCTTCGCAGCTTATCTCTTGATTACCCTACCAGTTCTATCGTCAATCTTTTTTTTTTTTCGTCCCCTTGTTTCTTTCCTTGGAGGAGGAGTGGCATCATTCCGTGCCCTAAGCACTCGAGAGACAGTTGATTGCGAGGTTATCGCAATTTCTGCAATTTCTCTCGTAGACTTGCCTGCTTTTGAGAGGGCAATAATGGATGCCTTAAGTGGTTCTGATGCGGGTTTGTACCCTTTCATCTGGTTACTGACTTGAGTGGCTATTTCAAGGTGTTTTTATACTCTATGAGGCTTTCTGGAATATTCTGGAATACTCTAGATTTAATTTAAGCTGTTCTAGAATTCTCTGTTCTCATTGTATTTTAAGTGTAAGTTTTCAATATTTTGTCAAAGGTTCTTTAAATTTACCAGTTTAATCATTAGAATGCGATATCTGAGTCACTTTTTTTTCACAGAGTTTTTTCCTGAATCTCATTTATATCCAAATTTATAATTATCAATAGAATACCTTAGGGTGAATAAACTTTTTTCCTAGGTGGTCGGGAAGGGGTCTTTATATTAGATAAAAAATTATTTTAACCACAAAAACAATAGACAAAAAATATTTTTAGTAAGAAAATTCAGGTGAGTCACTTTTATCGAGCAACACTGTGTGTATATATATATATATATATATATATATATATATATATATATATATATATATATATATATGTATATATATGGAGAGAGAGAGGAGGAGAGGGAGGTATATATGTTTCGGCGTATGTGTGAATGTATATTTCGCAGGCGAATGGATAAAATTGTGGAAAAAAAAGATACTACGTCTTTCAATTCGAGAGCAATCCCACGTAAATGATCTTGTCTGTAGCACAGGGGTTGTTTTTTGGGTAATGTGTCAGTAGATAATGAAACTTATTGCGAACAATTCATATTTTTCTACATTGTTGGATATAGCGATCGAGCGGCAAGATGTCAAAATTGTGTCTGACATGAAGGTCCGTATAACTGGTGTTTTGAGGATTTTATTTGCTCTTTTTTCTAAATAGTGGTGTTCGGAAATTCGGTCCTTAGCCGTTAAGCTTTGTCCTCTCCACCTCGTTAATTGTAGTTGGTGAATACATTATCTGCACTCCCTGACTACCCTCATTGTACAAACTAATTCAAGTTGTTATAATTGTCCATATCACCGAACAGAATAGTACCAACCAACTGACTGCATTCATTACCTTACAAGAAACTGGTAGTCGTGTCCGCTCGTGTGTACATCGGATGTTTTATGAAATAGAGAAGCGCCAATGAATTACTGTGAAAAAAAAAGAACTCAACGATATTTCTGTCTATATTTCTGAGATGAGGTATTATGTATATTATTTATATTATTCGGACTATTGTTCACAAAGACACATGGCACAGTGGATAAAGGTGTTAGATCAAGTGACAGGACCCAAAGAGCGTGAGTTCAATACGTGGTTAAGGCAGTGGAGAACTTTCAGAGGGAAATTAACAAGAGATAACTGATAACTGACATCCATTAAACATGGCAGGTGGAACTAGAACACTCTATCCCTGTGAGCGAAATAAAAGGTTCAGTTCGACAGTTCAACCATCTGAATAAAGCCGGAGCGTACAATGGCCGAAACGTAGTAATAAATATGGCGACAAAGATGAGGAAAATAGTCCGAATAATGTAAATAATGTAAACGACATTTGTTGTCGATTGCTGAACTTTTGAGGAAACCAAACAGGGGAGGTGAGCACAACCAGAAAATGCACAGCAGCAGATGCAACAATAATGATGCGTCTGACAAGCCATTTTCAAGACTAAAAAGTGCAGTAACTCTACAGAAAAATGTGTAACGTCTTTTTTTTCTTTTTTTTTTTTTGCGTGCTTTTTCTGTCTGTTGTCGCTTCCGTGGAAATAAACTGGAGGAATTTCAGAGAACCCGCCATACTTATAGCCAACATGCATAAACTAATATTGTGATTTTCTAAGCGTAGCGTAGATGTGGCACAAGGCCGAAAGAATGTGCTACCTCGTGTGGATCGGTCTCACTATTCAATCTTAACTGATCTAGCGAGACAACTTTGCTAACCATTACATCACAGAAAAGTGCCGATACAGAAACCAATAAGAATGCATACATTGAATGCTGACATAAAAATACATATGAAAACATAACATATCAAATTTAAGTATATTCTAGCCTTGATATCTTGTAGGCTGACAGTCTTTCCACTAACCACTGAAATTCAGTAGTTCTACCAACCTTCTTCCAATTGACTAAATTTCTCCAGTTGCTTTGGACGAATTTGCTCCAGGCGGTATTCCTACACGTAGCTAAAATTTTCGGTCTGGTGAGTACAAAATTTTATGCTGTATATGGTCTCCACGTCGTTTGCTCGAAGACCAATGTGTGTGATAGAAGACAACAGTTTCATTCCACTCCCTATTAACGAATGATAAAAGAAGCCAAAATAAAAAAAAAATAAATAAATGAATATTTAAACGTCATCTCCGTAAATCCAGAAATCGTAAATTTTGGTCAGGGAGAAAATTATTAAGTTGGTGCAAAAATAATGTCGTTTTCTCACATATGCGAGAAAACGACATTATTTTTGCACCAACCTAATATTTAAAGTGTTGGCCACACTCCTCTCCGGTGTTTTAAACATGAGTAGATGTTTATCTCTCATTTCCTGTTCAGGATCGTGTTGCCTAATTTCTTTTTTTTTTTTTTACAATTAAATTTCCGGTTTCTTTTTCATTGTCTTTCACTTCCAATAGCATCTTGCATTTTGTGTCATTATTGCCTAGCTTGGGGCGAATTGATTTAAAAAAAAAATATTATTCAAATGATCGGGACCATTTGTAACCTAAATAATTCGTTAAAAAAAATGAAAATATTTTACATCGAATATTCAATTAATAGTAGAAAAGTCTGTTGACATCTGAAATATTCAACAACAATATTCAGGATAGTACCTTGCCGTGTGATCGTGATTGCCGAGGTCAGTCTAGTTCAATTTCTTACTGTGCGGTCCATACAAAACTGACATTAAAGAACCCAACAACAGTAAACGTAAAATCAATTAACCTATCCAATCATAAGGTAGCAATAATTAACCACAGATTTGATTAGCTGATCGATAATAAGAGAAAATATCACCTTGATTAAATATAACGTCTTCTCCTTTGTACTCAGCCCCCTTTAGAACATAGGTAATCATAGCTCTCCACATCTTTTTTTAGCTCTTAGTAATGATTGTAAATATTTTTTCTCTAACACCTTCAAATGAAGATGACAAAACCTTCTTTCCTGCTGTCTTGCTCTGTTTTTACAAGAGTCAGGTGAAACCAAAAAATACAATATTGCTGCTATATATGCACTGGAGTTGTTCAAACCACTATTTCCAATCTCGCCAGAAATCAAAAGCGTCTTGGAGATGATGAATTAATTTTTACCATACAACTCCTTTCCCTCAGACGAAACATCATGAGCCTCCAGCAATTCAATCGCTATTTCTATGGCCAAGGTTTCGCCGTGAACTAAGGAATATATCCTTAGGTCACGGCGAGAAATCGACCATAGGGTAAACTCCTCCTTATCTCCTTCGTATTCCATTGATAACCAGGAAGTTCCACAAAGAATTCTTCCAGAAGAACTATTAATATTATTATTAAGTCTTATTAAGCGTACTCCATCATGTGGAGAAGGGGTCCCTAAGTAGTTTATCATATATATATATATATATATATATATATATATATATATATATATATATATATATATATATATATATATATATATATATATATATTAGGTTGGTGCAAAAATAATATCGTTTTTTGACGTCAAAAACCGATATTATTTTTGCACCAACCTAATATATATGTACACACACACATATATATATATATATATATATATATATATATATATATATATATATATATATATATATATATATATATATATATATATATATATATATATATATATATATATATATATATATATATATATATATATATATATATATATATATATATTTCTTGGACAAAATAGCCTGACGGAGCCTCAGGTCGGTTTTCCTCCTCCTAGATCGGTTGCCACCCAAAGCTATAATGGGAGAAGAAGATACATACCTTTTCTAAGTGTATTAGCGCGTAAGTGAATGTAATGGACTCAACTGGAATTCGAACTCGGCTCTACGATTCCTCAATTGGAACCGTTATCCATTACGCCACCGTGCCTGTTACTTTGTAGAAAAGACTCCCGAGGGGATACTTCCCCGTTAACTATGATCTTAATATCTTCAAGTTCAGTATCAACCATTATCTCTTCTACATATCATCATCATATGCACTTTTCATTTCTTCCTCTAGCGCTTTTTCAACAACTTAGTTAAGTAAGCCTCTCACTTGAGTGGGACTTTCCCATTGTATTGAGTGGACAAATGTATAAAATACACGTTCTAGGGTCAGAAAAGGGTCCGAAATTTATTTACAGTTCGTATATATGCTCTTGGGGAAATCTTAACTCGATTTTTCTACTACAATTCTCGATTTCAGAACAAAATATCTTGTCACTGGCATGTCATGATGACTTATACAGAAAGAAATAAGGAAGTTGGTATATTGATAAACTCCCATATATAATTATCCGATTTGTAATTAGTAGCATGTTAAAGTTGTGGCGAAAGTTGAGAAAGGCCCGATCAAATATACGCAAGTAAAATTCATTAAGCAAAAGCGTCAAAAATCTAATTTACTTTTTTATTATTAGCCGACAATACAAATGCTTAAGACAAATATACGACAGGAAAAAACGCCAAAATATCTATAGGCTATGTAATTTAATTCATAAAATTTGAATATTTTCATAATAATAGCCATTTTAGAAAGCTAAAATTTAGTCTGCAATTTGCTTTTTCGCTGTAAATTGTTATCTTATTTAAATTCTCTAAAAACGTCTAATTAACTGATATTTTACGCAGAAAAGTAATATCGAGACGTAATTATTACTGTATCCAACAGAAACAATCTGTGAAGGTCATGGGGTTAGAAATAAATGATCACTCCCAGAAAAATGCTTTCTCACAAATACCCTTGGATAGGTATAAATGCATCTCTTTTAACTCCCTAGCTAAAGGTTAATTGTAAAGTAAATTAGACACTCCAGCTTTCGCTGAAGAAGGGCAACTCTGATTCCTAAACGAAATTGATAGCTACTTTCTTCTTCTTCTTCTTCTTCTTCTTCTCAAAGAATCAAATTTTCTCTCTTCTTCTTAACTCTTCCCTTTATTTTAATTATTCTTGAATTGTCTTCCTGTGCTATTATTGTATTCTTCTTCTTCTTCTTCTTCTTCTTCTTTTGCATCTTCTTTTTCTTCTATTTCTTCTTCAGCATTACTTTTTCTTCATCTTCTATTCTTCTTTCTCTTTTTCTTCTTATTCTTCTTCATCTCTTTCTTTTTCATCTGCATCTTCTTCTTCTTTTTCTTCTTCTTCTGCTTGTCATTTTACAAGCCGTTCCTCACCCTTTTCTACCATATGTTTATACAAGATTCTTAGATAACTTAATAGATGTTTCCCTCTGTCACTCTTACCTTCAATATGTCCTGTAAGCGTCAAGGTCTCCAGAATCTCTTTTTTTTTCTTTATGTATACCAGAAATCTCAACCGTTACATTCTGATTGTATGTAGGTGTCTTTTATTTTGTACTTAAATCCGCAGCTACACATCTAACAACACACTAATAGCGGTATAATTTAAGTTCATAATCATATACGGAATGCTGTTGTTCAAACTATGAAACATCCTGCGATGACAACTCCGACGTTAAGGACGATATGGAGTTAGATTATTATTATATTTGTATTCATACTTTACAATATTTTATCAACCTCTCCGAAGAATTCTCATTTCTCTTGACTCTATAGAAAATTAATTTATTGCAAGACATTCACAATTTTATTTCTTCGAAATTCATATTCGAAATTCATATTCAAAATTCATATTCATTAGAATTATACAAAAAATAAACTCACTCGCCCACCTTTACACACAAAAATTGTCAATATAAATATAATGTAAATATATACACTAGCAAATAAGTTACCTTATTAGAGTTTATTTTGTTTTATAAATTTAACTTTGATAAACCTACTGGAATCTTATCAGCAAAACAGGAGTGTTCACTTCAACAGTTCAAATGACACTAATTGTTATAATCTTAGGTCAGGTCCGTGCGTCCTTTGCAAGGAAAAAATATAAGAGATTTTTTTAAAAATCATAAAAAATACCTTCTGATCAAACAGAAACGATCCACTCAACTAAGAGTTTTCTTTCGATCCACTCCAAAACTATATAAACCACCATCAATTCGACTTTGAGACAACAGGCTCATCTGCCGAAGATACCTTCTTATGGAAGCCCGATGTCGACGATCGAAGACAGCTCCTGAGTGGCCAAGACTCCAAAGTTAATAGCAGCAGCCGAGTGCTATACACAATGGAAACCAATACAATTAATGTGTTATAGCTCGTAAATCTGTATATCCTACTCCCTTTCAACTTTCTTTCAATGGTAAGATCCGGTATACCACGTCCCCTGGAAAAATCACTCCATTCTTTCTGTATTCCATTAGTAAGAAGGAAGTTCCACTCGAACAAATTCTTCCCAGGAACCGCTAACAATATCAAATTTTATCATATAATTTAATAATTATTGGTTAGAATAAATTCTTTTTTAATATTACCCATATTTTAAAGATCTGAATAGCTATTATAACATGACTTCGTTATCAAGCTTTTTGAATTTTCCTATACTTGTATTTTGATTGGTCATTCTAGCTTTTGTAACAACGTTTTCCCCTTGCGAAGGATCGTTAATTAATTTGACACTTTTAAAACCATTTATTTTACATTCAACATCAACACTTGATAAGACACCGGAGGTGTTAAAACAAAATGGCTATTTTTGTAGTGATCTTATAGCATATTTATGTTATAATTCTTAAAATAAATAATTATATCTGCTCTACTCTGTATTGAGCACTCTTTTAAGAATAGTAATTGTTGGTTATTGGAATTCATTCCGTATACACCAATCATATACTTGGGTATATATATGCTATAGTACAAAGATGTCCTGTGTACCTATCAGTAATAGATATGATAAGCGGGTTTCCTTAGCGTTTTGACATTGTTACTTTGGCGCTAGCACCTTCTCTGCAAAGCCTGTCCTTCCGTCTATGCGTAAGAACGTTCCTCTTCCACATCATAATAGTTCTTTAATTTATTTCTTTAAATGTAGTTGTGGCTCACACTACATAGGGAGAACGACTCAAAGGCTGGATGACAGAATAAAGCAACACGTTCCAACAAAAATCC
Organism: Acanthosepion lycidas; assembly: GCA_963932145.1. NCBI lineage: Eukaryota > Metazoa > Mollusca > Cephalopoda > Sepiida > Sepiidae > Acanthosepion > Acanthosepion lycidas. The sequence goes on from OZ010589.1 coordinate 38,349,433, forward strand.
GTAATCTTAAGTACACTCATTCTGACCAATACATACGGGTTTTCCATCGCAGAGAACCTAATAAATAGCCATAATTATGCTAATAGTTTCGGTGTGGAACCATTTACGATTCTTATCAGTTCCCACTCGAATTACCACTTAAAAGTGTTGGAGGCCATGTATATTCTATCGTTGAAGCCCTCTTAGAAGGACTTCGTATTAGGCCTCCAACTAATTTCCATTTAAACAATATTTTTCACTTCCTAATTTTCTTTTCTCCAATACATATTGTCCATTTTTTTTTAGAAATAATTCAGTTTATTAACCTCGATTTACATCTGTTGAGCGAGGTTTGAAACCGTTCAGCTAGTCCGTTTTTCAGTTTTACTTTTTTATCTATTATCATCATAAGTGGTAATAAAAATAATTTTTGTCTATTTATGGCAGTTATAAAGCTTTGTACCACAAAACATATATATATATATATATATATATAGCATAATAAGTGGTGATGACTATAAAATAGTGCTTTATTTATAATAACAGTCCTATTATATATATAGTTTTTCGCATGGGAGACGTGTATATATAGTTTTGTGCATGTCTTAGTAGTATAAAAGTCTCTCTGGGAACAAGGCAGGCTTATCATCCTTTTCCTTTTAGTCATTCCGTTCTATCCGTGAAATACGGTATTATAATATCATGGATATAATAATGCCCATAACATTGAAAATACAAACGGGAGAATAAACCTTTCTTCCGTCGTCAAACATCATCTATGATTATTTACCTTTACCGTTAAGACATATCGTCTGGTTCCAATTTTTTTATTTTATTTGCGACTGTTCAGTTATTGCTTGCCCGTTTCCACTGACTGAAATTACATACTGCCCGAACCAGGGATTGAACTCGCAACCACCATGTCACCAAATTCAGGAACCGACGCATTTAACCAGTTGGCCATTGCCCATACGGTCCAGTTTTCTTCGTTATCGCAATTTATACCATAAATAAATATAAATTTTACAAAGAATATTTCAAATGTTCTTAAATTCATAATCTTTTCTCCACGAATTGTCGTGCCCTGCAGCCTAACAACCAAGAAATGATTACAAAAAGGTATTAATAATATCAAAGTTCAACAATAATTAAGCCTTCTAAATGTTCTTTTCTTTATTTAACATAAACATTTAAATTATTTTTGAAAATAATGGGAAATGTCGTGGCGTTACATGACTAAAATATTTTATAAAATTATTTTGTTATGGTTGAAATTATTTTTTTAGAATTGAATGAATTATAATTTGAATGAAGTTTGAGAGTCGATATCAAATCAGTTTCGCCATTCTAAATTCTTAGATTTTTTTTTTTTTCTCAGAGATTTACTAAGAAAATAAATAAGCAGAGTGTGGAATGTTTTCAAACATTATTCAGCTGCAGGAGGGTATGAATATGACATATTACCTAGCCTATTACACAGAGGTATGGGTTGGTCAGGCTTACAAATAATACATTTCAATCTTTCTCATTAAACCTGATCTTTTCATGCATTATATTAACTTCGCGTGAGCCACAATCTATCTTCATAAACATTTCCATTTTCTCAAACATTTCACCAACTGCATGATATATTAGGTTGGTGCAAAAATAATGACGTAATAATGTCGTTTTTTGACGTTAAAAAATACCTAAAAAAACGACATTATTACGTCATTATTTTTGCACCAACCTAATACTTTACAATGTCTAATCCAATTTCTTTTGAGAAGATGAATATACAAGAAGAACCCTTGACTTTTTCATTCTTGCTACATGTCCTGACCATCGAAGACAGTGTTTCATAATCGGTGATTCGATGCTTTGACTGTTGGCTCTTTACAGTACTGTGACGCCATCCTGGTCTTGTCCTGTGCTGGTCGAGGCGCCAATTGTGACGCCACTTAACCCTGGGCTGACTGCAGCACCATCTGTGACGATCTAACCCTTGGCTGGTTCGGATGGAAATCTGGTTTACCATGGAACCATGTGTGATACTAACCCCTCTGGTTGTCTTGGTCTCGGCCGATGTCTGGTTAGATTCGATATCAGCCTTGTCGTTCCCAGCTCGCCTCCAACTGCTTTGATCTCTAGTCTAACCTTCCCACGTTGTGATTTGATCTTTGGTAGACGAAATCAATCCTGACTCATTAACTTGGTGGTCACCAAATCTCTTTGTCTCTTCCGTCTCATTACCATCGCATTCTGTCGCCAACAACTTATGCAGGTAGTAATAATGGCTTTCGACGTCGTTTTTTTTTTAAGATAATCGAATTGAAATGTTTATTATTGCCACACATGTGGGCAGATTGTTATTCTTTATCCGTATTCTGTTTCCCTCGGCGCTTAACTCTTATCATGACAAGATCCGGACATACAACAGATGGGACACAAAAACCAAAATCAAATGATATCTCCGAAAGATAATAGGTAGCTATTCTTTCTCGGGTGGTCTCACTGAATTCCTTCTCGGTCGCATGCTCGACCCAGTTTCGTTATCTTTCAGAATTCTGTTTTCCTTGTCGCGTCATGACATTAATTCTGACAGAATCCGATACTCGCTTTTCTTACGAATTTTCTATCTTCTGCGAAAAAAATACCTTTCTTCGTAAATGAAAATAAAATCTTTACCTATTTTTCTTTTGTTAAAAAAAATAATGTCGCTCGGTATGTCTTTCGTTATAGCTCTTTTTCGCCTTAAGTATTTCTCGTTTTTTAATTTCCATGCTTAATTAGTTAGCCAATTACCATAGCTAAATAGTGTCACAGCACTTTCGTGTTGGTCACTAGTGTTTACATTTGAGGTTGAAGATTATACAAAGCTTTTGCTGGTGAAAGGGTTGTATTTTTTGAATGTCACGACGATATCGTGTCCGGATTTCGCAGTCATATAGCAAAGTTGAAATGACAACAGCATTATAGACCACAATATTTGTTTTTAAGTTTAGCTTTTTGTTGTTGAAAACGCGTTTCAATAGATTTCAAAATTTTAATGCACCTCCAATTCCGTGTTCCACATTATTTTCTGATAAAAGGCTGTCAGTATATGGAAATCGCTCTACTTGTTCGTGAGATACATCAGAGTTGGTAATATCAGATACTAGTAAGATGGTATTTGGAGCCTGGGCCTTGCTTTCCTTTATGTTTACTGCAATCTCTAGAGTAGCTCATTACACAGAGATATGCATTGATCAGGCTTAGAAATAATACATTTCGGTCTTTTATCACCCATGAGCCTTTGATATTGTACTTAGGGGACAGTTTCCTTCGTTATCGAAATTTATACCATAAATAAATATAAATCTTATAAATAATATTTTAAATGATATTAGCTAGGCACGCATCAATCACGATCTTACCTTCATAAAAGCTAAAACAATTTCTCAAATATTGCACCAAACGCATTATATCCTTTACAAAATCCAACCCAATTCTTTTGGAGATGGTGTATAGCTATACGTCAAGAAAAAAGCTTAAGGGAAGGAAGTTACGCCGCTTTAGTGAATGAGTCAACAATTAAAAGTAATAGAGTGTAGGAAGACGGAAGCAGATACTGGGAGTATTAGAGATTGTCAATGAGCAAATTTATGACAATATAAAAAAGTATGTTTTACATCTAATTTGTTCTATTCACTGTAGAAATAATTATACGTTGTTATTTGGTACGCATAGGTTTCTATTTAGCGTCTTATCGACCGGAGATGGAGAGTTGTTTTCTTGCATAGAACAAAATGTTTTCTTCAATGAAATGTAAGCGTTGCTACATTGTTAGGTTTTTTTTCTACGCCCTTCCTTGTTTCAAAACATACCTGACAAAGATAAAATGATTGAAACGAAAGAAAACAATACGTATGGTTTGTTAGTGTAGGTTATTATTATTGTTGTTTGTCTGTTATGCTTCCTGCTTTGTATCCTGTAGAGCCGAGTCCAAAGTAAGGTCTTTAGGCCCTATAGGAGAATTTCCATTTAATTAATAGTACTTTACTTAGTATATGGGATGTTCTTAGGAGGCCGATCTTCTGGGCAACTTGTATGTGATATTCTTAGCGTAAGACCACGATATAAGGGAAGGCAATGCTTAGCAAACTTTTTCCACTCGCAAATTAAGACGAGATTGTTAAGTATCACGCCACAGCCGATATTGTTGAAATAAATATCCTTTTTCAACGGTTCTTTATTAAATACAGTTGTAATTTTTAATTGTATCTCCTGAAACGGCACGAAGACAAAACCACGTGGTCATTATGCCTGAAAGTCCTGACTGATAACATTATATTAGGTTGGCGCAAAAATAATGACGTAATAATGTCGTTTTTTGACGTTAAAAATACGTCAAAAAACGACATTATTACGTCATTATTCTTGCACCAACCTAATACTTCCTTCACCTTAGAATTTTAGGTAGGGTTTCTGAAGTATATTACAAATAAGCGAATGAAATTCATGTGACTCGGAATAAATCAGTGTACAAAAATCAACCATTCTCTACGTGTCCAAAAGAAAAGAACTTCGTAGAAAGCAAAGAAAAAAAAGGAGAGAAAGTAGTGTACATATGTGGTGTGTGTGAAAGATTTCCATAGTTGAAAATTATCCATTAGCCGGAATCTCTCTTCCGGATAATGATATAGAAAAAGTAGAGAAACTGCATCAGGAATCGTCCGATACTGGTGAGAAACCCATAAGAAAGGAAGACGCTTGTATTTAAATTGCGAAAAGATAAGAAAAAGAGAGAAGAGGAATTGCTATTTTTTATTTTTTTATTTATTTTTTGTATGCACGCGCGAATGGTTCTCATTGGTCGGGAGGAAGCCTCATATCACCTGTATTTTTAGCAACGGATATGCAGATTTTCAGACTTCATCAAGACAGGAAATACTTTATCATTTATCAAACGAATATTAATTTGGCTCAAAGTCATGATATTAAAAAAGGCAGTAAGGATCGAACTCACTGTCCAAGCGAATTGAGTCACGAGACGAGTGGCACATCTCTCACGTAATGTTCTTGTAGTTATTTGAATAGCTTCTAAAAAATGCATGATTTTCGAATAGACCATCTATATGTATCTATCATAGTGTTTTCATTTCTATCTATTTCCGTCTGTTCATATCTATCTATCTATCTAGGATTTCTATCTATCTATCTATCTACCTATATATATATATATATATATATATATAGAGAGAGAGAGAGAGAGTCAGAGAGACAGAGACAGACAGACAGAGACGCAGAGAGGGAGGGAGAGAGCGAGAGATATGTGCGTATGTGGGAATGTATGTATTTGTTAATATCGAAACAGACGTGTCATAATTTATCTTGAAAGAGTGTGGGTGAGCCTTTTTGTCAAAAAGCGAGCGAAACCAGTCATTGATGTAGCCATGCTGACACACCATTTATCAACTCTAAAGAATTGCTTGAAAACAAACACCTGATACGTGAAGAGTACCAAAAGGTCTGAAAAAACGCTGATCACACCGAACAAAAACACCTCAAGAACAATATATATATATATATATATATATATATATATATATATATATATGTTATATTTGGGAAACATTTTTTTCGTTTATGCATGTTTTGCTGAAAGCTACAGGGCATAGTTTTAAAACTATTCTTTGTTATATTTGATTTTTCAACGGCTTCGATAATTTTTCCCTTATTTTCGGCAAGAATTTGAACATAAATTTTATATTGATAGGGTTGTGCCTATAGTTATGTGTTGGATTCCTTTAAAGAATTTTTAATGTTAAGTCCTTAAAAGTCGGAAGGTTTCATGTCTGTATTGCATCTTCAAGCGTCAGTCAGTTTATGTGATTTTGTTGTCATTATTATTATTATTGTTGTTGTTGTTGTTGTTCGTGTGTTATGCTTCCTGCTTTGTATCCTGTAGAGATGGGTCCAAACTATGGTCCTTAGGCCCTATAGGAGAATTGTCATTTAATTGATAGCACTTTACTTAGTATATGTGATGTTCCTAGTAGAGCGATCTTCTGGGAAACTTGTATGTTGATATTATTATTATTATTATTATTATTCCTTTAATTTCTGTTGTATAGTCATTTCTTGCCAGGCTCCAACCAGACACCAAAGGTCAGAAATAGCATCATGACATTTTCCACTGTGCATTATTCCACCATTCTTGGCAGATCTACTGTTATCACAATGTGGCATATTCAATATCAAAGATGATGGAAACAAAATAAGAAGGGAAAACATTCTAAACGAAAATGGCTAGATCATATACCCAAAACACATATTGTTATTTTTTTTTTCTAAATTTAAAATTCCTAACGTTTATCTCTTTTGTGCGCATGTGTAGTCGCATAAGCATAAATAAACCTAGTCTGATGAAGTCCTAAGGGACGAAACGTGTCACATTAAACTTTTCCCAGTTTGTCATACATCTTTCCTCCAAAACTGTTGTTGATATATAAAAATGTATATATAGTTATTCCCATATATATAAGTATTGTTTATACTCAGCACCTGAACATTGCGTCGTGCATGAAACTCCGAGTCGTTCTATCAGCAAGGGGTAATATGTCTATTTATTAATATAATTATGAATAGAAATCTTATGAGTATAAGAAACTATACTCGCTCGGAAAACTTTCGGTGTCTTGATTTGCAAATAAATAAGCCAGTACCAAAGAGGTAAAAAGGTATAAAAAAAAGAAAGAACCAAGAACATGTACGTTAGCCGAAAATAATCCTCCAGTATGCAAGTACAAGGCCCAAAGAAAAAAAGAAGACGATGCGAGTACGCAAAATAACTAAATAAAGTGCTCAATACAATGAGTAGAGCAGACCTAGTTAAACCTAGAGAGCCAGACAAACCTACCAAGGTTTCACTTAAGCGGATCGTCAGGGAAGGCCGGCCTTCCCTGACGATCCGCTTAGGTGAAAACTTGCTAGGTTGTCTGGCTCTCTAGGTTTAACTATTTATTAATATATATATATATATATATATATATATATATATATATATATATATATATATATAATAGCTCCGTTGTATTACATTAAGACCAGCACTCTATGTTTTATATATATATATATATATATATATATATATATATATATATATTTTATCTATGTTTGTTCGTTTATCTAATATATTGACAGATGGTTTCTATCGTTTTATTAGTGCATTTGTGTTTGAATTTCGGTGAGTCTGTACGTGCTTGCATATGCTTTTACTTGTATATACATGTGTCTGACATAATTTTCTTTTGTGTGTTTTTTTATGTTTGTCTCTTTATTCTTCTCACCTTTTATTTTATTCTTTATTTTTATTTTCTTTATTTGAATTGTTCTCTCTTCTACTTCCTGTGTGAACGTCCGTCATTTGCGTGCTTATGTATTTGATCATATATACGTGTTTGTATATTAGGATGCGAATCTGTTTGTCCTGTCATTTGTAATATCCCCTTCCCCATCTACCTACTTATTTGAATTCAGACCTCCACGTATCAAATATGTGTAGCGAACGTAGATACTTCTTACATCAGCATCGAACATAACTGCTAAATTGGCACTTCACTAAGAACAATATATATTTTTCCTCTGTTTCCTTTCTGAATAATTTTGTAAAAAATTTAAACTTGATGCTCCGTTAAATTTAGAATTTAACATTTGTAATTTTACTGTATTTATATATATAAATATATATATATATATATATATATCGATTGGGATTAGAAATTGGCTCACGGGTCGCTAGGTCAAAGTGTAGTACGCTACCTTTGTGAGCTTCCGAGTCGGCGTTCTGTCGAACTCTCTGCTAATACAGAGAGGAACTCGGACGAAGCTTTGCCGAAGGGCAATGTTTCGTTCGGGGAGGTAGACAGGGCCTGAATCCGTCTAGGCGGGTTCAAAGGCTATATTTTTGGCCGAGCCTACGGGCTCGGAGAGACCCACATTAAACCGGCCTTGTGCCACATTCGGTCCTCGTGGGTGGATTGATAAATACCGAAATTGGCTCACGGGTTCCTCAATCTGAGCCGCTATCCACTACTCTACCGTGATTACATTCGCTTACGTGCTAATATACTTGGGAAGGGTATGAATCTTCATTTTCCCCATCCAGCTATGGGTAAATAGCAGGACAGACTGGGTTCTATAGCCATGGATAGCAACTGTTCCAGGAGAAGGACAAGCCTGAATTTCAAAACCTGCGCAGTGTCGTTTGGGGACCTTGTGGCACGTAGTGCACCATGTCTCTTTATTCAGCCCCTCAAAACGTATGGTTGGTTCTGCACAAAGCCTTCACCACTATAAGTAAATCATATTTGCTGATCTCTGAGCTGTCGGTTTCTAGGAACTGAGCTGCTTGAGACCTCATACATCGAATACGACGGAGAGTCCACCATATATATATATGTATATATATATATAACAGCAAAAACAAAAAATTACCTGAATATAGAGGATAGTCTATTTCAAGCCGTCCTGTACGCGGGTGTCATCAAAAGCTGATGACAGCCGCATATAGAACGTCTTGAAATAGACTATCCTCTATATTGAGGTAATTTTTTTTTGTTTTTGTTTTTTTGCTGTAAAAATGCATATGCTCTGTCATAATAAATACATCGAGCTCTCTATAGATCAGTTTTAATAATTAATATTACTCGGATCCACCAGGATTATTTACTAACGGAACGATTACCTGTTGTGTATATATATATATATATATATATATATATATATATATATATATGTATCGTCCGGTTTACACTTCTCTCTGTTTTTTTTTTTTTAACAAGAGTAGAGGTCTATTCCTTGTCCCTGTTAAGGATTGAGTTTCCGGTTACTTTAAAGTTTTTGAATTCTCTTTCAGTCCCCGGGTGCCTTGATTGAATTATCACCTTGCTTGGGGTGAATTGACATTTATACATGATAATATATTTATTCGGGTAGCATTCGTAGTAAGAAAAATATGAAATGAAAAAAGAAATGATATAAATTTGAGGAAAAACCGGTTCTTCTTCAAAATCGATATTTGATGAATTATGAAAGGAATTTTTCTTTTCGACAATTTTTGCTAAGAAGTGTAGAATCAAATTGATCAACGAAGACCTCTAATTCGCCCAGATCAATATCTTTGAACAAAAGACCGAAAAGGACAGATAATTGCAATTACAGAAAATTCTGATGTGAAATAATGTATCAGCGGAAAAAGATTAGGAAAATATCGAGCAGATACGAACATATAATTATGATTATTACGCTATCATCATAAGTATTTCTATCATTGATTTCAGGCGAGAGCTGATTTTTTTTTTTTTTTTTTCATGTGTTGTGATTTGTATTTTAATTTCTTCTTGCCATATATTTGCTATTCGCAAGAACGAATATTTAGTACACCAAAAATGCTGTACGACTCAAGATTGAATATGTGCAGTGTCAAAAGCATGTTTTTTTTATTTTTAACTTGTATTTCCTCCATCTAAATTTCAGTTGCTAATGGAAACGTCAAACATAACTTTTCATCCGAGATAGACTTCAAAGATTCTACACAGCCTTGCGATTGATGAATTGCTTTCCATTATACAATAGTATCATCCGGTTCACACTCCTCCCTGTTTTTTAACAGAGGTAGAAGTCTATCCTTTGTCCCTGTTTAGGCTTGAGTTTCCGGTTCCTTTACAAGTCTTTTCACTCTTTTACCATACGTGCGTCTTGATGGAATTATCGCTTTCTTGGGGTTAAAAATTTATTTTCTCTTTGACGAAACGTTGCAAGTATTTATCAAATATTTCCATGGCATGTTCTTGGAAGTGCTATATTCATTATTTCCACCAGTTTAGATCTTCAGAGCTAAGACTGACCATGACCTTTACACAGTATCAAATCATCCATTTTTCATTCTTATTTGATTATTCAGAAAGGAGTTCCATTCTGACAGCTTCTTTCCAATAACCGTTGCGTTTTGACAAACTCCTGCGAGAATACTTCCTAGATCACAACAATAATGAACTATTCAAGTCTTGGGTCAACCTCGGTTTTATTTCGTATTCAAGAATTTAATTCCTTCATTGCTAATCGCTTCTGTTATGATGATTTTCGAAGAATTTTTGCATCATGGAAGAGACTATACTACTTGGCAATATAGATGAAAGGATTACCTAGATTTTGTCGACACTTTCTCTCTTGTCGTCCGACTCCTTGTTTTTTTCTTCTGGTGTCTTCGAGGTTCTTAGATCCGATGCTGATGGAGCATCAGCAGTTGGTACGATCGCAGGCTTTTTTTTCTAAACGATCTCGTCCATTGTCTTTCATTGATGTTTAGAATTGGTCCTTGTATTCGAAGAGGATCACATCGGGATCTTTTTAGCTCGCTAAAGAAATGACGCGGAAACCTTGACTCTTCAATTCTTGCTAAATGTCCTGACCATCGAAGACGTTGTTTTTATGATCAGTGATTCGACGCTTTGACTGTTGATTCTTTCCACCACTCTGTTGTTATCCACATAGTAATTTCAGTTGATATTCAAGATTCAAGCTTTTGCTGGTGAAAGTAGTCTAATTTTTGAATATCACAACGATATAGTGTCATATAGTCATATAGCAGAGTTGAAATAACAACAGCATTATACACCATAATTTTTGTTTTTAAGTTCAGAATTTTGTTGACGAAGACGCGTTTCTTTAGATTTCCAAATTAGTGTGCGACTCCAATTCTGTATTCCACATACTTTTTTGATACAAGTCTCTACTTGCTCGAGGAACGTCTCAGAGATGGTAATATCAAAATCTAGTAAGATGGTATTTAGGGCTTACTGTTCAAGGCCTTTGCTTTTCTTGATGCTTGCTGCTATGCCAAAATGATGTCATAGTCATATTGAAGTTGTGATATGTGTTAGACGTGTAACTAAGCCTACTAAAGCTGAAATATCCTCCATCATATCTGTTGTGGATTCCGAGATGAAATTCAGTCTCCAAGGAATGACAAACGCAAGAATTAAAGGTAAGAAATGAAATGTATTTACCCAATAATACAATGGGTATATTGTTAGTAAATCCAGGAACGAGGTTAGTCGTAATAATAATAATATATATATATACAGTCTCGAAGTAGGACTTCCTTAGAGTCTACGTACTTGTAAATGACTTCTACAAGCGGTTACCTCACACTATTACTCTACCTCCAACTCAATTACAATCACTGCTCACACTCCCAATCTCTATCAATCTCTCTTTCTATATTCTGACTGACTGTGGGTATTTAACGGCAGCAGTCCTAGTAACACTCTGGTCGAGTCCACTTATATGAAAAAGGGGTGGACCCCTTAACAATATCGATATCTTATATCAACACATGGATTGGCTGCTGGAAGTTTCTGATGCATTGTAGCTAGATACAAAGATAACATTGGTACCAAAATACACCGTTGCTTTACTATGTACGTGATTGGAAATTCTTCTGACAGCATGTTTTGGTGGAATACACGTACAGACTTATTGTTATGCATTGCTTGAACAAAAGAGATAAAGTTTTCGGGATATCCCAAATGATGAAGAACTATCCACATCGCTCTTAGAACGCTATCAAAAGTCTTTTTCTAATTCATTGAAAACGAGGGATTTTTTTTCTCTGCTTTTCTCTCGGAGTTGTCTTGGACAGGGAATCATATCGATTGTGCCATGATATTCACGGAATCCATATTGAGATTGCGGTAGGTCTTTTCGGTGATGACCTGAATTCGATTTAGAAGAATCGTTACAAAGACCTTACCAGTGTTGGACAGCAATGATATTCCTTTATAGTTCCCAAAGAATTTTCAGTCACCTTATTTGATGACGTTATTACTATATTTTTTTTTAATTCGCTAAGAACTTGTTGGGGTTTCCACATCATGTTTGATCAGTTCGAAAGAGATATTGTCTGAGACTAGGGATTCTTTGATCTCCTTTTCTTTATATCTTGCTTGTACTCTTAAAAATAGACCTCATATATATCCATGACGATTTGGAAAGTTTCTCAGAAAATCCTCAGCTGCAGTCGAGTTTCTATTCAGGTTGAATAATATTCCTTCCAGTGTATGAGTATGTCTTGATGACTGGCCAGGATTTTTTTATTGTCAGGTGCTAGAAGGGATCCAGTTGATGTTCGTACTGATTCAAGTAGTTGTCTTTGTTTCAACATAGACATTTATGAAATCATGTATAGCCCTGATTCTTTTTTTTTTTTTTTTTTTTGCGATCAAACATTCTGGAAGAAGCAGAATCTGTTCTCGTTAGCTTCAAGTTCCCGATGAAGCAATAGGATATGCTAACAGAACGTGGTTCTTTCCTCTAAAGGAGAGCTGTAAATCTAACAGGTCACTTATAAGGTTCATTCCTTGGTAGGCAGCCGCGTTAAGGGAAGCGGTGTCCCTAGTCGTGAGGCTGCAGATAAATACCAGTCGAATTTTCAGGGTGGAGATAGTATCTGATTTCAAGAGAGGTTTGTGCGCAATCCAGATAAGTTCCTTGAACCGCTGAGGTGGAAAATAAAATCTCCTCTATTATTCCGTCAGTTTCCTGCTCACGGAACAACTCCAAATATTTCTGATAAAGCAGATCACGTTCCAGTTTCCGCTCCACACGGTCCAATAAGTAAAAGGCCACAGAATGGTTGGAAGGGACACAAGATATTTTGTCAGAATCCCAAGAGAAGTGTATATAATACTCGGAGATGGATCGTTGGAACAGCTCAACCATCTGTTCATCATAGTTGGACAACTCTTCTTGTTCTCTTATACTCAGCGACGCCACACTGAAGATTTTTCCAACCACATTTGAACATCACTGTATGGGAAGAAGTCATATAGAGTGTCTTCATATATGCTCCAAGAATCCAGCACAAAACACAATTGCGAAAGTTTAGCCGGGAGGTAATTCCAAGTACGGAATCAAGGAACTCATATTCCTCATACTTAGTGTCTAGGTAAGTAAAATTGTCCCACTTCTCCAAATGAAACAAACCCTGTTGGAACCGAAAATATCCACACTCGCAGACAAGGCGTCAGCTGAAGGGACTCCAGGTGCTGAATTAAATCATGTTTAATTATTCCATTAATTAGAATGATATTTGGGCCTCTGTCAAACCTGGCAACAAGGGGGCATTTGATGCGCTGGAATTCGATCAAAAGAGAGCCAAATTTCTTGATTCTTATCTATGTTTTTATCTGGGAGTGAAAGAGAACAATAAAGCCCAACATCAGTTTCCAGGAATATCGTCTTGAAGCATTTGTCGCAGTCTCCAAGTATTGTAGATAAACTGAAATCACAGTCAAGACCAACGGACTCTAAAGTGCCAAGAGGCATCAAGACTTCACTGGAAAGATAGCTCCACACGCTACCTGTGTATAATAAACAATTTATCGCCGTTCCTACCAAACGTCTCGCATAAAGCAGGTGGCAGGTTAGGAGAACTCTCAAAACGCGTTTGAAACGCAGAATTAATATGAAATGAAGACGCCTTCCGAGTAACATTGGACCGGTGACTCGACTGCGCATCCCTAATAGTTACCCGTTTAAAGTTACGAATAAAATCAGAAGAATCGCTCACCTTGATAATGGAGGCATTTGACAGCGTCCTTGAAAGACAAGTTGGGAATTGTCTTACTAGAGAGATGAATTAATTCACGTTTAACTTCTATGGGGAAGCTAGAAAATAGAATCTTTGCTATGAGGGGAGCCCAAAAAGAACGGCAATCTGAGAAGTTACTAGTGAAGGAACTTTCCAACTAATCCAGAAATGAGGGATACTTAGAAATGAATTCGGTCAAGACAGAAAAAAAAACTTTCTCCGTGTAATGGAGAAGTCGATAGGTCCTGAAAAATAAACTCAATGATTTCATTCTCATTGACGTATTCATTCATCAGGTCAGTGAGGACCACTCGATAATTCTTATTGGTGAAGCTGAGAAGGTTAATCATCAGGAAGGGTCTATCAGAGAGGGAACATTTTAGGAAGGGTATCCTCTCTGCGTCGTTGGCCATGCCGGCCACACAGTTCTCAAAACAAAAGAAAAAGTTCCGAAAACTGCATTTCTAGACCACTGAACATAGGGCCAGAAATCTGGATCTGTGGCTGCCAGACAATTTCTGCGAACATCACCCCTTACATCTGGCCACCTAATTCCCCAGACTTCAACCCCTTCATTTCTTATGCGCGGGCAGCAGTTGAACGAAAGACTTCTTGTAACACCAAAAATGAACTGAAGGCAAAGATTATGACAGCCTTCAACAACATTAAACAAGGAGACCCCCCAGAAGAGTTACAGGAAATTTCGAAGCCGTCTGGAGGCCGCAGTTGAAGTCAATGGCTGTTTTATTGAATAAATTTACTCTTTAGTATTTGAATATGTTTTTGTGTAATTTTGGTAAATATATTTGTTAAAACGAGATGTCATCGTTATTTTCAATTTTGAGTCATTTAGACGACAATTTATCCCTCGCAGCCTAATATTTTAATATTAATAAATATAAAAAAAAAGAGCTAGTAAACGAGAATCAAACTTTACTATCTTGGGTTTGGAGGTATCGAATTTGCAAACCAATATCTCTCCCATTGAGATGTTTGGGTTAGGTCAGTTAAGAGATAAGCTTCCAGGCTCTAAAGTTTCAGAAAGTATGTGACTCTTTGTGCCACGTTTTATCTTGACCCGATCAAACCAGGTCAAAAATGGACTGTTGCTGCCATATCTGAACTGGATCTGAGAAATTCATCCTTTTCACACTTGAGTAGAGTTCAAAAGCGTTTACGTGCCCTTTGGTGTAGTGACGAATTATTGTTCAACCAGCTACCCTCGCGACGGACAATACGTTTCTAATGAGGACAATCCTACAAATGTGGACGGATTTCTATCAATCTCTGGAGAACATGGAAAGGATAAAGTCAGGCAACTTGTTTCGCCTGAGAGGAATTTAAGCTCGGGATCCTTAATCGCGCTTCAGAAAGCTTATTGAGTACTTCATAGATTCCTTTTCGATTACCTCCCAGTTCTCCTCCTCAGAAGACAGACGCTGTATTTTATTGACACAGATCACCATCTCTGTTGAGTACTCTAGTATATTCTTCAGTAGAACTGAAAATGACTTCACGGAGAGTTCCTCCTCCGGATGTTCAATATCTACAGTCGCTTTAATTTTCGACCATAGGAGGAGAGAAATCCTTCTTTGTAATCCCTCCCTATCATCCATATCAATTTACGTCTGGGCATATGTGTAGCAAGATGTCGAGAAAATGCTCCTGATCCCCAAAACGAACAGAGATTTGCCACGTCGAGGGGAAAAAAAGATAAGCAATTGCACTTACCTTGAGTTGCGAAATATATTGACATTTTCCGCAACGTATAGCCGTCTGCAAACATAGAAGGTAAATTTAATAAAAATAAAATAGATTTCCTCTCCTTTTATGCCATTTCAGGGATCCCTGAAGGTAACTCTGTCACGTGATCACTATAACTGTAAAGGGTTATAACGGGAAATAACAAGTTTTTGTTTAGTAAGCATTTCAACAGCACAAGGTAAGTACACTGTTCTTTTCCCTCCTGGCCAACAATCAATTTATCCACAGTACTTATATTGAACATAAATATTAATAATTGAAAGATTTAGGCTGTGCAATTTGTATAATGGATAGCGGCTGGGAAAGAGAATACGGTGAACCGAGTTCGAATTCCAGTCGATTTCGTTGCATTCACTTCCACGCAAATGCATCTCTTCTCCCCACCTGTGGGTTAAATACTAGGATTGATATTGTTATCACCAAGAAAGTTGTTAATGCAATATTCACTCAACAAAAAGAAGAAAACAATTATTACTGACAAGCGCGAAATGGTGGTGAATTAAAGTTAATTAAATAGCCGCGATTAAGTTTGGTAAAAGGTCATGGTTCTACGTGAGAATCCAACGACCTCGTTCCAATTCGTGGAATATATTCAGCGAATTGAATTGTTACTGTTAAAATACAAAAAATAACATATGATAAAGTTTATAATAATGCTGATTTAATTTTTTAACTATTATCTCGAAAATATCTTTTCAAAATATATTGGGACTCACGTTTTACGTGTTGAAGAGGATGAGATATTTCCTTGGAAGGTAACAGAGTTTGCACAAGTACTTATTCAGATACTTTCTTGTCCATTAAATATAGTGAAATGCCAGTGATAAGACAGTTTCTTTAAATATCTGATGGCAGGGCAGACTGCAAGAAGTTTATTCATCTTTTATTCAAATATCCCCAAAAGAGTTCTGACTCGTTTCGCCGACTTAGCTTCGTTTACCGCTATCCAAAATGTTTCGTTTTTAAATAACCCACAAAGTGTTGATAAATTGTAAAAATGCATCAGCCAATCACTTCTTCAAATGTTTATCTTTTAATTTATATAACTTATTACAAAAGATTATCTATAGGGTTATGATTAAAAATTCTAAAATATATTTTTGACTTCTTCTCAGAAAATAGGTTTATAATGACCAAAGCTTGTTGGTCACCAGTCTTGTTTTCAACTTGTTAACAAAGTGGTGAATGAAAACCAGCACTGCCATATTCATTCTGAATATCGTCACACGTATTGCAAAACAGAACTTTATATTCTAAGTGGACGACACGATTTTCTTCGTGAAATCAGCTATTTTGTTGAATCTAGTGAGAAAGTCAGATTTCCAATGGTCAATCAGTGGCTATTCTAGTCCGTTAACATTAGATTTACACTTCTCTGATCCAATTACTCGTTCGTCTCCGACTAAATAATGATCGAATCGGTCTCTTCCTCTTGAATTCCCCTCCAAGGAACACATGAAATTCGGACTATCTTATTTCTTCATGTCTTATACTACAAGACTATCGGAAATCTGCCGCTGAATTTTGCTTTGACAAGCGCGAAATGGTGGTGAATTAAAGTTATTTAGATGGCTGCAATTAAGTTTGGTACAAGGTCATGGTTCTACGTAAGAATCCAACGACTTCTTTCCAATTCGTGGAATATATTCAGCGAATTGAATTGTTACTGTTAAAATACAAAAAATAACATAATAAAGATCATAATAATGGTGATGCAATTATTTTAAAATATTATCTCTAAAATCTCTTTTCAAAATATATTGGGACTCACGTTTTACGTGTTGAAGAGGATGATATGTTTCCTTAGAAGATAACAGAGTTTGCACAAGTAATAATTCACCTACTTTCTTGTCCATTAAATCTAGGGAAATGCCAGTGATAAGGCAGTTTGTTTAAATATCTGATGGTAGGGCAGACTCCAAGAAGTTTATTCATCTTTTATTCAAATATCCCCAAAAGAGTTCTGATTGGTTTCGCCGACTCAGCTTCGTTTATCGCTAACGATTACATCTTTTTTTTTTTTTTACATAGTTTCACTCCAAACAAGGCAACAATGCCACCACTGGAACGAAAGTGAGTTACAGAAAGAGAAAGTGAAAGTGAAAGTGAAGGGAAAGACTGAGATTTGGGAAGATTGAGGAAATGATAAAAAGGAACGGAGATTGAAGTTGCATTTAAATTTTGGATGATTACAGTTATCAGAGAAACAATAAATTGTAAGGGGGTTCCACAGGTGGGAAGTACGAGAAAAAAACTATTACACTGGACATGACTGTTGGTTTCAGTAAGTTCAACAGTAAAACGGTGAGATCTAGATGCACACTTAAATTCATGTAGTCAGAGCAGCATGGACAATGCTCATCGAAGCAGTTGTCATGAAAATATTTGTAGAGCATAAGGAATCCACGTTATATCATGTTGTCTGGAGACGAGATGCTTGCTCAGGGTGTATTGTACTACAGACTCAACACAGAGGGCTACATCAAGTGCCTTGAAGAGGTAGTGCTAACCTGGGTCAAGTGCGTGGCTGATGGAAGTCCCTATGTCTGGCAGCTGGACACTATGCGACACAGGCAGGAGATCCCAGTCATGGCTGTCAGACAATTTTTGCGATCACATCATCCCTTACATCTGGCCACCTAAATTCCCCAGACTGCTGCACCCTCGATTGTTATGTGCGGGCAGCAGCTGAGAGAGAGACCAACAATACTCCTTGTAACACCAAAGATAAATTGAAGGCAAAGATTATGACGGACTTCGTTAGAATTTTTGGGTACCTTAGTACTAGTGAGCCAGCCAGAATGAGCTGACTCATTTTATAGTTCAGCAATAGAAGGCTTAACCAATTAGAAGGCTCAAAATATTCAATGCGACGTGTATAAAGGTGGCCATGTTTTTTTTTTCGAATATTCACTGGCAGCCTTTGATATCGAAGACTGAAGAGTTACGGAACAGCTGCCGGTGGTATTGGCGATATAGGCGGATTCAGTAGAGTGTCTGACTCGTGAGTATTAATCTTTAACGTTGTTTTATTGAACAGATTACGTACTGCGCTGTATTCTATATTCATAGACTTGGCGAACATGGTCAACAGGTTCACCAACATTAAACAAGGAGACCCACCAGAAGAGTTACAGGAAATTTCGAAGCCGTCTGGAGGCCCTGGTTGAAGCCAATGGCTGTTTTATTGAATAAATTTACTCTTTAGTATTTGAATATGTTTTTGCGTAATTTTGGTAAATATATTTGTTAAAACGAGATGTCATCGTTATTTTCAATTTTGAGTCATTTAGACGACAATTTATCCATCGCAGCCTAATATTCTAATATTAATAAATATAAAAAAAGAGCTAGTAAACAAGAATCAAACTTTACTAGCTTGGGTTTGGAGGTATCGAATTTGCTGCCATATCTGAACTGGATCTGAGAAATTCATCCTTTTCACACTTGAGTAGAGTTTAAAAGCGTTTACTTGGCTTTTGGGGTAGTGACAAATTACTGTTCAACCAGCTACCCTCGCGACTGACAATACGTTTCTAATCACTTGCCCCTCGCTTGCTAATTTCATGGCAAATATTCACACGAACGATATTCCATGGTGTGAAGATAAACTGAATGCGCCACCAAGGCTTCCGATTAGGAGGTTTTGGCGAGCGTGAAACTGGATCTTAATTGCTCTTGATCCAAGGTCCTCCCTAACAAGGGGTGACAGCAACTGTTAGGTCCCCAACAATGGCAAAATAGTGAACCCGTAAAACAAAAACAAAACACTGAAAATATAAAAATACATATTTATAGTAAAATGACCAACAATACATTTTAGAAGTAAAATAACTAATAATACATTTTTTAATTAAAATGATTAACAATATATTTTTTAAGTAAAATGACTAACAATACATTTTTTAAGTAAAATGACTAACAATACATTTTTAAGTAAAATGACTAACAATACATTTTAAAATAAAATGACTAACAATACATTTTAAAATAAAATGACTAACAATACATTTTTTAAGCAAAATGATTAACAATACATTTTTTAAGCAAAATGATTAACAATACATTTTTTAATTAAAATGACTAACAGTGCATTTTGTAATTGAAATGACTAACAATATATTTTTTAATTAAAATGACTAACAATACAATCTGGAAGTAAAATGACTAACAATACATTTTAAAATAAAATGACTAACAATACATTTTTTAAGCAAAATGATTAACAATACATTTTTTAATTAAAATGACTAACAATACATTTTGTAATTGAAATGACTAACAATATATTTTTTAATTAAAATGACTAACAATACATTTTTTAATTAAAATGACTAACAATACATTTGTAAAGTTAAATTACCAGCAAGACACTTTTTAAGTAAAAATGGATAGCGGCTTGGATTGAGGAATCAGAGAGTCGAGTTCGAATTCCAATCGAAGCCATTATATTCACTTACGTGCTAATATCCTTGGGCAAGGTATGAATCATCTCCCCCCCCCAGCTATATGTAAATGCCAAGACAAACCGGCTTCTATAACCTTTTATAGCAACTGGTCTACCGAAGGGAAAGAAATGACAACCGACTACAGGAAAAATCTGTCTCGATAGTCATGTATCGAAAGATACATGATCGCCTAAGCGTGTATCACGCATAGCACATAACTAACTGACCAGCAATAATTTTTTTTAAGTAAAATGACCAGCAATACATTTTATCTTTAGTTGAAGGCAGACAATTTTGTTCAAAATATATTTAGGTGAAGACAGAGAATTGTTCAAAATATTTAGATTTCGGCATTAAATAACCCATAGAGATTGATATACCGCAAAGCGAAATCGACCAATCAACATGAAAGGTTTTGACGAGCGTGAAACTGGATCTTAATTGCTCTTGATCCAAGGTCCTCCCTAACAAGGGGTGACAGCAACTGTTAGGTCCCCAACATCCGTATAATACCCTACAATTTCTTAAAGAAATCAAACTGTATTCCAAAATATAACTTTAACAAAACTACAACATAAAAAAACACATGTCACCGTGTCTATGAATCAAAACCCCACAAACATGTTTATATTCAAAAGCTGAGTGTTCAGTTGTGGAATCAAAATGGCATTTACATTTATTACTTCCTTTTTTATTTTTTATTACATCCTAGCTCCCAAGAAAATAAAACTTCAGCATTAAATGACTCATACGGAGTCGATATGCCGTTAAACAAACACATCAATAAATCAATCAATCATAAGACGACATTCTTTATTTCATTAGTTCAGATTTACACAACTAGGACTACAACAAGTACACAGGGTTGACACATCCTCATTCCTTTCGTTGTCTGTTGGTAAGGAGATAGTTGTACTCAAACAGTTTTTGCCTAAAAATGTTACTTCATAGAAAATACTTCCTGATCACTATGATCATAATTTCTTCATGTCTAGGTTTAACTATTTATATTATTCGGACTATTGTCCTCATCTTTGTCGCCATATTTATTACTACGTTTCGGCCGTTGTACGTTCCGACCTTCTTCAGATGGATGGAATATCGAACTGAACCCTTTATTTCTCTCACTAGGGTAGACTGTTCTAGTTCCACGCGCTATGTTTAATGGATGTCAGTTATCAGTTATCACCTGTTAATTCCCCTCTCCAAGTTCTTCACTGTCTTAACCAATGTATCCTTGAGGACACATGGTACAGTAGATGAAGGCGTTGGTTAGATCCAGTTCAATACCCCGTTAAGGTAGCGGAGTAACGCTGTAATAAATATGGCGACAAAGATGAGGACAATAGTCCAAATAAAGTGTACATAATATATCAGCTCAGAAATATAGACAGATACTAGGTTTAACTGTTATCTATCTATATACATTTTTAAAATCGATTTCACATTAAAGAAGGCAGTAAAAACACTACGACACAAGGGGTTCCTGGATGTGGAGGTGCATCCAGAGTAAAGATGCAGCATATTACAGGAATATATCCCCGAAAACAAGTCTATGAACTAGCACGAATATAAAACATGTTACAAATTTACCAAAAACGTAAACGATTTATTGAATACATTTCAGTGATTTTGTTTGATTCAACAAAAGTTTATATTAATCAAAAAAATTGGATTTAACCCCAAAAATTTCAATAAAGAAGTTCAGCACGTTAACCTTTTTCATTTCAAAAGAAGATTTCGTCTATAAAAGAAAGTAATATCCGGAAAATAACGGAGTCCTGATTCATCTTTCTAACCGGAAATATTTTTCTCATTGAACATAAACATGCAAGGACATTGTGAAGGGGAAAAAAAGCCATTTCTGGGTTAAAATAAGTTAAACGGTAATCACGCGGATATTTTTGCATACAGCTATCTGCGTTGAACAAATTCTTAGATCAGCAGAAATGGCTTGTAAAAGTAGCGAAACAAAAAGAAAAAAAAATCTCTTTCATTTGTTTATAACTATTGTTGGAAACCTTCGTTTTCAGTTCCCGGGAGAAAAGCCCAAAATTTTAAATGAATCTTTCTTTGCTAAACATCAAATAAATATAACAAAACCTTTTAATGAACGCACTGGGGGAAATTAAAGTAAAAATAGGGAAAACGAAAAATCGTCTACGACTTTTTTTTTTTATTTGGTGTTTTTTATTTTTTTTATTTGATGTTTTTTTTTTATTTGGTGTTTTTTTTTATTTGGCTTTAATGATAATTCTGATGCATTCAAATACCTTATTACAAAGCCCTCCCTCAGTCAACACAACCATTACGCCCTGCCAATACCACATAAATAATGTACTATTCTGTTTTTGTCGCATGGGAAGACGGAAAAACGGATCAGAGACTTTATCTGGTTCCAATTAATGAAAACTAAAGAAGAGAAAAGAAAAGAAAGAAAGAAAGAAAGAACGAACGAATAGGGTAAAAAAGAAAGAAATAATAATATAGGGGAAAGAAAGAAGGAAAGAAAGAAAGAAGGAAGGAAGGAAAGAAAGAAGGAAAGAAAGAAAGAAGGAAAGAAAGAAGGAAAGAAAGAATGAAAGAAGGAAGGAAAGAAAGAATGAAAGAAGGAAAGAAAGAATGAAAGAAGGAAAGAAAGAATGAAAGAAGGAAAGAAAGAATGAAAGAAAGAATGAAAGAAAGAATGAAAGAAAGAATAGCTAAGGGGAAAGAAAGAAAGAAATAATAACACGGCAAAAATATTTTGTTTTACAGCATATCAACCTCAAGGGGTTAAAAATGTATTGCTGGTATTATTACTATAAAAATCTATTTTTACATTTTTATAGTATCTTGACCCCACTTTGGGGTTTAACTGTTTTTAATCTATTACCACCAGTCATAAAATCAGCTATTACATTCTTCTTCTATATGCCGTGTTTATTCAGGACGAGATGATCATGGCTCTCCACAATTTCCTGTCCTTTGTAGCTCTTTAGAAAATTTCGACTTTTTGCCTAACCCGTTCTGACAACCATTTACTCGTTAAGTAGGATTATGCGACGCTTTTCTATGCCCCTGTTTTTTTTCAGTATATCCTATGAGTGTTAACTTTATTAAACCGTCATCCTCATTATGTACCTGAGAAAATTTAACTGTCTATTTATAATGCTATGAATGTTTCCTTTTTGTTTCCATTTTCTCAAAAAAATCGTCGTTGCTCACATGTTCAAGCCATTTTATTCTCAGCATCCATCTGTAGAGTCAAATATCTTTTGTTTCAAGTCTTCTTCATCTGTGAGGAGATTCTCCTTCATTCATTGTCATATAGTACGGTTCAATACAGTAACAGTTCAATATTTGTAACAGTTCATTACTCTTTTCTTTGTTTCTAACGTAATTATCCTGTTTCTTAATACTTTGCTTAGCTTTTTAAACACATATTTCCCAGTGCGTCTTCGTATTACGGTTGCGTTTTTGCCGTTGTCTGTTAAACACTTTCGGGGGATATAAATTTTTGTACTACTTTTTTTATCTGTTTTTATTGTACATTTAAATTATTTTATTGTTTTACTGGCTTGATTTTAAGTTGTCCTGGGTATGATGATAAACTACATCTGGTAGCAAGACCTCTGGTCGGTAAGTTTCAGGAGCGTGAAACCGCCTCTTAATTACTGTTGTTCCCTGCTCCGCTCCGGGTGTGTAGCACCAGTTAGGGTCTTTGCTATGGTTAAATAGTGAACCCCCGAAACTGAGCTCAAAACGCTATGAAAGTATTAAAATAGATTTTTATAGTAAAAAATACCAGCAATACACTTTTGAAAAAAAATATTACCAGCAATGCATTTTGAAAAGTATTAGGTTGGTGCAAAAATAATGTCGTTTTCACACATAGTAACATATGTGAGAAAACGACATTATTTTTGCACCACCCTTATATTATCAGCAATAGTTTTGACTCTTGACAAAAACCCTCTTTAGAAAAAATACGTCATTGAAAGCTGATCTTCAAACTGATTTCTTACAAAGAATACATAAATAAATACCGCTAGGGTCCATCACCACCCCCACCCCAAAAAAGAGCAGTTAGTATTAATGAGGTAAGACAAGTATTATGGAACTCTTGAAATTGCCTTAACGCAAATTTTTCTGCAATTCCTTTCATTTGACCTTTTGTGCTCCACAATTTCAAACTTCGTAAATAACACAAGTTGCCATATTGCTGATTTCCTTACCAGTTACCAAAACAATCTGTGTTCAGTGTTCTATCACCTGTAAAACCCAGAAAATCGAACAGTGATTTTAAAGGAAGGACAAACATATTCTATTTTTATCTATGCATCTCAGATAAAGGTATTGTAACTATTTACATCGTTCGGACTGTTGTCCTCATCTTTCTTGCCATATTTTCGACGTTACGATCGTTGTACCCTCCGAACCTTTCGTTGGAATTTCGAATCGAACCCTTTATTTAGTCCAGAGGGTAGATTGTTATACTAAGCAGCAAAAATCTCCTAAGCCAGCCAGCCAACCATAGACATGAATGCAATATAGGAACCAGTAATACAAAACTAGAGAAAACAGTAACCAAAATTGTAAATATGAGGTCTGCTAAAAAATGTACGGAGACATTAGCTTTATAAGTCTGGAAAATTCAGTCATGATGTCTTCAATTCACTCCTCAATGTCATAAAGTATCCATAGCCCAGTGGATAAAAGCGTTGGTTGAGTAATCGAAAAGAGATGTGGGTTTAATATCTGGCCACAGCAGAAAAAACAAAATCTTAGATAGAAGAGATGCTAAAGGGAATTAACTAATAATGTGATATACAAAAAAGGCATAGCAAGTAGAATTAGGAGAATCTTTTCCCGTGGATTAAATAAAGTCTTCGATTCGAAATTCCAGCGTATATCACCTGAAGAAGATTGGAGCATACAACGGTCGAGATGTCGTGAGTATAGCAATTAATATGAGCACAGCAGTCCAGGCGGTGTAAATAATGATCTGTATTATTTAAGACAGTATTTCTCGATACACAGAGCATTGTGGCCAATAATGATCAACTAATATTATATTCTGAATTCCAAATTCAAATAATCAAATATCTTTGTCGGTGTTTCTTTGGGTCTGTCAAACTCTTCGACGAAATTATCCTAACTCGTTTACTTTCAGCAATCATTTGCATTTGTTGATAATGTCATTCTGGCTAAATTCTTTCAAAGAATCGAAATTTGGTTATTTGTTTGCTTTCTAAATCTTTTTTTGATTTTTCTTTTATTTCGATCACGAGATAACAGAATAATTTCTCTTTTATTATTATTTTAAAAGTTGTTTGGACAATTCAATTCGTTCTTTTCGTTTGGCTGTTATTCAATCCTTTTCCTTGACCCTTTCTCAAGGGATTCTTCATGTTTTTGCAAAGGAAGACCAGGGTCTTTTCTCATGCAAATACATAAGGAGCAAAGTATAGGAATCACGGACTGCTCTTCTATTCCCTCCTTGTTGAGCGAAATAGAATAAATAGACTGTCCTGACATAATCTCCTAACCGATCAATTACAGTATTTCACACATTTATTTTTCTTTCGCGTAGGGGTGGATATCAACAGTTGCTCACCCATACGTTTCCTCTCTCCAAGCCATTAAAAGGTCAGGGGGCCGTGATGGCTTTTCTCACCGGTATCATCACAGAAGTTGGCAGCATAAGAGTAGATACAACGTCGGACTGTCTATTATTTCCATTGTCAGTGTTTACTCTCGAAGCCTCTCCTTTACAGGCGTCTCGACAAAGCAATTAGAAATTAGAGTTTTCCTTCTCTTAGGTGTCTTTCCAGGCTAACGATTTCTATTTACTCGATTTATCTTCCACCCCCAACA
>OZ010589.1:38377597-38432597 GCA_963932145.1 Acanthosepion lycidas
ATAAACATATATATATATATATATAGTCAGCATAACATCTTTCAAATATGTTACATTGAATAATATAAACATATGGCTATTTATTTTGATACTGATCGTTTTCAGTTTTATAATCAGTTTCTAACATCAATAAACTGATTAAAAAACTGGAAATGATCAGTATGAAAATAGACACATGTCTATATTATTCAATGAAACATTTATATATATATATATATATATATATATATATATATATATATATATATATATATATATATATGATATACTCGCGCCAGTAGTACGTACGCTAATTTTAAAATCAGCAGTATGATGCGACCTCCTTAAAATTAGCTTAAAAATTTGCTATATATATACACACACGCCCACACACACACACACACACATATATATATCAAGGTGAAGGAGAACGAACAGTATTATTAAATCCTTCAAAACATTAATTTAAAAATAGTGCTCAATACATAAAGTAGAGCCGTCAATATTTATTTATCTTATGCAGTGTTACATTAGAACATGCACATATCCACTGCATAATTGTAAATTTTTGTTTCAACGTCAAAAAAAGAGAAAACCTTTTTTAGACGTTTCATCAGGTAGGGAATTACGGTGTTACTAAAAACTTTTATTCGGAAATACAGTTATCGAAGCAAATATTCCCCACTTCCGGTCTTTGGAAATTTTGATACAATGTCTTCTAGAATTCTACATGTAGATATGGAAGGGAATCTAATACTTTAAGTAGCCGTGGACGAACGAAAAGGAAGGGAAAAGGAAAAAAAAAAGGGGGTAAGGGAAAAGAAAGAAATAGGCTATGGGAAGAGGATGAGGTGATAAGCGCTAAGAGGAGATAAGATTTGACCATAGAATTTCGTTAGGATGTAGAATTTGAACTTCAGTCGTCTCCTAGGTTGATTACGGAGGTGTTTCCTGTAAAATATAATTTTCAGATAGATACAGTTAAAGTATAGGGTAGAATGTTACGTGTCTTTTTTTATCCTTCATATTATTTTGGGATAAAAAGAATTTTCAAAAAAAATAATTCCAGTAATATATATATATATATATATATATATATATATATATATATATATTTAGGAAATAGGTGGTAAATTCCATATAAAATTATGGGCCCTGTCACTGGATCTAACCAAAGCCTTTATCCACTGTGCCATGTGTCCTTGAGGCACAGTGGATAAAGGACCCTAAGAGTGTGAGTTCAATACCCGGTTAAGGCAGTGGAGAACTTGGAGAGGGGAATTAAAAGGAGATAACTGATAACTGACATCCATTAAAACATGGAACGTGGAACTAGAACAGTCTACCCCAGTGAGCGAACTAAAGGGTTCAGTTCGACATTCCAACCACATTAAGAAGGCCTGAGAGTACAACGGCCGAAACGTTGTATTAAATATGGCGACAAAGATGAGGACAATAAATAATGTAAATTGTGTACATAATACCTAATCTCAGAAATATAGACAGATCTCTGCTCCTGTTCAAAAGATTGGGAGTAGTGTGAACCGGGCGATACGTGAAACTAACTACACCTACCGAGAAGAAAATCAACAAATAATTACTAAAAGAAAATGTCAGAAGCTGATGTAGACTTTAAAAAGAACCAGAGACCCAATCCTAAACAGCACTTTAGGGATAAACTACCACAATTCAAATGATCAGAAAGGAGTGTGAACTGGGCGATAGGTTAGCCTATGTATTTATATTGAGGAGAAAAATAAGTAAATAAATGGTAAATAAAACTTCAGAATTCATGCAGAGGCGTTAGATGTATAAAAGTGAAGAAGATTTTAGAAGGAACCGGAAAACCAATCCTAAATCTGATAAAAAGGCATGAAACTGCTTCTTTCAAATCAGCTCCTCCATGGCTTGATTACAACGCTTTCTTACCATAACTAAACCAACGAGATAAAACAAGATGTTTACCCGATGAGCCATGTCACATATCCCCCCTCCTTCTTAATGGAAGACAATGGAGAAATCTTTGTGTCGCTCGAGGCTAGAATCGCCTTGGATTGGAAATAGAATTCTAGTAGTGTCCCCCGCACTAAATCTTTCCATGAAAGTAATCAATGTTGTCGTCATTATGTCTGTAGAAAATAATTGATTTTGCCTTAATATTCTATACATCGCATCTCTTTCTTCTTCATACCATTTTCCCGCCTTCCTTTGTCCAACTCTACCGATCTCTCTCTCTCTCCCTTTCTCTCTCTCTCCCCCTCTCTCTCCGTCTATCTATCTATCTATTTGTTGCTGCTTTTCTTTTATTTATTTCCTCGGTGGTGGCTCTCGGATCGAACAAGCGAATCGATCAAACTAGTAGCAAAATAAATCAAGTAGAAAGAAAAATAAAAAATAAAAACATGTCGTCGGAGGCAAAGAGAGAAACAAAGAAAATCAAATATTGAAAGAATTTTCCAAGATAAGCAATGTGCGAAGATTATGCATTGAGTAAAAGCACACATCGGTAGACAACATGACCACTGTAACCAACAGGGAGGATTCGTTACATCTGTAGAGAAATGCAAATTAACAATGACGTATTTTTTTCTTTAATTCAATGTCACCTTGAGCTTCCTGCCACTGTCCTTCCGTTCAACTGGTGTTAGTAAGGTTGGTGACATTGTCGCAAATGTCGTCGTCGTCGTCTTCTTCTACTCTCATTTCCTTCGATCGTCTTCTTTTTCTTTCTTCATTTTCCTCCTTCTCCTCATTCTTTTTCTTCTTCTTCTTTTTCTTCTTTTTCTTCTTCTTGTATGTGGTGTAATGGATAGCGCTTCGGAATGTGAAATCGAAATGCAGAGTTCGAATTCCAATCGGGTTTGTTATATTCACTTACGCGCAAATAACCCTGGGAAACGTACGAATCCGTTTATTCTCCCATTATTAATTAATAGGACATGTACCAAGAAAAATTTATTCGGAAAAAAATTCTTAAAATCCAAAATATGTTCTGCTTTAAATAACGCACTAAGGGTTGGTAAGCCGTAAAAAGTAAATCAATCTTCTTTTATTTTATTTTCTTTCTTCATCGCTTACAATTAATTATCCTCATCTCTATCTCCTATTTTTCTTTTTCTTTTTCTTCCACCAATTTTCATTTACTCTTAACCCTTTTCTAATATTTTCCTTCCTTTTTTTCTATATTATAGTTTAACTTTGATATTCTCTTTTCTTTTTCTTTCTTTATTTCTTTTCTTGTCTTTCCAATTTTTTTCTACTTGTTTTATTCCCCTTCTCAGTTTCCTTTCGTCTTTCCCATTTTTTTTTGCTTCTATTTCTTCGGCGTAGCCTCGTTCGGGTTCCTCCCCGCCCGAAGGCAGAGAGTTCAACCGAACAGCCGGTCAAGACTTGAAAGACTGACGATATTTAGTCACTCCCCACGAGGGCATCATGTGGCACAAGGCCGGTTCTTAACGTGGGATGTCCGAGCCCGTGGGTTCGGCACAAAAATGTGCCCATTGAAACCGTATAAACGAGCTCAGCGTAGCCTCGTTCGGGTTCCTCCCCGCCAGAAGGCAGGGAGTCCAACGGAACAGCCGGTCAGGAGGTGAACGACTGACGATATTCAGTCCCCACCCACTGGGGCGTCATGTGGCACAATGCCGTTTTTAATGTGGGATTTCCGTGGCCGTGGGCTCGGCCCAAAAATATGCCCATCGCACCCGTATAAACGGGTTCAGGGCCGGTTTACCTCCCTGAAAGACACTACGCCCTTCGGCGTAGCCTCCTTCCAGTTACTCACCGCCCGAAGGCAGAGAGTTCAACCGAACAGCCGGTCAAGAGGTGAACGACTGACGATATTCAGTCACCCCCGCCCCCTACACACACACTGGGGCAGCATGTGACACAAGGTCGTAGCCTCGTTCGGGTTCCTCCCCGCCCGTAGAGAGTTCAACCGAAGAGTCGGTTCAGAATGAACGACTGACGATATTCAGTATCCCCCCCACTGGCGCGTCATGTGGCATAAGGCCGTTTTTAACGTGGGAAATCCGAGCCCGTGGGCTTGCCCCAAAATATGCCCATTGAATCCGTATAAACGGGTTCAGGACCGGTTTACCCCCACCCCGCCCCGAAAGAGACTCCGCCTTTCGGCGTAGCTTCGTTCGGGTTCCTCCCCATCCTAAGGCAGAGAGTTCAACCGAACAGTCGGTTCAGAAGTGAACGACTGACGATATTCAGTCACCCCCCCTAAACACATACTGGGGCAGCATGTGACACAAGGTCGTTATTTATTGATGGTTCTCTGAGCCCGTGGACTCGGCCCAAATATATCCACGTTGAACACGTATAAACGGGCTAAGGGCCGGTTTACCTCCCTGAACGACACTCCGCCCCTCGGCGTAGCTTTGTTCGGGTTCCTCTCCGCCCAAAGGCAGAGTGTTCAAACAAACTGTCGGTTCAGAAGTGAACGACGGAGGATATTCAGTCATCTCCACCTCCGCCACTGGGGCAGCCTGTGACACAATGTCGCTTATTTATCGTGGGTTCTCCGAGCCCCTGGGCTTGGCCCAAAAATATAAACGGGCTCAGGTCTGGTTTACTTACCCGAACGAGACTCCGCCCCTCGGCGTAGACTCGTTCCGGTTCCTCTCCGCCCGAAGGCTGAGAGTTCAACCGAACAGTCGCTCAGGAAGTGAGCGACTGACGATATTCAGTCACCCCCACCCACGAGGGTGTCATGTGGCACAAGGCCTTTTTAACCTGGGCATTCCGATCCCATGGGCTCGGCCAAAAATATGCCCATTGAACCCGTATAAACGGGTTCAGGGCCGGTCTACCTCCCCGAAGGAGACTCCATCCTTCGGCGTAGCCTCCTTCGGGTTTCTTCCCGTCCGCAGGAAGAGAGTACAACCGAACAGTTGTTCAAGTCAAAACTTGAGCGACTGACTCTTTGCCTACTCCTGAGGCGCAGTATTTATTAAGTATGGAATAATCCATTATTATTATTATGAGGAAGATCCCCTAACAATGATAGATAACCAGATAGAGAGACAGATAAAAATGAAAAAAAACTGAGATATTTAAATAGGTAGCTTTTTCGTTACGTACATACTTACATGGGGGAACTCGACTTTTAACCTGGATTGGAGCATCCTCCAGGACGCATTTCAAGAATCATTTCGATGTCCTTGATGACGTCCTAAATGATTCATAAGACGTTCAAGTGACCTGGCAGCCATTCCATATTGAGTACAGCTGAGTCTTCCAACGGCGAGCTGAATATCTGGATGTTTAGTTTAATGATGCCGAATGAGTCCACTAGTAGACCTTCACACTTTTTTAAAAATGCTGTATGAAAAGCATTGTTGGGTATCATATTGGTCGACGGGGATTTTTCTGTATCTACGTTTGTTCCTGGCTGAAAAAAGCCTTCACTCGACAAACAGGCAGAGTCACATCTATCACAAGAGAGAGACTCCTTGTGTGCTCCACTCGGGAAGAGGGCTGATTTCTTCATTTGTACGTCTTATGAAACATTTAGGATTTCATCAACGACATGGAAATGATCCCTGAAATTTTCGTTTGAGAGATCTGAATCCTGGAAGATGGTCTAATCCCAGCTAAATGTCGAGTTGGGTTTTATAAACAGAAAAGAGAATTACTCATACGGGATTACTCAGTTCTTTGAGAAATTTTGCATGAATTTTGTAAAAGACACATAAGTCATGAAATGATGCTTTATTTGAGAAAGAAATTGGTATGAATAATCCTGAGACTCTTTTTGGTCCATCTTAATGCATAATAATTGTTAACTGATAGGCGTCTGTTTGCATTTCGAGTGCCTCTCTTTTCATTCTCATTTGACTTCCGATTTAAATCATAATACTTGTTAACTGATAGGCGTCCACATAAACTACTATTCGGCGATTACTATTTGAACAAGTATTATTAGTGGTTAAAAAATCATGCATATTTGGTAACCGGTGGCATTATACACTGTTATTTTTTTTACTGGAGGGATTAAAATTCATGCCAATACATAATCTAATAATCTTGAGAGCCTTGTATACTTTCAGCATATGTGATGCTCTCCATCAAGCATCTCTTAAGATATTTTTAATAATAATATTTTTAATAATGACAGCAGCAGCAGCAATAATAGTAGTAATAATAATAATAATAATATTAATAATAATTGGTTTCATAAGCAGAAAAGACAGTTATTCATACAGGGTTACTTAGTTATTTGAGAAAGAATTTTGAGAATTTTAACCTCGAAGAGTGCTTTAGTACGAGATTTGAAACGTTGACATGCCAGAATCATATTACCTTTAGTCTTGTTTTGCACATTGTGCTGTAGTTATGACAAATTTTACAGATTTTATAGTGTTATGGAGGCGGCCTTCGTTTTCCGTCTCGACTACACCACATGCGAAGAATGATGTGATCTTGACTTGGGCCTTATGAAACGCTGCAAAGTCTTGTTGCTATGTGTCCTCTCTTCCATTTCTCATGCTTTCTGTTCAAGGCCCCATAACTTTCTCCAACATTTCTTTATAGCAAACAGCATTGACCCTTAAGCTTTGAATTTTGCTGCGGCAAAGACAAATTGAACCATGAAGGACAAAGGGAAAAGTATGCCGTCTCCGCGACGCTAACCGAACAAGCGAGCTCTTCCTACCAACTTATACTTTGAATCCTGTTCGTGTAACAACCTTTGCTTTGCAGGACATGCACGGGGATAGATAGTCGGGGTGGGGACCACTATTACTTATTTCTACAAGGAGAAGTTGTGGATAGCCTGGATCGTTCACATTCTGAAAATATATAGAATATAACAAAATAGCTCTATTTTGAAGGATAGTCTATTTACGGTTGGCTGAAAAGTTGTACTGATATAATATATAGTTATATAATTCTAATATGCGTTTACTTTGGTAAGCCACGTGACCGTCAAAATATGTTTTCTTTTTAACAAAGTTCCTCTTTAACAGATAAAGATAAAAGAAAACATTACCTTAGTTCTGTTTTATTTACGGCTGCCTCGGAGATACCTTCCGGAAAAAAAATGACAAAGCGTAAACGTGTCTGGACTTATTTGAAGAATGAAAACAACCATCTTTGTTTCTCACTTTTGGTTTCAAGCATTTCTTTTGCTCTTTCCTTCAGGAATTGCTTTGTGCGAATGTGCAGAAATGTCGTGACGGAAAGCGACAACAGCGACACGGAAATACTATGCAAAGGTGAATACCTCAACAAGAAGAAAGAAAAAATAAAACGCTCCTAAATCTAAAAAGCGACGCGTAACTTTAAAAAAAATGCGGCTTGGAATGGAAACTAAAAGATTTATTAGAAAAGAAGGCCGAGAAAAGCAAGTAGAAACGATTGTGAGACACAGTGCATCGTTGTCAACAAGAAGGACTACCAAAGGTGTGAGTTACGTATCGAAAACGGGTAAAACAAGTAGGCCCTTTTGCATTTAACAACCTGGAAAGTGTGACACAGAATATCGAAGCTGCATTGTCTTTAAAAAATAAAAAAAACTAAGATTATTAAGAGATAGGAAAATATTCTCAGAAATAGAGTAAACTGGTTGCTGAACTGGTATTTATTATCAGTCTTGCCTAATTGCGTCTGTGAGAAAGAAATGGGAGAGTGAAAAACGTGTTTTCCCCTCCAAGACCTCGTAGACAATGTTGAACGCTGGCAAAAAAAGATGCTCCTGACTAGATATTGTATTAATATTCCATTTTTAGTATTGTAAAGGCAAATCGTGGCAAAAGTAGTCGGTTGCGTCCTGAAGAGATAAACAGAGCCAAGCTGTGTATCAACTACTTCACAGTAGTTGGTAACATTATCTCACAAGACTAATTTGATAGTTTAGTGAGGCACTATGTTCCCAAATGACACGGCTGTATCAGACTAAATAATAATAATAATAATAGAACTGCAACATGCTCAATGAAAGATCTACATTGATCAAGCAGGGACAGGAACACAGATATTAGATTGCCCCGAAAGTTCGTAAACACTTGCGAAAAATTGAATTTTTATGCAACACAATCCAGCGCAATCGAGACAAGCGATGGGTTCAGAAAGGGCAAGAGACACCGTCGGTTCCAAAACAAGATCGACAAGAAAGTCATGTTGTGCCTTTGGTGGAACTGAAGGAATCGTGCATTTTGAGTTGGTTCCGAATAGTCGTCCCATCAGTGCCGAACTTTACTCTCAGCAACTGGAGCGGGTCTAAGAAAAGTTGAAGCAAAAGTACCCGGCTCTGATCAACCGAAAGCGCGCTTTGATGCAGCAGGACAATGCCAAGCCACACACCGCCAGGAAGACCAAAGACAAGTTTGAAGAGCTGGCCGGCGTTGAGGTTCTGCCACATCCAGCCTACAGTCCTGACTGTGCTCCATCAGATTACGGCCTTTTCCGCTCAATGCAACACTTTCTGAAGGGCCGCCGATTCGACTCGTTTGATGAAGTCGAGGAAGCGTGTCAAGAATTTTTTGATTCGAAGCTGGCTGAATGGTACTTTCACCAGATCCGAAAGCTTGTAGATCGATGGCAGAAAGTCTTGGAAAATGATGGTCTTTATTTTGAGGAATAATTCTTGTTTTTTTTATTACTTGGCGAGTAAAATTTGAATTTTTTGCAAGTGTTTACGAAATTTTGAGACAACCTAATATATTGTCTGCCAAAAATCTAACGCATATCAATGTTACTGGAACTGCAAAACCAAAAACTAGAAAGAAATAATAAACTGAATAGCCAATTTTCTGGATAAAAACCTATCTAGTACGACACAAGACCTCGTATGAGCATACGATGATAAATTCATAAACCCAGAAAAATGCCCCAAATGGCTCAAGTGGGGAGTAACATACCTACTCCCCAAAATAGAAGAGATGCAGAACCCGAAAAACTATAGGCCCATCACCTGCTTACCAACAATGTATAAGATAATAACTACTACCGAGAGAACATACAAGTTCCTTTAGAAAACAATTTACTCAATGCAGAAGAGAAGGGGTATAAAAGAGGAAGTTAGGGATGCAAGGGCCAACTAATTATCAATAAAAGAATATTGGAAGAGGTAAAATCATTGAAAAGAAATATATCGATAGCGTGGATTGACTACAAAAATGTCTTCGCGTGGGTACCACACTGATGGATAGAGCATAGCCTAAAATATACAAGGTATGCCCCACAACGATCAAATTAATAACAGAGAGCCTGGAAACCTGGAAGACTACACTAAATCTATATCATACAAACAGGACATGAACATCAAGACCAATGAATATATATTCCATTATAAAATAGAAGTTGAATGATATTAAAAGGCCAGAAAAATGCTTACCCAAATGAGGATACACCGCCCGAAATCAGATGTAAGTTTTATGAGCTTTAGGAGGCCGAGGTCTAATCCAACTTGGACAAATTCTAAGAACTACAACAATCGGACACAAAAACCAATGACCCTCTCCTACAAAGAGTAAAACACCAAATCCACCCTATCAACAAAGAAGGTTCACCTTTCAGGAAACAGCTAAATATACCTAAAACCCTACCAACAAAAAGCGAAGCGTATTCAATCTACGAAAACCCAGAAAAGAAAACAGAAAAAACAAAAACAGAAAAGAAAACACTTGGCTAAATTAAATTACAAAAAAAAAAAAAAAAAATAAAAAAAAAAAAACAAACTGGGAGGGCAAGGCGTTGCATGGTAAATACATGAAAAGAACGAAAAAAGCAAATGTGGACCAACAAAAAGGACATTGGCTGAGGAGCACCGGGTTGAAAGATCAGACAGAAGGCCTAATTATTGCAGCTCAGAACCAAAGCCTCGTAACCAGATCCTATCGCTGTCAAATAATCAAGAATGGAACTAACCAGAAATACAGGATCTGCGGAAAATATGATGAAACTGTCGACCTACCATGTTATTTCAGAATGTCCAGAACTATCAAAAAATGAATACACCCACAAACTATAATTATAATTATCATGTTGCGCCGCGGTAGATTACAAATTTACGTGACATTTTTTTCGTGTAAATTTGATTCATTTAGAATTGTTTAGAGCAATACATCACCTGGACTGTCCTGACTGCTAAATTATCAAGAAATCATCTCTAGATGGATTGAAGACTAAAGAGCTTCAATCTGCCCATAAGGTAAGGACTTCTGACTTCGTGGACGCACAATCATCGACGACCGCCGAAAAGATTTAGTCTACCCAATTTTACTCACAAGGCTTAGAAAAAGCCATGGTATCATTTTCAATCACTTCCAAAAATTTCACTGTTTGCATTTATAGTTTCAGTTCGGCAACGTTATTTACGATCTTATTTTCTGCTGTATTCGTAATAACCATTGTTTTCGTCTGCCATGTCATATTCCACAGATTAATCGAGAGGAGCGGAAAAAAATTACGGTATTATCTAAATAATAAAGAATGTTCAATTAAATTTTTAAAAGGTCCCGAATTCTTTAATCAAGTAAAAGCATAAGTTTTCTGGGTTAATTATCGTTATTGTAATACTAACATAAGAAAATAATTAAAATGTTTCTCAAGGTAGAGACATACGTGCACTGGATAAGCAAGAAGCACAAAATCAAAACCACTGAGAGATGGTATGACCACCAATACAGTTACTCAAAATAACGATGTAACTATCCTCTGGGATATGACAATTCAAACTGACAGGGAAATAAAAGCAAACAGACTTGATATTATCATAAAAGACAAGAAATTCAGGAAGTGTATGCTTATTGACATAGGAATACTATCTGAGAGGAACACCTCCATAAAAACTATCGAGCAATTATCCAAATACAAGGATCTGGAAATCGAGATTAACAGGATGTGGGGAATGATGGTTGACACTGTACCAATAGTAATCGGAGCACTGGGCCTCGTGAGAAAAGTAATGGACAATTTTACTAACTGCGTCCCAGGTAAAGTCATCATACATGTTGCACAGAAGATCGCCCGACCAGCAACATTATATATACTAAGAAAAGTGCTATCAATTAAATGACAATTCTCCTATAGGGACTAAGAACCATTTTGTGGACCTGACTATGAGATACAAAGCAGGAAACATAACATACACAAACAATTATGATAATAACTTGCTTTAAAATTACGAGGATTTTACGTATTTGTTAGGTCAGTAGAAATTCTGTGAAAAAACTGCTCAATAGAGCGATAATCTTACTTATTATAAAACGCAGATTGTGTGTGTGTGTGTGTGTGTGTGTGTGTGTGTGTGTACGTTTATATATTGGAGCGGATTTCCTACATTTTTCAACCGATTTCAACAAAACTTCACAGGACTGCGTAAAATTAGCTTGTGGTGGTTCTGACAGCGCCAAAAATTGGAAAAAAAAAAACAATTGTTTTTGCACGAAATCAATTTGAAAACACGATTCTGTCGCCGGAATGAAAGGGGGACAACTAATATCGAGTGATACTTATTATAAAACGCAGGTTGTTTTTTTGTGTGTGTGTGTGTGTGTGTTAGTTTGTATATAGGATCGGATTTCCTACATTTTTCAACCGATTTCAACAAAACTTCACTTTTTTTTTGGCAGGTAGTGTTTCTTGTCTTGCACACGTTTTTCTTTATTTTTACATTCAGAATGGTTTCAAAATTCCATTTACAAGACAATTGTTTATAATAAAATTCTATTCAATCGGTAGACTCATAACGATTGAAAACAATGTTTTTGTTTGAGTTTGGGTTTGACCAATTTGTAAAAAAAAAAAATAAAAATAAAAATAATTAAGACATGCGTGTCCGTCAACCTTAAACAATAATCTTTGTGAATTTTATTTTTCAGTCTTTATGATGGTCGATACTTTATCTATCTCTTACTGTTACATCCCCGGGAAACGCCGGGCTCTCCTGCTAGTATTTAATAAATTCAGAAAAGTCAGGTAACTTATCTGGTTAACCGACTCAAACGTTTCAAGGAAATGCTCATTGATGCCAGATATTTTATTTCTTATGAGTGTTTCATCGCAAAACGTTAATCGACTAAAGAGATATGCTGTTGAATCCTTACTGAATTTATTCAATAACATTAGAATTAAAGATTAAGTTTATCAGCTCGCATAATAGATGCAAAAATGTTATTTCATATCAGGACATCTAGCGAAATTTTGGTGAGTGTGTGACCTGAGCACCGCTGTCGATACACTAAGTACTAAACTCAAGCAATGGGGAAAATATATCATCTTTAAAACATTAACAGTCTTAAGAAAAATAAAGCAAAGACGTAACTGTATGTCGAAATAAACTGTCATACAATTATTCGGGTGGATCAAAAATAATGACGTAATAATGTCGTTTTTTGACGTTAAAAAATACGTGAAAAACGACATTATTACGTCATTATTTTTGCACCAACCTAATACTTAATCTCAGAACATCAGTCAACTTATTTCCGAAGATTTTAAACGTTATCAGATGTAGATTCAGCCTTAATTTTTAAACATTTATTTATAATATAAAAATTCGGATTAGACAGAGGACCCAAAACGGGATGATTGCATTTACTGCCATACATCAATACGATCTTATACACACACACAGATAGATAGATAGATAGATATAAACAAGTCGAGAAAGAAAGAAAGATGAACAGGCTGAGATAGATAAATACGAAAAGAGATAGATAGAAAGATAGATAGAAAATTTTAAAACAAATTACGCCCAACGATTTTATATTATTATCCAACTCTGCACGTTCAATCTTTTGAAATACTGAACACTTTTTAAAATATCCGTCCATTAATCTGACTCAAGTCTTACCTAATACTTATATATATATATATATATATATATATATATAACATGATGTCTCATATGGAAAATATTTAACATTAAAAAGCATAAGGAAAAAATTTATTACTTTTAATAATATGTGGAAATCTCCGCCTTTTACCTGAAGACGGCCACGAGACCCGAAACGTGTGTAGTAAAATTATGGAAAATAAAGCATAATATTTAAAAAAAAAAAAAAAATAAATAAATAAATAATCCACATTACAACCAAAAACGTTTGCGGCACCTCTCTTCTCTTCTTTTTAATATACTTACTTTTCTCTCGTTGGAACCACTACAACCTCTTTCTTTTTTATATATAAAAACATAGTGTATATATATATATATATATATATATATATATAAAAACATAAAAATGTCTTAAATAATTGTCGGACATTGTCCATTTCATTGGATACACATTGAGCAGATATGAATAAATGAGAGAAAATCATGGAGAGTCGTGTTTAAAAACAGTAAATTCGACCTTGATCATCTGTGACCCAATCGGTTAAGGCACGTCGGGCTATATGACGGTTACGTATAGGGTACAGGTTCGATTCCTGTTGGAGGACGCGTATTTTCTATGGCCATTTCTCGGAAATTCAGGTCGGTAAATGTTGTTAATACCGTTTATTATAAAGAGAGCACTTACTTAAATAATTTTATCTGTAAAAAGAATGTATAAACATAAAAAATGTCTTAAATAATTGTCGGACTCTTTGTCCATTTCATAATATATATATATATATATATATATATATATATAGATGAATCTCTATATCGTTTTCTTGTATGTGTGTGTGTATATATATATATATATATATATATATATATATATATATATATATATATTAAAAATTGTAACATAAATATGTTAGAAAATCACTAAAAAATAACCATTTTGTTTTACTTGATAAGACACCAGAGGTGTTGAAACAAAAAGGCAATTTATGTAGTGATTTTATAACATATTTATGTTATAATTTTTAAATAACTAATTATATTCTCTCTACTTTGTATTGAGCACTCTTTTAAGAACAGTAATTTTTGGTTATTTGAATTTATTCCGTATACAGCAATCATATACTTGGGTATATATATATATATATATATATATATATATATATGGGAAAACGATATATAATTTTTTCATATATCATATACAACTTTATTGAAAACAAATTGAAGAGTGAATTTACTCTATCACCTATAATAATTGCCCCAAGGAATACATTGGAGAAACGAAGTTCTTCACCATAATGAGTCGGGCCATAATTCTAATTTGAAAGATACTATTCTAATTAAAATAAACAGAAATTTAAGGTGGCCATCTTTTAACAAAATGTGTGATATGTAATAATAAAAGTATTGGAAATGTGAACCCAAAAAGAAATTAAACGAAATCGGCCAGACTAGGTACTCAAAACATATAATTAAAACAAATTATATTTCAATTTTAAATTCTCAGCCTACACTTTTTTCCATACGCACTTATAGTCATATAAATCTAAACATCACTTTAATCCGATGAAGAGCTAAAGGAAGCAATTACTCACACGAAAACTTTTGTATTTTGTCATATATATATATATATATATATATATATATATATATATATAGAGAGAGAGAGAGAGAGAGAGAGAGATATTAGAATGAAGTATAAAGATTATATTGAATCAATTTATTAAGTTTGCTGCTAGGTATATTATTACACTGATAGACAATTTTCTCGAAAGAATCTCTCTTACATATTTATGCCCACAATTCGTACGTCCTTTTTAATATTGCTGCCACATCAGGGATCGTGCTTCTGGTATGTATTTAGAGATTCTTTAAACAATACAAAGAAGAATCTGCAATATTATTAGTACTGGCCTGGTATCTAGGCTTCAGTCACTTCCCCACCGCCGTAATATAAATTCTCTGTGTCTTTTCAAGAAATACTTTCATTCTGATTGAACTTTCCTCTACGATACCTAGCCTTTAGCAATTTATCCCAGTACTAGATTGGCAGCAAGGTCTTATCATCTCACAGATGAAATGGCTAGATATAACCGGATGTTCCAACAATTTTGTCGGACTTATCGAATGCGAAACTCTCTTCTATCTTCTTGCTTCCTATTCAGCTATGAACTTCAAAAGTTTAAGTGTAATGCCAATCGCTATCAATTGTCTACTTAATTCTTGTTCTTTTTTTTTGTTCCTTCTACTTAAT
This sequence comes from Acanthosepion lycidas, assembly GCA_963932145.1. Classification (NCBI taxonomy): domain Eukaryota; kingdom Metazoa; phylum Mollusca; class Cephalopoda; order Sepiida; family Sepiidae; genus Acanthosepion; species Acanthosepion lycidas. Next base: position 38,392,615 of record OZ010589.1, read on the forward strand.
GATTTTTTTGTAATATTCTATCACGTTCAGTAAACCCTTGCATCTCAGTAGCTTCATTGGCTACTCAGACGCAAAGAGTTACTGAGTTTTAGAGAATATGAGAAACGACAATAAAAGAACAAAAATTAAGAAGACAGAAGATATCGATTGATATTTCATTAAATTTTTTGAAGATTCAAGTTGACAGGGAAGCAAGAAGCCAGAAGAGAGTTCCACAAGTGAGAAGTGTGATAGACGAAACTGTTAGAATAGAACATACGGTTATATCTAGCCATTTCACCTGTAAAAGGATCAGACTTTGCCACCAATCTAGTGCCGCGATAAATTCCTCAAGTCTTTGTACCATAGAGGAAAGTGATATTTATTCCGTTTAACTACAGAAATGTGGCACAAGGCCGAAAAAGGGGATTGGGGAAAGAACGGTCTTCTTCTGTCTTAACTATAACTTAGCTAGCCGCAAATACTGACCCAATCGTACAAAAAATTCCTGACACCAAAACAACACATTCATACGTACCTTTCTTACTACAACCACCATAATGCCTCTTTGTCTCTATGAAAATACTAACTAGTCCCCATATTTACAATTCGTTTTCTGTGGGGGGGGATAAAATAACAATTCTAAAAATTAACCCCAATGAATATTTACAATATGAATACAAAAGGCTATTTACAAGAAACTAAAGAAAATAAGATTAGTAATAAAACTCCCCACAATCACTAAATGTGGCAGAAACATCACTTCACTGGCCGAAATCAATGCGGGACTATAATAGTATAAAACATTCATTCATCCCAAGTACTCACACTGACATGCACTCATTCAGACACGACAACAAATACGAAACCACTCACGCGAAACGAAAGGCGCCCCGCATCCACCAGCGAACTGACATCACTGACCACCTAACGAGGGAGGGGATGGGGAATTAAACTTAAAAGTAAGGACAGAAATAAAAGGGTCCAATGAGCATACATACCCTAGCTAAGTTAACTTGAAAAAAGGAAACTAAAGCATCAAAAAACGGAAACCTAAGCTAGCCTAATTTCGGGATGGGTTGCACACGTTCAGCCCAGGAAGAGCAATATCCTGATGCCTAACCGGCATCAATGTGCCACTCAAGGTCAGCCCCTTTCACACGACACAAGCGCGCAAGATTCACCACCTTTTGCTGAATTCTGATGAAGTGAGCCGCCGCCTTTCCGTCTTAATCTTGACTTTAAGTTGATGCTTAAAGTACAAGATCAGTTGGGAAGAGGTGAACGTCTCGCCTCCATAGAATCCCTTCTGACGTGTCGTCCAAATCACGACTCTCATAACGCCTAGCAAGCAGTGGAACACATACTGTTCAGCCTTTGTCAGCGGCGGTGCTACATTGCTACAAACGGAAACGGCCTGAAGGACAAAGGACTTTCCCTGCAGCATGCGGACCATGAGGCCCTCAACAAACTTGACCAACGGCACTACCTGGCTGCAATGAAAGAAGGCGTGACCCAAGGTCTCGACCTCCCCACTAAAACGTCGGCAGTTTGGAGAATTCTCCAAGCCAGCTGAGAAGAGTCTCTTGGCGACCCAGAGGGCCCTACGAATCACCAGCCAGGTGAGTGATGCCTCATCGTTATTGAGGCATTTCAACCCGGGCGCCGAAGGCCATATTGAGCGAGCCTTCTGCTTCGTCAGACCGAGCTCGTCAATCAGATCATCATGCATGGCCCCCCTGACTAAAACTTGATATAATGCCCTACGAGACAACGCCTGGACGTTGGAGAGGCCTACCGACGCCCGTAAGAGGCGCTTCAGAGCAATACGACATTCACGATAGAAGGAACATTCGCCTCGGGGTAAACGGCGGGCCTCCTCCTCGCACGAATGCACACTTCTCAGGGATGGGAAGTTCTTTCGGGCGTCTTCCTTCCAGAAGGCGCCCTCCTCATCCGAATCGCGACACATTCGGTCCAGAAAGCTAATGCGAAGCATATGTTGACGAATCTCAATGCTCGGCATGCCCAGACCGCCTTAAGATGGATGAAGGCAACAGATCTCCCGACTGACTCTGGCAGCCTTGCCTCCCCACAAGAAAGAGAACAAGAGCTTCACTAACGCCAGTAAAGTGTCACACGGAAGTGGAAGCACAGAGAGTCGGTAAAGGAGAATCGGGTAGATGTGTGAAACACAAACTTCCGCCCTCCCCTTTAAAGAAAGATTCCTCCGAGACCACAAACTAATTGCGATCTCGGCCTTCCCTCGCACCTCCGACCAATTCATTTCCAACTGGAGATCAGGACCGAACAAGACGTCGAGAATCTTGACCGGCCCATCCGTCCAGCGGAAAGGTCCGGGAAGAGAAACTCCCTTCCACGCACCCAACCGCAAGCCAGCTTATCGCGGTTGATCTTGGCCCCTGTCACCATCTAATAACAACTGATTTCTTTGCTGACTTCGTCGAATCTCGGCTCTGCTCGACACAAGAGCCGAAACGTCGTCAGCATAGGCAGAATACCTGGCCGATGTGGTAGCACCGGGCAGGGCAATTCCACGTAGGACCGGATTCGCCTTGCGAAGGAAAGGTTCCAACGCAAGAACGTAAAGCAAAGGCGATAGCGGACAACCCTGACGAATGGAGCGAGACAATAGGAAAGGCTCCGATCGTACTCCATTCACCTCCACCAGCGCACCGGGAGTCGTATACAGAAGTCGGATCCAGGAGCGAAAGTACGGCCCGAAACCGGCCGCCAAAAGAACAGCCTCCAGAAAACGATGGTCAACCCTATCGAAGGCCTTGGACTGATCTAAATTGATCAGCGCGGCTTCACTGTCGACTTGCTCGATGATCAGGCGCACCATATGAAGGTTGTTCTGAATAGTCCTGCCCTTCACAGCACAAGTCTGTTCCGAGCCAATCAGACTAGACAGGACAAGCTGCAAACGGTTAGCCAAGATCTTAGCCAAAATCTTTAACTCTGTGTTCAACATAGTTAAAGGGCGAAAGTTACCTAACCCATCCCCACCGTTTTTATCCTTGCGTAACAACTTGATCACGCCCCTGGTGAAGCGTTGGGGTATAGACCCCTGCTTCATCCAGTGGCCGAAAATCAGTGCCAGCAGCGGAACAAAAACAGGCGACTGCCTCAAGTACACTTCGTACGGAAGACCATCTAGTCCCGGAGATTTGTCCAGGCCAACCTGTTTCAACGCTTCCCAGACTTCCGACTCTGTAATTGGACCCTCGCACCTAGCTGCTTCAGCTGCCTTAAGGCAGGGAAAGTCAGCTAAATAGGCGTCGAACTGAGCAGGGCTCAGACCGGGCTCCCATGTGAAAAGCTCCTGAAAGTAGTCACGAAAAGCCTCACATATGCCCTCGTTTGTTGTCACGGTCCGATTATCCGGCAATGTGACGCTTGCGATATGTCGCCGAGATGCATTCCGAGCTTCCTCTGCACGCAGTTCAGCGGCCATATTCGTCGCCTCAGAGGACATTCTTTTTAACCTAGCCCTAACTACCAGAGCTTGATCCTTCTTGAAAAGCAAGGAGGCCAACTCTGCCTTAGCTAAAGCTACGTCCCCACTAACACTGGATTTGACCGCCCGATCAACTTTCTGCTCTAAAGCCGTTTGCGCCGCTAATCTATCTAGATTGAGCCGACGACTATATTCAGCAGCAAACGTTCTAATTTTGGATTTTAATTTATCCCACCAGGCATTTCCCACAACCGCTCCCGTCAGTTCCCTCTGTATCATTAGTAGAAGCTGGTCCCGGAAATCTTGCTCACCAAATAATGATGAGTTTAATTTCCAGTAACCAGCCATCCTAACCTTAGGCTTATCTAAGTTTACACGGACCCGGACAAGCCTATGATCCGAATAAACTCATGGAAACTTGGACAACCTAAGAGCCCTACATCGACTCTAACTAAGATTCGGTCTAGATAACTAGCCGAGCCGCCACTATTAGTCCAAGTCCACACTACCTCCCGAGGGTGCTCATTCCTGTACTTATCGACAAGATCAAACTTGTCGATAAAGTCCCGAAATGGTTTCACGTCCCGGTTGTTAGTACCCGAATTTGTCCCTATACGATCTATAACGGGATCAAGGACGGCATTCCAATCACCCACTAAGACTACCCGACGTGATGTCAAAAACTGCTCGATCTGCCGAAACAAAGCAGGCCGCTCAGAATGGACATTGGGCGCATAAACCCCAATGAGACGAAGAGCCTTATCCTTTATGGTAACGTCCAGCACGCAAAGTCTGCCCGCCGGATCCGCGAAGACAAGAACACACGCAGCCTTCAATAACTTGCTCACCAGCCAAGAGACGCCCCTCGAGCGTCCATCAAAACATGCTGAATAGAAGTAGAATCCCCTAGACAGAATGTTCTCATAGTCACGAGAAGAAAAACGGGTCTCTTGTACGCAACAGATATTCACCCCGAGACGCTGAAGGTCACGAGAGAGCCTCGCCCTGAGAGACTCCGACCTCAGGCCTCGGGCATTCACACTTGCTAACCAGAGAGCCATGATAAAACTGATTAGGGTTGCTCTCCTGCATTAAACATGGCCGGGGTCAGGACACCGACGGCCTCTCCCATTGAGCCAGTACCCATCTCACTTTTGATGGTGCCATCAGGAGACAGGCCGCCAATGTCCAGGGGGAATGTTAATTTCAACGCTCTATACAGGGAGGGGTGAACAAAAATCGGGAACCTCCCTGAACAAAATTGTTGTAATTTTTTAACATTGTCGTCGTCAAAACATGACATTGGAGGAAACATGACGAATGCCTCGTTAGCATCGGCCATCATGGCCCATATTTGCTGGCCAGCTACTCCGGATCTGACCACCGTGAGTACCCTTTTGGCATTGGGGAAGTTTAGGGGGTTCTCAACGTCTAAGTCTTTCATTTTTCTAAAATTAAGTAAAGTCTTTAAGTTTTTTAATTTTTTGGCGTGTACAAGTGCCTTCTCCTCGATTTCTTTTGAGACTCGGCACACGTCTTTCCCTCTATTGTAAGATGGTTTGGATTTTATTTTTTTCTCTAGTGTAGCTTCGGACGAATCCGATGATGGACTTCTTTGTCGTTTTTGTTTTTCTATTTTTGTTGGAGAGCTTTTGGGAGTTTGCATGGGTGATGGTTTGGGTGATGATTTTTTGGCCGGTGATTTTGGTGCAGGTCCATTCTTCAGAGTGGTCATGGTTGAGGTGACCTTTTGGATGGGTTTAACGATAGGGGGAGGGACCATGGGATGAAGTTTAGAGACAGGGGAAGACGGTGCCGAGAAAGAGGTGACAGATTTTGCTTCCGAAATTATCCTTTTTGATTTTAGAGCCTCTTTTAGTTGTTGCAGCTTTTCTTTTTTTTCAAACTATGGTTCGTATTGAATCATTTTTTTCATTAATTTTTCCGATTGGCTGACCGGAGAGTCGCCCTTTGCACTGGTAGAGGGAGTGGGACTGTCTGTGTCTTTTCCTGCTTTTGGTGTGGAACGAGGAACCGCTGCCTGGGTCTTCCCTTTAGTCCTACCAACAACCTGCCAATCCCCCTCTCCCTTCTCCCTAACGGCACTAGCCGCGGTCGAAGGCTCTTCGGGGAATGGGGGTTGAGATTTGGACCCAACCGGGGGATTTTCCACTCCGGTCCGGGTCGCTGGCATGCCCACTACAGGCGGGACGGATGGGACGGACTCGACCAAAGGGGGGTTTGGTTAGGCGGGGGCCAGAACATCAGAGGCCTTCATCTCTGTGCAAGAAGAGGAAAGGTGACCAGTCTTTCCACACTTCCAGCATGCCGGTTTACGACCCGTCACAATAATCGGCATTTTCTGGCCCTTTACATCCAGACAGTTGGGGATGGAGCGGAAGGCATCCTGATTGATCATAATCTCGAAACTTCACCCACCGGTCAGATCATCTGAGGAAGCACTGAGTATCTGGCCAAACTGGGACAGATATGCAGCTAAGTGCTCCCCGACAATCTGAGGAGGAACCTCATATACCGAAACGTTGGTCCTCCGCCTGCCTTCATACTCGGTCCTTAATATTAGATCTTTAGTGATTAGGTCGCGAGTAGCAGCAGCTTCACAGTCGGCAGGCGTGGGTAACAGTATGTCCCACATAAAAAAGCCTTTCCCTTTAATGACCCTCTGAGCTTTGATGCTCAGAGAAGTCAAGGCTTTGATCACAGTGTATTTTGTGGAGCGACAAATCTTGCGCGAAAGCTTGTCGACCACAAAGACTGACAATTCTTTTCTCAACCTTCCTTAATTCCTCGGGATTAGGCAAGAGCCCATCTGCTGTCACCAGATGTGCGTAGCCCTTTGCCCTCTCCAGGAACTCCGTAATGTTGATTTTGCATTTCGGCGGGGACTTCCAGCATGAGGGCGTCTCTCCGGCCGCTTGGTTTCCGTCATTCTTTGGAGATGTCTGGTCGGTTGTTTTTTGGCTGCTATCGGCCACCATACTCTTGTCTGATTTGCTGGTTTGGCTGCTTTCGGCCTCCATACTTTTGTCTAATTGGCTGATTTTAGCGTTTAGGCTGCTTTCGGCCACCATATTCTGATCAGGAACACTTTGTTCGGTATTTTGGCTGTTTAAGGCCACCATACTTTTTTCAGGACTGTTGTTTCCATCCTCTAAATTTCCACCTTAAGAGGACACCATACATTTTCCTTCACCATTTGGGCTTTCTTGCGAATCTTTATCGGGTGGGTCTTTTTTCTTTTTTTTAGAACCAAATAGGTTCTTTCTTACAGTTCTTCTTGGTCCCATTTTTAAATTAAAAACAAGACTTTATATTTTTTTCATTTCAGAACAAATAAAAGTATAAATTAAACAAAAGATAAATAAATCACGATAACAAAACGAAATTCAACGAGACAGAAACAATAAACAGTTAAACACGCAAAAAAAAAACAAAAAAAGTTAACAATTACAGTTTACAAAACAGCGAGTGTGAAAATGAAAATCACATTTTAAGACAAGAAATAAACAAAAGGTATCTTTTTTTTAACAAAAATACAACAAAAAAATACGAAACAAAAAATGCCAAATGAAGTCACAAATACAATATGGCTGCCACTAGAAAATTCTAGTCAGCCCAACCACGAACGAAAACACGTAAACTAAAATAAAGGAAAACTAACGAATAGAACAATAAATGCGGAAAATATATGCAAAAATAAACACAGAAAAAGACTTAAATAAAGAAACACAGAATTAACAATTAATTACAACAAGGAACGACAAAGAACAATTAGAACACGTAGAAAAAAAAATGTAAACAAAGAAAACGAAGTCCGACGTGGGGCAAAATAAACAATAAAAAATAATAAAGTTTCGCGGGGGAAGTTACTAAAAAAATTAAAAAGGAAAATTAAAACTCAAAAATACGTATAAATGAAAATGAAAATTAATAATAAAGAAATAACAAGGGATAAAGTATAGAAAAAAAAAATGAGGGGAGGGAAACGAAAGAAAAAAAATGAGTGGAGGGAAACGAAAGAAAAAAAATGAGGGGAGCGAAACGAAAGAAAAAAAATGAGGGGAGCGAAACGAAAGAAAAAAAATGAGTGGAGGGAAACGAAAGAAAAAAAATGAGGGGAGCGAAACGAAAGAAAAAAAATGAGTGGAGGGAAACGAAAGAAAAAAAATGAGTGGAGGGAAACGAAAGAAAAAAAATGAGTGGAGGGAAACGAAAGAAAAAAAATGAGGGGAGGGAAACGAAAGAAAAAAAATGAGGGGAGGGAAACGAAAGAAAAAAAATGAGGGGAGGGAAACGAAAGAAAAAAAATGAGGGGAGGGAAACGAAAGAAAAAAAAATGAGGGGAGGGAAACGAAAGAAAAAAAAATGAGGGGAGGGAAACGAAAGAAAAAAAAAATCAAACTTTTGGCAAAAAACGTCAGTAAATTAAACGAAAGAAAATGAAAATTAAAAGCAACTTAACGTGAACCAAAGGTTGAAATCAATAAACAGTTCGTATACTATCACAAATCGTCGCGCACCGGTCGTACACCGTCAGAAACAAAAGAACTCTCCTCAAAGAGGTACCAAATAGGAAAGTTCATCAAAACAATTACCATGAATCTATTTATAGAAAAGGAACAGGGGTACTGCGTTTCGGCAGTGGGAAGGCGACTGAAGCCGAGATGTCAGTTCAGGACCAATAACATTGCAGACTCTTTGGATATTATCGAGAACCTCTAAATATATAGCAGAAGCGTCAGACGAGATGTGGCAGCAATATTCAAAGCAAGGACCAATGGCAAACTTACAAATGAGGAGAGAAATTGTTTGGCGCGACATATTGAACCAACTTTTTATTAGATGTAGATCGAGCAGCTGAATCAAATAGTCACTCTAATTCATGTCAGTAGAAAACTGGAGACGAAGAAGATGCAATAAGTCTTGTATTATAATGTCGTCTTTATTACTGCCAGTATATTATTTAATATTTTAGTATAATAATCACTGTTATTTACTTACCATCGCTATTTTACTATCTCATCTAGTTACTATCATTTTCTTACTACTTTCTATCTTACTTATTAACTTACACTCAACATCAAATAAAAAGGATTTGAGGTTGTATTGAACGAGATTATATCTGATGTTTGCCCCTCAACTTTGTGTTATCAAGTCAAAAACTTGCACTGAAATAAACTTTTCGGCACAAATCGAAATTATTGTATTTTTTTCCTAGTATTTTATTTATTATATTTATTTATTTATTTATTGTGAATTTTATTTTAGAGTTAAAAAGATTTGACGACAATTAAAAGTACGCAAAATATTTGTCATAAATGAAGGAGGAATGGAAAATTGTTTTGCGTTTTTTTTGTTTTTTTTTATCAGTTTATTAATTTAGAAATTTCAATAATTAGAATTGCATCGATTTTTTTTTTTACTGACCGCTTTAGTCGAGCTAATTATTTTAGATCAAAGCCCCGAGACAATCAAAAATTTATCTCTTCGTCTCTCTCCCCCCCCCCCTCTCTCTCTCTCTCTCTCTCGTTATTCTATCTTCTTATTCTGCTTCTTAAACATTGCTCATATACTATCTTCTTATGTTCACTCACAAGTGTCTATTTTGGATCATTCTTTTATCTTCTCTATTTTTAGCGTTATTTTTTCTCGTCTTCCGCTGATATTTTTACTTCCCTCTGTCCTTCTCTCTCTCTCTCTCCCACTCTCTCTCTCTCTCTTTCTGACACTCTCTTCGTCACTCCTATTCTTTTATTTATGCTTAGTGAAACCCTTCCTATTTTTTTTTTATCTTAGAATATCTATCGTTTACACGTTTGTAACTCATTACACTTTCGCTTTCTTACCGAAACCTCTTCAGAAATCGCGTTTTACGCTTTTCTCTGTCTCTCTGTCTTTCTCTATCTACCTATCTCAGACTGTTCACATCTATCTATCTATCTATCTATCTATATATATATATATATATATATATATATATATATATATATATATATATATATTTAAAGATATTTTTGTAGGTACAAAATTTAATGATGGAAATAAAAGTATAAAAACTTAATATTAAAAAAAACGGGCGAAGCTACCGGTTTCGCTCCCTCTCTTCAGGCTTCAACGGGAGATTTAAAATTAACACAGAAAAATGCACAATAAAAGGAAGAAAAAAAAAAGACAAAAATGAAAAAGGAACTAGAGACAAATGACAGCGAGTCCCAACAAACACTCACGTTGTTTACACAAAGAAGGCTTATGGGACCCGATGTAAAGTCCCTCCAGAACCTTTAGATGAAATAAGGAGTGAGACCGGGACAACACGGTGAACCAGTCAACACTAAATTTGTCTGCACAATCTCTGTTCTTTATTAGGTGCTCGCATATATATATATATATATATATATATATATATATATATATATTTTTCAGACATCGAATTTTCTATCAAACATTGTAAACTATCTTTTACATAATTTTGTTAAAACAAAATTATAACAACTCCATCTCTCTTTCCCCCTCCCCCTATCTCTCTCTTTACCGTAAGACTCACTTGTATACATTTTCTACAATTCATTTCCGTTTTATTAACCATCTAAAGAGGTCAAGTTTTCTGTCACTCCTCCTACTCCAATATAAAACATACTTAAGAGAGATATAAAATTAACCCCTCCCTATACTTTATATTGTCTGGTTAACTACCACTCTCAACCCCCTCTATTAAATTACAAAAATTACACTACCCACCAATTTCTAATCCCATTTTTTTCTCAATTCGTTGTTGGAAGATTTACCTGATGATCTTGAATCCTTAAAAAAGGATTTAGGTGAAATAAATTATCGTAATGGTACATTAAAGTGGTTTGTTTTTCATTATATATATATATATATATATATGAAGAAAAATATACGGAAAGAACAAACAAAATCCTTATATGCAATTATGCTGTTTTAATGCATATAAGGATTTTTGTTTGTTTTTTCCGTATATTTTTCTTCATACTGTCGGATCTATATCCATATATTTACTTATATATATATATATATATATATATATATATATATATAGTGTGTGTGTGTGTGTGTGTGCATTTAGGCAGCATTTTTTCATTGATGCATGTTTCATTAAATAATATAAACAAGTTTTGTCTATTTATTTTATGTAAATTCTTTTTTCAAATGTCTGATAAGCTTAATAACATTATCATTAAAAGAAGAATAAAAATCACAATATTGATACATTTTTTTTTCAATAATGGCTTATGTAAGATGAAAGCTTAGCTTCCGTCTTACATAAGCCATTATCATAAGTGACAATTACATTACAATAAATTAAACAATACACGGACAAAACAATAATGATATTTTTTTTGTATATCGAAATTGTAAATTACTTATTATTTATGTTTCTCAATATGTCAAAATACCTAGCAGCATAAATTCATGTACACTTAACTACAAGAGCGAATGCCCATATTACTACAAAATAGCAATTATAAAAAATCTAATACATCGTGCAGAAAATATTTCTTTCATCCTACCTACTGAAGAACGCCTAAAGGTCGAAACCTGTGTAGCGTGGTAGTTTGAATTTTGGTGTCCCTAATTACATTTAGCTCTACATCCCAAATTTTCTGGATATTGCATTGAGCGCTTTTTTGGATTGCACCTTCTTCTTATATTATTTTACATTGTATTCTAAATATATATATATGTGTGTGTGTGTGTGTGTGTGTATGTGTCTGCCCCTGAAAACTTTATTTCGGTTGAGCTCTCTGGGTAGAGAGTGTGGGTTTGTAAACAGTAACTATATACGCTTAAATTTACCTTCACCCCTTCCGTGCGCCAAGGGCTTAGTGATAGAATCCCAGACTTACGCCAATTCAGTCGGCATTCGATCCTAGCTAGAGGCAACTGGGCGTCTAGCCACACTGACGATCTATGATACAGCGAAACAGTCTGTCTGTGGATGGCAATATATATATATGTATGTGTGTATATATATATATATATATATATATATATATATATAAAGACATTTTTATGTTTTTACATTCTTTTTCATTGATACAAATATTTAAGTAAATGATTTATTTATAACAAACGCTATTAACAACATTTACCGGCTTGAATGTCCGAGAAAATGTCTTAGAACATATGCGTCCTCCGACAGGAATCGAACCCGTATCCTATACGGAACCGTCATACAGCCTGACCTGCTTTTACCGATTTCGCCACAGAGGAGCGTTTCGGTTAGCAAGGTCGATTTTACTGTTTTTAAACTAAAATTTTCCATGAATTTATCAAGTACAATCATATCTATCGATGCGTATCCAAATGTAAACAAATGACGTCACACATTATGAGATAGACAAAGTCCAACAATTTTTAAATATTTTTATGTTTATACATTCTTTTTAGGGTAAAATCGGGCTTCCTAACCGAAACGCTCCTCTGTCGAAATTGGTAAAAGCACGTCAGGCTATATGACGGTTCCCTATAGGATACAGGTTCGAATGCTGTCGGAGTGCGCATAGTTTCTACGACAATTTCTCGGATATTCAGGCCGTAAATGTTGTTAATACTGTTTATTATAGAGAGATCATTTATTTAAATATTTCTATCTATAAAAAAGAATGTATAAAAATAAAAAATGTCTTAAAATATTTGTCGGTTTTTGTCCATCTCATTATATTTATATATATATATATATATATATATATATATATATATATATATATATATATATATATATATATATATATATATATATATATATATATATATATATATATATATATATACACACACACACACTGCGTGCCAAATTATTATCGAGATAACTTTTTTCTAATATTTCAAAAACCGTGCAATCAATTCATACAAAAGTTTCACAGAATGTTGGCAATAGTGATCTGCGTAATCACTGAAATTTTCGTACTGATCTTCGCAATATAAACAAACTGGTGCCATATTTGTTATCAGCACAGTGATTTGAGTGTGCCAAATTATTAGAAAGGCTTAGTAAAATTCCCAGAATTGAGCGAACAAAACGTTTATTAATGTTGAACCTGAATGTTTATGATCAAAAGAAGCTAATAAATAAGATAATCAAACAAATAATAACAGATACAAACAAAGGCACAGTTTTAAACAAATTAATAGAGAATGTGCTTTCGCTGTTTTGCAATTACTTGAAAAAGTCGACGATCCATAGAATTTGTTAATTGTAGGATGTCATCTGCTGTAATGCCGCGAGATATGTCAAGAATTGCTTCCCACAACTCAGCGTTGCTCCTGAATTGTTGTCCGTTGGCGTACAGTCTTCGCTTCATGATGCTCCAATGGTTTTCGATTGGGTTCAAATCCGGAGAATTTGCTGGCGACTTCATTTTTCGAGGTCCATCGAAGCCTAACTGTTTCAAATATTCAGTACTCTTGTGAGCAGCGTGTGAGGGAGCATTATCTTGCATAAAAAACTATGGCCCTTCTGAAGGCAACTCATTGCCTTTTCATCCACGGTTCAAGATGCTCCTTCTAAATGCTATGTATGCATCAGCAGTCATTTTGACGCCATCTGGTACTCTCCATGGGCCCACTGTGTTTCCAATAATACCACCCCAGATAATTATGCCTTCACCGCCTTGTTGGCGTCTCAAACACTGATGGCTTATTCTGTCCGTTCATTACCCTGCCTTTGCACCATCTATCTGGCCCAACAAATGTTGCTCGAGTTTCGTCTGTGAACAAAACTTTAGAGAAGTCAATCTTCATATTGTCCTTGGCCCATTTCAATCGATTTCGAATCAACGGAGGCTTCGATACAGGTTTGACTGTTGTTGCTATTTCCCAGATACGGACACCGAGTATTTTTGGACACAGTAGGATCCCCAATACGACTGAAAAGCTCTTGACTGGCAAGTCCAGAGTTCGTCGTGGCCTCTCGTTTAAGTCGTGACATGAGACGACCTGAAATAATCCTCGGCTTGCCTTTAAATGCCCTTTTGCGTACTTGTAGGGTCAGCGGTCAATTTTTCACTGTTTGATGACACTTCCCTATCATTTTAAAAATTTCTAGGGTAGATTTACTTTTTGAGAGTTCTGAGGTAATAGTTTTCTTTTCAGCATCACTTAAACTGCTTTTACGGCCGATCTTTTCACTAAATTCTTATACTTTTCTAATAATTTGGCACGCTCAAATAACCGTGCTGATAACAAATATGGCGCTAGTTTGTTTACATTACGCAGATCAGTACAAAAATTTCAGCGATTGCGCAGTTCCGTGTTGCCAAAATTGTGTGAAAATTTTGTGTGAATGGATTGGACGGTTTTTGAAATATTAGAAAAAAGTTATCTCGATAATAATTTGGTACGCAGTGTATATATCGACCACTAATATATATATATATATATATATATATATATATATCAGGCTATTCATATCTATCTATCTAACTTAGTCTTTCCCTACCGATCTCGCAATTTCTCTCTATATATCTATCTCATACTGTTCCTATCTATCTATCTATCTATCTATCTATCTAAATCTATTCAGATCATAATATGAGGTTCTCTCTATCAATATAACTATTTCAGTGTGATCTCATCATACTGCTTCAATTCATATCTATTTATCAAAGTCTTTGTCTATCTCTTTTCTCTGTTCAATATCATCTCTGTTTCTCGCTATCTTTCATCTTGACTCTTTCCCTTTCTTTATTCTTTCAATCTCTTTCTCTTAATCTTTCTTTCTCTTACTCTTTCTTTCTCTTTAAAACCAATCTACTGACATAATTTTTTGTCACACTCCTGCAAATTATAGATGACTCGATGACAATATTGAAGAAAAAAAATCAATTAGCCAATTACAAAGAAATGAATCTAAGGGAAGGGCTTTTTCTTTCAACTTATTATTTTCTACCATCTGATGAACTATTTATTTGGCTCAGCCATTACAGGCATAATATTATTCCAGTATCCGTTCATATACTTAAAAATCATCTATTCCGCATTAATTAATTTAATTGCATTCTACAAATAAAAGGAATGAATCTTAAACTGGCTCTAATTCGGTTTGAATGTGCAAACGCCAGTTCCATATCCGAAAAACTCCCAGCAAATTACTGGTTAACGAGCTAATCGAAGAATAGAAAATATTAAGCTATATTTGCTATCCAGAGAGTTTGGTTTTTATTGCATATAAGACGCACTTCTGGATAAATTTGATAAATATCAAATGAAAAATTTGAATTTTATCTGATGGAAGTTTAATTTATTTAATATATTTAAAATTAAGTATGAGGTATTATATACACTATTTACATTATTCGAACTATTGCCCTCATCTTTGTCGCCATATTTATTACAACGTTTCGGTCGTTGTACGCTCCGGCCTTCTTCAGGTAGTTGTAATGTCGAAATGAACCCTTTACCTCTCGGGTCGACTGTTCTGGTTCCACGTGCCGTGTCTAATGGATGTCAGTTATCATTTATCCCCTGTTAATTCTCCTCTCCAAGTTCTCCAGCATCTTAACAAGGTATTGAGCTCACACTGCCTTAATTGTACCTTAAGGACACATGGTGTAGTCAAGGCAATGGAGAACTTGGAGCGAAATAAAGGTTTCAGTTCGGCATTCCAACCACGTGAAGAAGGGCGGAGCGTACGACGGCCGAAACGTTCTAATAAATATGACGATAAAGTTGAGGACAATAGTCCGAATAATGCAAATATTGTATTTAAAATTTAATAAAATTATAATTATCATATTGCGCCGCGGTAGATTACAAATTTACCTGACATTTTTTTCGTGTAAATTTGATTCATTTAGAATTGTTTAAGGCAATACATCCCATGGACTGTCCTGACTGCTAAATTATCGGTGTTTTATCAAGAAATCATCTCTAGATAGATTGAAGACTAAAGAGCTTCAATCTGCCCACAAGATAAGGACTTCTGACTTCGTGGACGCACAATCATCGACGACCGCCGAAAAGATTTAGTCTACCCAATTTCACTCACAAGGCTTAGATAAAGCCATGGTATCATTTTCAATCACTTACAAAAATTTCACTGTTTGCATTTATAGTTTCAGTTCGGCAACGTGAGTTACGATCTTATTTTCTGCTGTGTTCGTAATAACCATTATTTTCGTCTGACATGTCATATTCCACAGATTAGTCGAGAGGAGCGGAAGAAATTTACGGTATTATCTAAATAAAATTAAAAATTTTCAATTAAATTTGTAAAAAGTGCCTAATTCTTTAATCAATAAAAGTATAATTAGTTTTCTGTGTTAATTATTGTTATTGTAATACTAACATAAGAAAATAATTAAAATGTTTCTCCCATGGTCAGTAGATGCCTAGAATAAGAAATTCAAAAGCATACTAACAAAAGGTAGCTTTAGAAAATAGATGTCTAGCTGAAAATGTTGAAATTTTAGAAAGGTAAGAGAACTCCTCTGACAAATATTTCTCTGTTTGTGGAACGGGTGGTTTGTTAGTAAAAAAAATCTGTAATAAATACACAAGAAGACATTTTAACCTGAGCCAAATAATGTCTTTAGGTAATGTCCAGGCTACATTCGATGTAACATGCAATGTTTTTCTTAATATTCTCTACCGAAAAGTCCGAATTGCTCTCATATTCCAGTGGGTCTATTATGTCATACGATAATTCACAGGTATGTTCTGTGTAACATTTACAGGCCGTCAAATGACTCTTCTAGACTTCAAATTCGCATCTGTATTTCATATAACAATGAAAAAAAAAATTACTCACACAGGTCGACAGCAATTTTTTTTCCGAAGAACTTTTTTTTTCTTCTTAAAATGTCGAATAATTTTGTTTCCTTTCCGATTATGGCGTTTTCATTTTACTTGGCGGTTTCCCAGAATCAAATACTTTGACATTTTCGTCAGGAGAAAAGCCAGACAGCGGCAAAGTAATAATATTTTTGTGTCAGAACTAAATAATAACGCCCAAAAAATAGAATAAAAATGAAAAACTAAATATGGAGGGAAGGCTTCGTATTCTGACTTTTCTTGGGTGTAATGATTTCACATATAATCTACTAGGGCTGGTAATTGTATATCGTCTCCATCGACGTGGTCAAAAGTATTGATTCAAATTTTCCCTCTTCAAATTGCATTCGTACGAGACAGTGATAGATGAGTAAAGGGGCCAAAGGCAAAGCCAAATTAATGAATTTTCAAAAACGGCTAAAAATCAAATATTGCGATAAAAAGCAACGTAAAGGGGAAGAACAAGGCCAAATTATATATATATATATATATATATATATATATAGATAGATAGATAGATAGATAGAGAGAGAGAGAGAGACAGACAGACAGATTAATATACATGATAAATATCTTTTAATTTATGCTATGTTTATGGGTAAAAGTGTTCAAAATAAGAGATAAAGCGTATGTAAATAAAAGTGAACATTGAGGTCAACACCACTTTCATATATATATATATATATATATATATATATATATATGTGTGTGTGTGTGTGTGTGTGTGTGTGTGTGTGTGTATGTCTGAGTGTGTATGTGTTCAATTTTACATTTACATAAATTCTATCCGTAATATTTAACCCATATCTCATATATATATATATATATATATATATATATATATATATATATATATATATATATATATATATATATTTACATATATATATAGAGAGAGAGAGAGTGAAAGTGAGTGAGAGAGAAAGAGAGTGAGAAAAAATGATAGAGAGAAAAAGAGTGAGAGAGAGAAAAAGAATGTGTGAGAGAGAAGAATGTGAGTGAGAGAGAAAGAGAGATAGAGAAAGAGTGTGTGAAAGGGAGAGCGACAAAAAGTGTAGTGAGAGAAAGCGGGAGAAAGAGAAAGGGAACGAGAGTGAAAGAGAAAAAGGGAGGGAGAGAGATGAAAATTGAGAGAGAAAGATAAAAAGATTGAGAGAGAGAGAGTGAGAGATGGTGATGGGTATTCGCGCGTGTGTATAGTTTAATATTCGCTATATTTATGGGCACCTCAGTATCGTAGGTAGAGCGTTTATAGATATCGCCAATGGAGACATAGAAATCAAAATGTCATAGTGATTTAATAATTTTCAAGCGAATGTTGAAATTCGCTTGAAAATGAAACAGAACTAGGGACTTTAAGTTAATTCTATAATTAAATTTGAAGTTTTTAGCTTCTGGTTTTGAAACATGGTAATTTCTGTGTAGCGATGGAACCATAATTCTAAATAAGTAAATTTATAATATTTATGCTTTGTAGATTTGCACTGAGCACAGTTTTGTAAAAATAAAAATATTAATAAGAACGCCGGATTATATAGCTTATTATTCTTTCTCTTTATTATAATAACATATATGTATTTACACACACACACACACACATACACACACACGCACATATATATATATATATATATATATATATATATATATGTAAAGTGAACATTGAAGTCAACATTCAGTGGGGAGAGGCTGTTTCATGCTAGACGCAATCCTCAGGACTGACGACCTCTGAGTGTTGATTTCAATGTTCACTTTTATATTTATATTTACATACGCTCTATCTCTGATATTGATCACTTCATCCCATAAATATAGTACACTTTAAAACTACATTTCTGCATATATATATATATATATATATATATGTGTGTGTGTGTGTGTGTAAATATATATATATATATATATATATATATATATATATCTTTCTACATATATATTTTTCTACACACACATATATATATATATATATATATATATATATATATATATATATATATACATATATATATATATATATATATATGAATTTCAGTAAATCTGATGAATATTTATAAGCGTCTACTTATAAATTGACAACATTTTGACTTTTTTTATAAATACTTGTTGCGAAATAAAATCCTTACATTCGCCTGTCAGTGGACGAAACGTGCCGGTTAAGATAAGTTCTCATTTTTATTTAATTCATATTGCTTTTTTACAGATATATTGTAAATGTATCTGAAATCTCTCTCTCTCTCTCTCTCTCTCTCTTACACATACACATATATGTGTGTGTGTTTGTGTGTCTGCGCATGTGTGACTCATCTCTATTCTTGCATTATTTCATGATCGTTAACTGTAACACCCTTTCTTCTTGAGTTTCAGTGATCCCCCACAATAAAATCATTCGTAATATGTTCTTAATAATGCGTATAATAGCTAAATAATACTCTTAGTATATCTCTTAATTTCCGATCATTGATATCAGCAAATGGCTTTCGAAGTTTTCATATAGATTTTTTTTAAGCATCTCACCCCTAGCAAGGCGGGAAGCACGCAAGGGGTTATAGGGGATTTGGAACGAGAGCAGGTAGGAATGATAGAGGAAAGGATGAGGAGAAGGATAGTGGATAGATCAAGACAACTGGAGGTGTCGATTGACATTACATTTGAATAGTTGGCGATTATAGCTATCAGGAAAACAGGAATACAAAAGGGAGAAAATGCGAGATATGAAGCTATTGGAGTAGAAGAGGAAGCTACATTTAATAGTTTCAACAGTGAAAGGGTGAGAGGGGGATGCCATCCTCGTAGGACGCTTGAAGTTTGGGGACCAGCGAAAGCAGCTCATCGGAGCAATTACCATGAAAGTCTTTGTAAAAAAGACAGAGAGAGGCGAGGGCCCGTCTGTGAGACAGCGGCTGCAGACGAGATGCCAGATCAGGGCCATTTATTTTGCATATCCGTTTCTGGATCTTATCAAGAACCCCGGGGCAAACAGTGGGGGCTCCAGACCATATATAGCAGCAATACTCTGTGCAAGGGCGAATGGTTGATTTGTAGATTTGAAGGATCGACCCGGGGAGAAAAATTTCCTGGCGCGGCACAAGGAGCCAACTTTCCTTACGGTGGACTAAGCAATTGACTCAATGTATTTGTTCCATCTCAGGTCAGTAGACAAAGACCGAACAGCCGCAGAGAGGTGCTCTCGGGAAGTTGAGCGTCAGACATTCTAATGTGGGGCAGGGAAGAATCTATTTGGTTATTAATAGAGAGCAGTTTTGTTTTGGTGCTGTTAAAGTTAACCAACCAATTACTGCCCCAGTTCACAACCGATTGGAGGTCCTTTTCGAGTCGAACGGCCAGGTTAGTTTTGTCAGCGACACTAGATTTGTTTTTGAGGCAGGAGTAAATTGTAGTGTCGTCCGCATAGATGCCTTAAGGTATTTCCTGTTGTAAAATTATTTAAATAAAGTTATTTGCAATGTATTTATATCACATGAAATCATATTCTGTTCGTAGTGCTTGGCTGAAATCCTGGCTGCTTATGCTTCTTTCGAAATGGATTTTTTTCGATAATTCCTGATTTGAAAAGCACAGAATACACTGTGCCAAATCTTACTAAAATAAATTTTAGTTTAAAACTTTGAAAATTAAATAATTCAATTATGAATAATTAAACACCACTTTTAGATGTTAAAATTAATTTGGTAATTTTCCCCAATATTAGGCCTCTGGAAGTGCTCGGTTTTTGCACCAAGTCATACACTCGGCAAGAGTGGGCAATCGCAAAATTACTTGTGAGCAAAGCCGAAATGAAAAGTGAAGTTAATAATTTGCATATTAGTTATGAGAAGAAAATTAAATTAAATAATTAATATTTTTAATTATATTTTAAAGTGTCTCTTCACAGACTAAAAGCAGCTTTGAAATCAATGCTAAGTTCCTACATTCGTTTTCATAATTTCATTATGTAATGTTTATTTAAATATTCTAGCCGTGGAGATTTTAGTGGAATTTATTTTAACTCTTCCCCACATAAAATGGTTGTAAAAATATATGGATATTTATGCTATGTATTTATAAATTCATGGTAAAATACAAGAGAAGAATCTGTAATTTTATTGGTCCTGACCTGGCATTTCAGCATTAGTCACTCAGTCACCGACGTAACGTTGCTTATCTGTCCCTCATGGTAATTTTTAAGCTGAGCTTTCTTCTATGGCGCCTAGACGTTACGAATTTAATACTCGATTGGCAGCTAGGTCTCATTGTCTTATATTTAAAATGGCTAGATGTAACCTTGAGTTCTATACTAACAGTTTCTTCATTCGCATTTCTCACTTGTGGAAATTTCTTCCGCTTTCTTGCTTTCTAGTCAACTTTGATCTTCAAAAATGTTAACGCGAAAATTTAATAGTTAATTTTTGTCTTAATAATTCCTGTTCTTTTATTGTTTCCTCTCCTTAATAATGTCTTATTTTTTTTAATATTCTTTCACATCGGTAACCTCTTGCGTCTTAGTGGATTTATTGCCTTACTTGCATTGAAATGATTTTAAAAAAACACCAGGGGAATAAAGTCCTCTGCTTTATTTGACGGATTATATATCCTAACACTTAGGTGTCGTCGGTGGTTGTACTTGCACGAAGTAACAAGTCATCGTGACCGAGGTTTTTTAGCGTGCTAGCTTTGTTCAGACTGGTGATCACGCTGGATAACGCTCCCTCTCCCCAAAACTGTAACTAATGTCCGCTCATCATAGTTGTAGTATAGACCACAGATGGGCTCTGTGGGCGTTGAACAAACACAAAATGTTCCTGAGCAAGCGTCTTCAGTGGGGATTAGCTACACATCCAAGTAGGCTGGCATCCTTAGATACGAGTGGTTGCGTCATTTACATATATCCTAACGGATATATCAGATTTTGTATATACTACTTGTTATAACAAGTGTTGAATATCCGTCTTTTCATATCAGGTCTGGCATATTATAATTTTTTTTATATTACAGGATATAGGTACTACCCGTCATATAATGATGCATACATCCTACTTTTCAGATTATTGGCTGTATATTCTACTAAACCTTTCACGGGTTTTAAATCTTATATCATATCACGTTCTTTTTATTACTCTTATTAGAGGTCATTAACTCTATTCTACATACCGGGGTGTGTATATCGTATTTAATATATCAACTATTCGTTATATCAGAGTATGTATATCCTATACATCATGTCAAGACTGTATATCTTAATAGCTATATAACAGATTATAAATCCTATTCGTCTAATCAGAAGTTATATATTGTGATTGTATAAGCTATTCTTTATATCATGGGTTAAATGTAGAGTTCTTCATATCTGGGGTTGTATATGTTTTTCGCCATATCACGTGTTCTAAATCTTATTAGGTATATCAGGGTTACATATATTCATTATACCACAGGTTATAAATTATATTCGTTGTATTGGGTTTTATATATCTAGTTCATATTATTAAGAGTAGTATATCCTATTTGTCATATCATGTTATCAATCCTATTTAATCCTAACGGCAGTTGTCTATCGATTTCATCATATTAAGTGTTGAAGTTTCAGCTCCTGATATCAGCGCTTGTACAGCTATCTCTATACCATTCGCTGTTATTCGTACTGTTTCTATCATAGGTTAAAAATTCTGTTCGTCGTATCATCTTATTCGTGATATCAGAAATATTTGCTGTTTGTCATATCACGCATTATATATCTTACTCTTCATATAAGGGTTTGTACATCTTATTCCTCTTATCATTGGCTATGAATTTTACTCCTCATAACAGTGTTTATTTATTCTACTCTTTATACAATATAAAAAATAAATGGTACTCTTAATATTGGGGTTTGTATATGCTATTTTATATTAGTCACTCACTATTTCACGGCTATAAATCCTTCCCAGCTAATCATCTGTGGTATATCCTACACTTTTCTTCTTCTTCTTCTTCTTCTTCTTCTTCTTCTTCTTCTTCTTCTTCTTCCGCGTGTCGTCTCCCTTCAGAACGTTGGCTATCCACAACTTTCTGCCCTTTGTAGTAATTTTTGTCTTTTTGCTATCTTACCTAATCCTTGTTCTGTCATCTATTTGCACAAACTCGTTGTGTAGGTTATTCACTGTTTTTCTGACCCACTTACCTACAACATACCCTGTGATTTTCTGATTCTCCGAGCCGTCTTTCCTCATTATCTAGCTTAAAACATTTCAAATTTTATCTTTCTGATTTTAAGTATGAGTATCCTTTGTATTTCTATTTTTATTAAAACTTCCTCGCTATTCACAAGTTCAGTCCAAGATATTTTCAGTATCTTTCTGTTGAGCCACATTTCCGTTGTCTCCAGTTTCTTCATCTGTGAAGGGATAGCCACTTTCATATAGGAAGACGGATATTACATAACGGTTCAGTATACTTTTTCTTTTCTTTTTTCTAAGGCAATGTTCATCTTAATACATTCTTTAGCTTTTGAAACGCCTTTACTTATCCCAATGCGTCGCCGGATTTCAGTGTCGCATTTTCCGTCCTCTGTTAAAACATTTCCATACTGGTCATTTATCTTTCTCAACATATCACAGGTTTTGAATACTTATTAGGAGTTGTATGTGCTAATTGTCATTGCTAATATATATATATATATATATATATATATATATATATATATATATATATATATATATATATATATACAGGGTGTTTCAAAAAGAATACGCCTAAATCATTACGCTGTTTTTTCAGGTCTATAGCATTGTAGTGGACTGAATAAGTGGTCATTTGATAGAGTACTTATCAAAGTTTGATTAGGTGTCAGTTTCACCGCTTCTGGTGCAGCTGAGTTGTGGGAAGATCAATCAAAATGGCGACTCCTCAGCAGAAGGCATTATGCGTGCTTGAGTTCGCGAAACCAAACGCCATTGTCACGGTGCAGCGTGCTTTCAGAACAGAATTCGGCATTGATCCGCCCCATCGTGAGAGCATTCGACGGTGGGTTAAACAGTTTAAAGAGAGTGGCTGCCTGTGCAAAGGAAAGAGTCCTGGAAGACCACGTGTTACAGAGGAGCAAGTGGAGAGGATTCATGATGCATTTGAGAGCAGCCCACGTAAGTCGAGCAAGTCTTCAGCTTGCCATCCCTCATACCTCTGTCTGGCATGTGTTAAAGAGACGATTACAAATGAAACCATAGAAACTAAGCCTCGTCCAAGCACTTACTAATTATGACAAGGTGATGCGGAGGACATTCTGTGAGTCAATGCTGGAGATGGAGGAAGGTGATGAAACTCTCTTGTCACGTTTAGTTTTTAGTGACGAAGCGAATTTCCATTTGAGAGGGACAATCAATCGTCACAATGTGTGCATTTGGAGAACAGAGCACCCAAAACTGGCTATTCACTTTACTGCAAGCAGATTCGAATGACTTCATTTTTCATCAAGATGGAGCACCACCCCATTGGCATCTCGGGGTTAGTACTTATCTGAATGAAAACATGTCTCAGCGATGGATTGGGAGTAGAGGTGCTAAAGACCCTTGCTCTCTGTGCTTGGCCTGCCAGATCCCCGGACCTCACTGTGTGTGACTTTTTCTTGTGGGGGTATGTTAAAGACCAAGTATATGTTCCAGCACTTTCAGCAAGTATCGATGATTGAAAGATCGAATAACAGCTGCAATCAACACGGTGGACTGTGACATGCTGAGGCGCGTTTGGGAGGAATTCTCATATCGGCTTGATGTTGTCCGCGCTGCCGGTGGTGGCCACATTGAGCACTTATAAAACATGAAATGAAACTTGAATGTATATACAACACATGTGTTCATGCTAGAGGTTTGTAATTTTTTTCGTTTTTGACACATCACGTGATGATTTTGGCGTATTCTTTTTGAAACACCCTGTATATTATGAAATGGACAGAGTCCGACAATTATTTTAAGATATTTTTATGTTTATACATTCATTTTTTTATAGATACAAATATTTAAGTAAATGCTCTGTTTATAATAAACAGTATTAACAACATTTACCGGCCTGAATGTCCGAGAAATTTTCACAGAAAATATTCGTCCTCCGAAAAAAAAAAAAAAAAAAAAAAGAATGTATAAACATAAAAATGTCTTAAAATAATTGTCGGACTTTGTCCATTTCATGTGTGACGTCATTTGTTTACATTTGATACGCCATGAGCAGATATGAATGTACGTGAGAGATTCATGGAAGATTTAAGTTTAAAGACAGTAAATTGGACTTTGCTAGCCAAGCGCTCCTCTGTGGCCAAATCGGTTAAAGGTACGTTAAGTTAAATGACGTATTCCGTATAGGATGCAGGTTCGAATGCTGTCGGAGGGCGAATATTTTCTGTGAAAATTTCTCGGACATTCAGGCCGGTAAATGTTGTTTAATACTGTTTATTATAAAACAGAACATTTACTTAAATATTTGTATCTATAAAAAGAATGTATAAACATAAAAATGTCTTAAAATATATATATATACTCTTAAGGTGTGCTATATTTATTGGATAAAGAGCTCAATATCAGAGATAGAGCGTATGTAAATATAAAAGTGAAAACAAATCAACACTTAGAGGCGACAGGCTGTTTCATGCTAGAAGTAATTGTCAGACCACGATTCTTTATTCTGTATAAAGAATAGAATAAATTACCACTGTGGCCTGACGATTGCGTCTATCATGAAACAGCCTGTTGACTTCAGTGTTCACTTTCACACACACACATACATACATATATATATATATATATATAACAATTTTGGTAGCTGAGATGATTAGTTCTAACCTGATGAAAAGCTAGTTCAATTTCCACCGGATGTGACATGCCTGGTCCAATTTGGCAGAGTTCATTTCAGAGTCCAAAGAATATATCGGTTGAAAACATTGAGATAAAACTTGATGAATCGAATGTGTGTCTTTCCAGGGTGTGTTTGCAAGAAAGACATGTTATCTTTCTCAGTAGCTGTAGGAGAAGATCATGCAACCCAAGAAAGTAATGGTTTTGCTTTTCGTCCTATTCTCTTTCTTTCCGATCCCCACGTATGACATATTTTGCTTTAAGTCTATAACAATAATGTATGGTAATTTATGTCTTAGGCACAATGATAAAACATGACAATTTTAAAAATATAGTATAATAAAATTATGCGATGGATAGAAGATTCGTTCTTAGCAACATAAGCGCATGGTATTTTTTTTTTTCATTAAGTCATCTTCCATCTTTTCACTGAATGGAAGCGCTTTTATGGCTTCTCTTTGGTATATCCGAATTGCCAGCATCATTATCGTTCTGCTTTAGGATTGTTGTCATGTCGATCTTATGAATTGTTAATGACACGGTTGGGGTGGGGAGAGGAAACTGAGGAAAGCTAAATAGGAGATAAGAGGAGATTACTGCAATGAAGAAAGAAACATAGATATACAGTAAGTATGATAATAGAAAGATAAATATGAACATTTTTAAATACTAGCTGACTGACATTAAGATAGACAGACGGATAGATAGTCTGATATATATACATACATACACACACACACACACACATATATATATATATATATATATATATATATATATATATATATACATATATATATATATATATATATATATATATATATATATATATGAATGGGCTTAGGTAGATAGATATGACCAGGATGTGATAGATAGATAGATATAAACACACTGATATAGAGTTGTTGCCTTGTTAGGGCCAGAAATAAAGGCACAAGAGAGGAATTGAGTTAAATATATTAACAGAAACTGTAATACAAACATTTACAAACGAGAGTGTTACAGTAAGAATATTCGGTCTGACTGTCAGAGTTTACTGCTGAAAACTTCCCTCTCCAAAAGGCAGTAACTGCTCCTATTTATAGAAGCTGGGAGACTGGATGCGTGCGTGGGTAAATTACCATAAAAGATAGATAGATAGATAGACAGATAGATAGATAAACAAAAGCTCTTATATATATATATATATATATATATATATATATATATATATATATATATGGGCTTAGATAGATGGATATGCACAGGATTTGATAGATAGATAAAGACTGATATATATATATATATATATATATATATATATATGAACGGGCTTAGATAGATGGATATGCGCAGGATGTGATAGATAGGTAGAGACAGAGAGATATGAACACGTTGAGATAAATATACATACATATATATACATATATATATATATATATACATATATATATATATATATATATATATATATAGAGAGAGAGAGAGATTAAAATGTCCGACAAATAGACACAATTTTTTTCTATTTTTACCTTTACAATCTAAAATGTAAATGATTTACTACTTTCTTTACACCTGTTTACATCCCAAGAAAGAAATTGTAAGTACTCAAATTTCATTCGTCTAGCAATAATAATAACCGAACGAAGAAAGCGTCCGAAACATGAGTGTCTGTCCGACCCCGCCCTTCGCCTTGATCGTCTTGTGTATGTAAATCATTTGGCAATCAGTTATCACCTAATAATACTTACGTCCGATCCGCGGGGTGTCCAGACACTGTAAATTACTGACCGGTCAGCACTGGAGGTTATTGGTCAATAAGAGATTTGCCATTTAATCACTCGTCAATGCTCCAGCTGTCCGGGTACAAGCCCAGTCTCGTCTTGTAAGAGCCTCGTTTCAACTCCGATCATATCTGCTAGCAAGATTAGAAACAATGTCAGACCTATCTATTATTTTTAAAGCCGAGGACATTTTCTTTATACACTTCAGTGGATAAAATAAGTTTCAAATGAATTATTATTATTATTGCGTCTTTAAACCGGAAATAACTGGTAATTTCTAGTAAAGATTATGTGACAGCAAGTCTTTTAGATTTCTACGGCAATCTTTTTAGTATTCAATAATTTTTTCAGTAATGGTGTCGCCTGTACTGTCCTGTCTCTTTTCCAAATTCTTATTTGTTCATCCTTATCCCTAGCCTGTTTGAGAACGTCCAAGCGATAAGGATTTACAGGACTGTCAGTATCAGCCTCCATAAATGTATTAATTTCCTGTCAAAGTTTAGATACGTTTCCCTTACTTATAGATTCAATCGACCGGCTGAGGGAACAACGATGCCCTATTCTATGAGAACGGACAGAAAAATACCCTAATCTAAAATAAAAACACACACATCGAGTCACTTTTCAATTCTTTTCACATTAATCTGAATATGCCAGAATAAACAGAATATACATCAGTATAAACAGGAGCATTCCAAAATCTGTCACCAAACGTAAGCACCAACGAAACTAGTGATGAGGAAGATAGAAAGTCTATATAAATTGCATATACATGGGCTAAGGACAAACATTGTCCATTCCTCGCAACCAATCGGCGTTGATATTTCACCGACCATACACTTTAAATTCAATGAAGGATGTACTGCTGAAATATCAGAATCTCCGGGACCAAGCATCCATCATTTATGTGTTGTGCTCTGTCCGAAGACAGAGACACAACTTAGAGATAAAACGTAGTTTATCCACCAGAGGGCATATACTTAGTATTCACTTGCCACTCAAGGCTGGCAGGTTAAGACACAAGGTCAGTTTAATGAGGGCAGCGCGTGCACTCGAGCTAGGTTCAAAAATACCCTAGTCATTCCTGTTGGAGAGCGCATATTTTCTACGAAATTTCTCGAACATTCAGGCTGTTAAGTGTAATTAATACTGTTTAATTAAAAAAAAAAGAGAGAGAGTATTTCTTTAAATAAGCTATATCTATAAATTTAACGTATAAACAGAAAATATATTAAATAATTGTCGGATTTAATCTATTTCATTATATATATAATGAAATAGATTAAATCCGACAATTATTAAATAATTGTCGGATTTAATATATATATATATATATATATATATATATATATATATATATAGATAGATAGATAGATAGATAGATAGATAGATAGATAGATAGATACACCTAGTGAGCCAGACAAACCAACCTCGGTTTCACCTAAACGAATCGTCAGGGAAAGTATGGCTAACGAGGTAAAGAGAAACACATATTTATAGGCGATAATTAAAAATATATAGAAAATTAATATATATATATATATATAGATAGATAGATAGATATATACAGTTCTAACCATGTTTCAAAAATGGAAGCTAAAAGCTTCGAATTTAATTTTGTAATTAAATTAGAGACATTAGTTCCATTTCATCCTCAAGCTAATTTTTTTGACCCCAAAATTCGCTTGAGGATGAAATGGAACTAATGTCTAAATTAATTACAAAATTAAATTCGAGGCTTTTAGTTTCCATTTTTTAAACATGGTTAGAACTGAGTAGCGAAAAATACATATTTTAAATCAATTAATTTATAATATATATATATATATATATATATATATATATATATATATATATATATATATATAATATAATAATAATATAATAAATAATATATATATATATATATATATATATATATATATATATAGCTCGTAATTGTTATTCGGAGAGCCGAGCTCCAGTTCGGTTCGTCATATTCACTTACGCGAAAATATCCTTGGTAAATGTATGAGTACGCCTCTTGTCTCCAGCTATCAGTGAATTAGGAAGACTCGTGTCACTAAGACCATTATTATCTGAATAAAATAAAATAGTATTACATGCAAAATATTTAGATTTCAGAATTAAATAACCCATATAGATATTGATAAACAATATCAAACCTAAACAAAATCAACCAACAATCTGTTATATTGGTTAAAATGGCTCATGAATTGTTCGAATGCGTTTCCCTACGCCAAATGTAAAATTCATTAACATTAGAAAAGCATATAAATAAATAAAATAATTATAAACATTTTCCTTTTCTGTTAGATTCAATAAAACGTATAAAAGAATGGTTATTGTCCATATGTATATACACACACATACACACACACACGCTTTTGCGATCGCCAGACAAACTGATTTATTTTTTTTTAATTTTGGGTTTATGTAGATTGCGTGTATTGGTGTTATTATGGAAGTGGGTGGTGGAATCGTCGCCGTGATGTCTTCGTGCTAACGCAAACATAGATGCATGTTCATACGCCCGATGTGGTACGCAGACACACGTACACACTTGGTCATCCGTCGGGACTCATACATATATAAATATATTTGGACAGTTTGGGATTTGACATATGTATGTATATGGGTGGTGTTGTGTCTATACATACGCATTTGTATGTTGAAATTCAAGGATTGGAAGTGTAGCGAAAATTTCTCGTGAATGTCTCGTGAATGTCTTGCGAATGTATACATGTCAAAAATCAGAGCATTTTTCTATTTTTCCACTGAATAATATTTCCTCGCATGTATGTATATACGTGTAGTGGGATCTGTGTAAAATTATGATAGGTAAAAATTATTATTTTAATTTTAAAAAAAGGGGTTTATTTGTTATATTTTAAAGCTAGTTATTTGCTTTTTTTGGTGACTGTGTATATGTAACTGGAAGAAATTTCGGTTTGTAATCCTTATTATATACACACTTTTCACACACACACACACACACACACACATATATATATATATATATATATATATATATATATATATATATATATATATATATACATACATATATATATATATATATATATATATATATATATATATATATATATATATAAACAATGAGTGGCCGCCCGTATCAGAGTGCGCCTGTTGAGCAGCCAATCCCTGTTGCAGACGCCTGTGAGGCATACTTTTTGTGTGCACCCTATGTGTGCTATATTGTTTTTGTGTTTGATCGGCAGTCTGAAAAAATACCCTCAGACACTCAGTAATGATGACTTGTTACCTCGTGCTAACACAATCATCGACAGCTGCTAAATGTTTCCGTCTTCAAAATATAGTCGGAAATAATTAAGAATTCACTTACGTGAGTGGAGCAGCGATGACGACCGGGGAGTCCTAAGGCAAAAACGCCTCATTCTCGTTCGTTTTAGTAGCCTTCCTTTTAGATTGGCGGAAAAGGTGAGGGCAGAGGTATGTATTTTTTTTTGGGGGGGGGAGGCAGACAGCGAAAGAATTTGTTATTATTATTCCTCTCTGTTTTTACTGTAGTTACCCGGACCTAGCGGAGAAGGTCGCAAAGGAAGGACGTTTTCTCATCCAACAGGGTCATTTACCAACTATCTCCACGCCGGACTTTTCAGTCAATTTCATTTTCTATAATATAACTGACAAAGCTTGGATCAACTCGTAGTACGGTCTTCAGGGGTTTTCCTAAAGTGCCGCACACTGGGATTGTTTCTCCAGGGCCGATAATATCAAGAAGTCAACTTCCTGAAATAAAAAGTATCCTGGTGAGATTCGAACGTTCTAACTCCTCGTCCAAACGCCCAAAATATTGACATTATTTTAAATGTGAATATCTTAGTAACTGCATGTCACAGTCAAACGAAATTAAATAGGCTTCATGTTTAACAATAAAAGATTTATATCTCAAAATAAGAACAAGATATTGAAACGGATGTCGATTTTATAACCGACTTCACAAAGCTTCCCAAATGTTCAATATGCACAGCATCTGTGACCCGACACACGTCAAGTCGTCAGTCCAGCTCCTACCAAACAAGCTGTAGCATGTCTTGCGTAACATTCTTCAGTGCCTCAATGATTCTCTGCTTAAGATACTCTAGGCTTGTGGAAAAAGGGGGGATATAGAATAGTTTTTTCACATAGCCCCATAGAAAATCACATGGTATCAAGTCAGGTTGAACGAGGTGGCCATTTCAACTGCATATCGACATCACTGATTCTCATTGAGGTGTCCACACAGCCAACTTAGTTCTTGCACATTTGGTTAAATCTGATTAGATTTGAGCTTGAGTTGGCCACAAAATGATGTACGTTTTGGGGGGGACACAGATATATATATATATATATATATATATATATATATATATATATATCATTCATTCGAAAACTATAACATAAAAATGTTATAAAATGTCTTCTCAAGTGTTGGTTTTGAATGTGGATTATACATTCAACAACATCACTTGAGAAGACGCCAGAGGTGTTGAAACAAAATGGCTATTTTTGTAATGATTTTATAACATTTTTATGTTATAATTTTCAAATAAATGATTATATTTGCTCTACTCTGCATTGAGCACTCTTTTAAGAATAGTATTTGTTGGTTATTGAAATTTATTCCGTATACACCAATCCTATACTTATATGTGTGTGTGTCTTTGTGTGTGTGTGTGTGTGGGTCCTTACTTTCCGTGCAAACAATTTTTATTTCATGAGTGACATTCGCTGGATTTTGCAATTAATTTCGATTATTCTTAAATTTATTTCGAAGTTATAAAAATGGTTACGATACGAAAAAATTAGTCAACCCCCCCCCCAAAAAAAAACGTCAAAATATAGCCGAAAACAATCGCAGTAATGAAAACTTAGAAATCGAAAATTTCAGTATTATTTGTCCGGATCCGTCCCGGAATGTTTTCAATTTGCTAACGGAGTCGATCTGACTCCAAAATGGTATGATATGTTAGGCTACATCCTCTAGGAGTAAAGTTGAAAACACAGACAATTTTATTTTAATACACTGCAATTTCAAAACAGTATTTTTTTTTCATTTGAACATGATCTATTGAAAGTAAGAGTGGTGTATCCCTTTAATTGTTTTTATCAGTAGAAGATAAAATGGCAAAATCTGAAAATCGCTGTAATGAAAACTTGGGAATCCAAAATTTCAAGATTGCTATTCCAGGTCCGACCCGGAATGTTTTTTAATTTGCTCATGGAGTCGGCCTGATTCCAAAATGGTATGAGATGTGCTACGGCGTCTAGGAACAAAGTTGAAAAAAATAGGACACAGTGATAAACTTATATTCGCATTTAATATATATTTAATATATATATTTAATATATATATATATATATATATATATATATATATATATATATATATATATATATATATATATATATTATATATATATATATATATATATATATATATATTCTATTAGACAGCATATATTTTATATATAAAGAAATAATCATACATAGAATCAATCAGCAATATTAATGCGATTAATGGCGAAATTACTTACCTATTAGAAACATAATGTATGCATTAAAATACTGTTAATCCATTGAATGATGTGATCCTCATTTATTTAAACTGTTGTCAGATGTTTCTAGTGTATATTTTTTTAAGTTAAGGAAGTACTTTCAAAGATCCATGTCTTCATCCTCAGGCTGTAATTTTTTCTTTTTTTTTATAATATTATTTGAACTATATACTTAGTTCATATCATGTTAACTGAAAAAACACTTGTAAAAAAAGAATTCTTGGATTTACCATATTACAAAATTCATATAAAAATCCTCCCTTGAAATTTTGAACTTTCAGACAAGCACGTTCCTAGATTGTACAACCGTCTATAAATACCACATTCTAAAAAAAAAACATCTTTCGGTCTACAAACAATTATTTCGTCTTCAAGTTTTAACTTAAAAGAAAAAAATTACACCCTGCACACACACAGATAGATAGATAGATAATATATTGAGCGGGATAATACATTGAGATAGATAGATAGATAGATAGATAGATAGATAGATAGATAGATAGATAGATAGATAGATAGATAGATAGATAATATATTGAGCGGGATAATAGATAGATAGATAGATAGATAGATAGATAGATAGATAGATAGATAGATAGATAATATATTGAGCGGGATAATACATTGAGATAGATAGATAGATAGATAGATAGATAGATAGATAGATAGATAGATAGATAGATAGATAGATAATATATTGAGCGGGATAATACATTGAGATAGATAGATAGATAGATAGATAGATAGATAGATAGATAGATAATATATTGAGCGGGATAATACATTGAGATAGATAGATAGATAGATAGATAGATAGATAGATAGATAGATAGATAATATATTGAGCGGGATAATACATTGAGATAGATAGATAGATAGATAGATAGATAGATAGATAGATAGATACACAGACAGACAATCAAATAATGAACGGAGATAGATAGATAGATAGATAGATAGATAGATAGATAGATAGATAGATAGATAGATAGATAGATTTTATAGAGAGAGAGAGGAGAAAAACAAAGGTGCGGAATATAGCAACAAAAATATGTCCTCCAGTGCAGTGAACTTGTAAAAATCACCAGAATAATAACCGAAAGAACTCCGTCGTATTTGTTACCACAATACGAAAAGTCTTCTATTACGTACCGTGTCCCTTCAGGACGTAGTAGATAATATCTTTCACTAATTTCTTATCGTTTGTAGTACCAGTTAAAGTTTAAGTCTTTACTATCCACCATTTCCAGTTCTACCATACATTAATAGAAGTTCATTAGACAGACTATGTTTTCCCTTCTGCCTCTCTTATCTTCAATATGCCCTCTGAATCTCATATTCTCCAAGCCGTGTCTCCAGAATATGTGTACAATATATTTTAAATCTTTTTAATTCTAAGTACAAGTGACTTTTTTGTTTTCTATTTTTGTTAAAACGTTTCTCACAAATTTCGTCCATGGTATTATCAGCGCCCTTCTGTAGAACCACAAAAAATCGTTAAGAACTTTCTTATGGTTTTATTGAAAGGCGTTCTAATTGACGAATCTGTGAACACCAGCCCCCGTTAATATTTTTTTACCACTTTCTGTTCAGTAATTGTAGTAAATAAGTTTCTTTTTGTTTATAAGGTGAAGAGTATAATAAAACTAATAAAAAGAACATTCAGACCTTCTGTGTAAAATTCCCATCAAACCAAAAAAAAGGAGGAAATGTCTAATTCACAGGGAAAAAAAACATTGAGGGAGAATATTGGATTGGACTCATTTGGCTTCGAAATGATTGCAATTTGGAATTGGTGTGTCAGACTGACGAAAAGAAAATGAAATACAGTTGCATGAAATAAGGAATCAAAGCCGTTTGAAAATTTGGCAACGAGGTTGAAGGTCTTGCGGAAAGTAAACATCAAATGTATTCACGAAATACACAGGTCTTACTCTGGTTCTTTTTGTGGGAGAATGCTTTTACATTTTGAACCCGAATTTGATTCGTTTTCTACGCCTTATCAAAATCTGATTAAATCATTTAAAGCCAGAAAATATATTTTGTAAGAATTCCTTTTGAAATAATAATGATTTAGCGATAGATACCTTATTATTTAACCCATATCTTGGGGAGAAGAGGTAGATTCTTATGTTTCCCAAGAGTAAGTAAATGAATATATCGAAAAATAAAACGAAACCAACGAGAATTGCAACACGACTCTCTGATTTAAAATTCCTAGCCATTACGCCACCGTCACATATGAGTTTACAACACCTGATATTCCTAAACGGTCTCTCATCTAGGTACTGACTAGGGTCGATGTTGCTTAACTTTCGGGATCGTACGGGAACCGATGGAAAATAATTAAAAGTTACAGATTAAGGGATAGGATTTTTTTTTCTTTAAA
Organism: Acanthosepion lycidas; assembly: GCA_963932145.1. Taxonomy (NCBI): domain Eukaryota; kingdom Metazoa; phylum Mollusca; class Cephalopoda; order Sepiida; family Sepiidae; genus Acanthosepion; species Acanthosepion lycidas. Next base: position 38,427,438 of record OZ010589.1, read on the forward strand.
TTTGCGACCGTTATTCCGGGATATAGTTAGTTTTTATTAATAGCAGCTTAGTTTCGACATGAGAATAGAAGGAAGTGGTATCGAGACATACTGGGACTAAATAAGTGAACAAAGCCAGCTCATTAACCACCACACTACCACAGAGATGTAATTTTTCTCAATCTGAAATACGCTACATATTTAAATTCAATTTATTTCTGATTTTACAGAGTACCGTCAATTGAGATAAATATATTACTGTATATTATGGGACTCCCTTCCGACTCCACGTTCTCCAGCCAACTGTAATCTTCAAAATTTTAAATGCAATATCAATCACTATCTGTTATCTTCCTGATGACTCTTTTTGTTCTTACTCATTAGCAATGTTTTTGTTTCTAATTCTTCCACGCCCAATCAGACCTTGTGTCTTAGCGGTTTTACTGCTTTGCTTGGGTTGAACGCCATTAAAAATGTTGCTAACTTGTATACTAAACATTTAGCAACACGATCATAAGGTTTCAATTAAAATTCTGATTTATTGAAATGTTAATTTTAAGGTAATTAAATACAAATTATCTATGAGAAATATTAGTAGAGTCGAGTGAAGTCATTTAATTTATTACAAGGAGCTCACGAGGTAAATTAATAAACTCTGAGATAAACACGCACATATCTATATATCTATATCTGATAATTGTGTATTTAGGCAGCAATCCTTCATTTATGCATCTTTTATCAAAATTGATCCGAATAAAAAAAATCAAAGTAATTATCTACTACAAAAGATTTAAAACAGCTAACCTTATCCTAAAAAATAACAACACAACAGCTAAGTCAAAATTACAAAGAACGAACATTATATATGAGTTCAAATGCTCCTTAAGGAACTGTGTTCCGGATCAAACCGAATTGATAAATAATTACATCGGTCACACTACTACATGCCTATCCAGACGTTTTGCGTTACACCTATCCGAATACAGCTCTATTAGAACCCATTTAAACACACACACACAAACTTATCAGACGCCATCCGAAACATACTAGTAGAAAATACAAACATATTAACCTCACCCACCTGTAAAAAAAGATTAAAAGTGTAATGGAAGCCTTAATAACAAAAAAAGAAAAAAGAAAAAAGCCAACACTTAACAATATTAACTACGAACACGGCCACAATGTGCTGACTGTGTTCGGAATATAAAACTCTATACCACTAAAAACGTACAACGCATATACTCAATTAAATTGATAAAATAAAATAATCCTTGATAATGGCTGAAAATATAGCCGAAAGCGCTCGGAATTATAGAACATTTGGACAATTTCTGCACACTCTGTGTCCAAAAGAGAAAGCACTTGTTGGAACACAAGAAAAATTAAATAAAAAGCTTACTCGTAGTACCTTGTCTGTCGTTTTTAATGAAACATGTATATTATCTCTATCTATATATGGTGGACTCCCTCGCCGCGGACGAAAATTGAGGGCTCACTAAAATAAAGAGGTGCTCTACCTCTATGGACATGCATGTGTCTACCGAGGACTGCAGACATTTTGCCGACTTCCAGACAGATGGAACATGTAGTTGATCCATTTCGCTCGAGTGGTTGAGAATCATTTGCCACATGTTTCCGTGAGTGGACAGCAAGGCCTGCTTTAATTCATGTACCAAAGCCACAGTGGCAGGTTGGGCTATCACTGAGAGGGGCATCATGATATCAACTTTATTTAATATTTGCATGCAGTTGATCCTGATGTTCAAGTAAGCCTTGCTCAAATCTTTGTATAGATGAGAAGCAGGACAGACGCCAGCTCCTTACCTCTTACTTTCCATAAAGGAAAGGGGATGTTGAATTGCTTCATTTTGTCTTTGAGTTTGTCTTTGACACGCAAGAGTGGCCTTCCAACTGACCTGTTTGTTAGAAGCTGGTCAAAGAGGAATCGTTTTGGAAACCTGCTATCGCATTTACCTAAGTTGGATTTTCATGAGGATTGCTTTAATATCTCCCATGTTGCATTTAGTCAGAACTTCACTGTTTCTAATACGACCACACAGTTTTCTTATGTAGATTGTGCGTAGGCAACGCATGTGAAAGTAATCAATTTGATTGATGCGTCGTCGGTGCATACGCCTTGATTCTGCACCACAGAATAGGGATGCCAGTAGTACTGACTTTTACACAACAATCTTCATCTTTAACAAAATATAACGAGCATTCCAAAGCTTGTGGTAAACATTACCGAAGGCAGAACTATCCTTTCCAATCGTGTACACAATCCCTTTGTCCATCTTAGCATCGTTGGATACAATGAAGCCAAAGTAGATGAAATAGTGAGAGTGACAGCTAAGAGGTGGTTACCGATAGCCTGATGGAGAAGTTGCTTTTTTATGATGATGATCCAACTGAAAGTTTTAGAAGCACGAGATAATTTCTTATAGGTCCATTGCATTTCTTGAAGGATATGGACTATAAGCGCAAAACCATCTACAAATAGTGTTCGCCATGGTCACCATAGTCTATGAATATAGAATACAGCGCAGTGGAAGCGTGCTGGGCCCATAACCTTTGTTGACAATGTTCATCATAGTCTATGAATATAGAATACAGCGCAGTGGAAGCGTGCTGGGCCCATAACCTTTGTTGACAATGTTCACCATAGTCTATGAATATAGAATACAGCGCAGTACGCAATCTTCTCAATGAAACAACGTTAAAGATTAACACGAGTCAGACACTCTACTGAATACGCCTATATCGTTAATACCACCAGCAGCTATAATTCTTCAATCTTCGACATCAAAGGCTGTCAGTGAATATTCAGAAAAAAAAACCTGGCCGCCTTTATACACGTCGCATTTAATATTGTGAGCCTTCTGATTGGTTAAACCTTCTATTGGTGGTCTATAAAATGAGTCAGCTCATTTTGATTGGCTCACTAGTACTGGGGTACCCAAACATTCCAACAAATAGTTCACGGACAGTTTACACAATCGTTTTAGTTCTCCCTTTTAAGGAGTGTTGGAAGAGCAACACACCAATTGTCCTAAACACAAATCTCATATATATTCTTTAACATTCTCAAATGTGTTTCAGGCATGACTGAAAACATGAAGCAAATAAGAGAGTTGCAAAGACACAACCTTGTTTTGATCCATTAGTGACAATGTTAGGTCATACATATCTCTACTGGATCTAACTGAGGCCATCATCCACTAATAGAAAAACATGATGACACTACGCATCCTAAGACTCAGCTTCCTAAGTACGATTCAAATAGCGTCATTTGAAATGGTATCAAAGGCCTTAGTGAGATCAATGACATTAAAAAATAAATTCTTGTCGTGTTCTCCTGTAGTTGACTCAACTACTTCTACCAGACTGAAATTAGCCCTGCGATTCAAACTGAATCGAGCAGAGAAAGTTGAGTCTGTTAAAGATGATCCTACCAAGATGACACCCTGTTACATAGAAGTTTGCTATATGATGATAACAGTCACGGCATAGGAGACGCAAAACAAAAACAAAACAGGATGACAGCTTTTACGGTGAGCATCTCTGTTGTAATGTCCATATAGCCACTCTGATGATGACTCATGTGAGCCGAAACGTTCGGTCGACGACCATAAAATAAAGAAATATCCAAATATTGGACAGTTATTTTCTTTATTTTCTCTTAAAATTAAAGCCATTATACGACGCTTGAAAAGGCATGATAAAACATGATAGACATTCGTTGTCTCTTATATTTATATATAACTCGGAAAATTCATAACATGCATACAATAAGTACAGTGAAAGGGATAAAAAGAGGGTCTTACTTGTAATATTTCCAGAAGGAACCACGGTTAACCCAGTAATGTCATTTATGTCCCTGGTGGAAGCATGCGGTTTCCTCTGTTCGCCCTACCGCAACTCGCTCTTGGCGTCTATCTTTCAAGCGGTCAACATCGCAACTGAGATTCGTTACCTGACAAACTCGGCTGTAATGTTACACTTGTGAAGTCATCTTACCTAAAGGGAGATAATCTCTCTTTGCATCTCTACCTATATATTGGCAATACATCTGGCCAAACATTGTGATTACTAACTCAATAGCGTTATGCCACTGAGAAAGTTTAAGCACAGCAGGATAATGATACAGTCCCCTGTACCTTCTCTAACCGCCATGCTTATTTCATTTTCCGTGGTCCATATTGGTATAGGTTAAAAAATGAGTTTAAAAAAATCGAATTCTTCAGGTCTGTTAGAGCTTCTTACATTCCTTATTTTTAGCTCGCTGTGAAATTGCCAAAGCCCATCATGCTACAGAAATATCCTTTACGAAATGAACGCCACGTTGTAAATGATGCTGATCTAGCATGAAAAGGTTTCTAACTATTTTTTTTTTGTAAGTGGGAGGGACACTGGGATAATCCTGTGAAGCTATAACAGGAGTATTTTGAAGACGCCATGACTATTTGTAGGTTATTTTTTATTTAGTGGGCAACGGTGAAGTATGGATAGCGATTCGGTTTCAGGAATCCGAGAAACGAACCCGAAATCCATTCGAGTTCATTACATTCATTTACGCGTTAATACCATTGGGAAAGGTATGAATCCACTCCCCACTCAGCTTTGGGTAAATAGCAGGTCAGATTGGGTCCTATAGCCAGTCTAAGAGAAGAAAAAAGTCTGAATTCAAAACAAGCTTTGAGAGGGTCGGATTCCGTCAGGCTGTCTTGCCCAAGAAAAAACACTGCTGCTACGTCTGCAGTAAATGTGGTGACATTTAGACTCTAAGGGTTACGGGATTCGTGTGTTGTGTGTATTTCTCATTAATATTCAACGATATCCTCTGGCCTATATTGCATATATCATTATTATAATTCTTCATTTCAGAAACTTAAATGGAAATGTGTTCTCTTTGATAAATTTTAACATTTTGATGAAAACGTATATTTAATTGTGATGTACCCAAATTTGTAGGTCAGGCTATATTTTTTCTTCGTCTTTGTTGTCGTTTTCTTTATTAACGAATTTGTTGCTGTTTTTGTTGTTGTTCTTCTTCTTGAATTGTCTTCCTGTGTTACTATTGTATTCTCCTCAACATTTCATCATCATCATCCTCATCATCATCATCCTCTTCTTCTTCTTCTTTTTTTTCTTCTTCTTCTTTTTCTTCTTATTATTGTTCTT
>OZ010589.1:38437597-38467597 GCA_963932145.1 Acanthosepion lycidas
TGATACATAGGCTTTATTAATTTAGGCGCAGTACTAGATTATCACGGAGAGACACTAGAGGAAGAACGGTTGAGTAATGGAGCGGTTCGGATTGATGAATCGGAGAGTCGAGATCGAATTCCAGTCGAATTCTTCTCCCCACTCCTGCCAGCTATGGTTAAATAGCAAGATTGATCTACCGCAGAAAGAAATGGCAACCTACTGCCTCGTCAGCCACATAATACATAATCGTCTAAGCGTGTATTACGTATGACATAACTGACTGACTAGATTGCCAATAAGGATCATTACAGCAGACATTTATTGCCATCCATTTATTAGCGCAAACCATTTATCACAAGAATACCTTGTTTTGAATTTTCGTGGAATAAAAAATGTGCCGTAATTATGGGTTACTAGAACATGGAAGGACCATCACGGTTGACGTTTATTTCCATCCTCTTGTCCGCGCAAACCACTTATCCCAAGATGTCCTTGTTTTGAACTTACGTGGAATAAAAAATGTGCCGTCCATTACGGGTTACTGGAACATGTAAGGACCAGCACAAACCTTTACTACTAACCATTTGTTCGTGCAAAGCACTTATCCAAAGAAGGCCTTGTTTTGTGTTTTCGTGGAATAAAAAGGTGTTGTCCATTACGGTTTAACGGAACAGGAAAGACCATTAATGTAGACGTTTATTGTCATCCATTTATTCGCTCAACCACTTATTCAAAGAATTCCTTATTTTGTGTTTTCGTGGAATAAAAAAGGAGTCGTCCAATCCGTTGTCACTTGAAAATGGAAGGACTATCAGCGCAGACCTTTACTGCCATCCATTTGTTCGCGCAAACGAAGCATAGCGTTGGAAGTGTCCTTCTTGATTAACAGAAAAGATTTTATTATCGAGGATCACAATCCAAGGACGAACTCTGCGTAACAAACCCAAGAAAAGAAAAAGATCCTTGCATCTTGAGTTTCAGATTTAGATCGAATAGATTTTTGTTTATTTGTTTAGCGCCATATCAACACTTTATGGGTCATTTAAAGCCAAAATTTGCTTTTCTTTCAAGTAGTAGTATTTTTTTTTTTTTTTTTACAAAAATGTATTGCTGGTAATATTTTTAGTATGAAAGTGTATTGCTGGTTATTTTACAATAAAAAATGTATTTTTACACTTACATAGTGTTTTACCCCAGTTTAGGGGTTAACTATTTTCCCATAGCTGGGGCCTTAACAGGTGCTACTTCTACTGTTCAGCGTGGGCCCGGGAACAACAGTAATTAAAAGATAGTTCCTCAAAACCTCCCGACTTGAGGCATTACTACCGGAAGTAGTTTATCGTCATGACCAGGACACCATCCATTGGTAGGATAAGATACAGAAATAAGAAAGTTGAAAACAATCTTCCCGTTTTTCTTTAAACCGGAAACATAAATTTAATTTCCCGTTTGGGCTGAAGTTGTTGAAAATTAATGTAATTACAGTTTTATATAAATAATATTCAAAACAAATTTAACTTAAATTTATTTTTATTTCCTTCCTCGTAAAACGTAATTACTTCGCGAAAACCTTAATATTTTCATGAGATTTATTTTATTTGATAAAGCTTTTTCAATGATTATTAATTATTTTTTTTTATTAATATTCCTTCCAACTTAATTTTATATGTTCATTTATTCAGTCGGTTAGTAAATGAACTAGCTCGGAAATAAAGAATATATTCTTGGTAAGATTCGAACTCGCTTTCCTTTTCATCGGAAAACCTGCTTCACCATACCAGCTTCTCTGCCTCTTTGCTCTACAAAAACTGAATATCAAGCCGAAATTTATATCATATAGCCGTATATTTCATTCCCCTGTCACCGCTTCTACACCCGATCGTTCGGAAGCCATTACTACTTGAATGGGAAATTATCATTATATATATATATATATATATATTAGGTTGGTGCAAAAATAATGACGTAATAATGTCGTTTTTTGACGTTAAAAAATACGTCAAAAAACGACATTATTACGTCATTATTGTTGCACCAACCTAATAATATTAATGGGATCTGCAAACAGTGCCACACAAAAGTGAGATCAGCATGCAAATCTCAAGTTCCGACTTGGGCTTTCATTTCTCCCCTCAGCTACGAGTTAAATAACGAGGTATACTAGGCTCTCTTTTGTTGGCACCCAGTCTCGGAGAAGGAGAACTGTGAAACAAAGATATTGACGAATCCAACAGAAAACCAGTCCGCTATATTACCTTAGAAGCTATGATACCTACCTGGCACAGGGTCCGTCCCTGTGCTGATTGTATCACACCTACGACTAGATTGGACCGGCTCTGAACAGCTTGGACCAGCTACGACAAGCCAAGACCAGCTATGACTAGCTTAGACCAGCTCTGACGAGCAAGGACAAGCTATGGCCAGTTAAGACCAGTTTCGATCAGCGGCTTGAGTGAAAACACTCGGGTCCCCACGTTAAAAACTGACCTTGTGTCACAACTGGACTCAGTGGTGAGGGTCAAGTAAATTTCCTTACCTAAGAAGCTATGACAATTAACAGTTAATAAAGAAATGGAATCTCTGGAGAGCCATAATTCTCATGTCATAAAAAAATATGGCATCAAAGAGTAATATTAACAGTATTATTATAGTCATGTTTATAGTATTTTTTTTGTTCAGTAATGAATGGCCAGCTGCTACTAATCTTTGACTAATATTGATTTCAATTGTATTTTAGTTGCTTATTTACTAAAAAAAACATTAGTACTGGCTGAAAAATATGAAAAAAAATTGCCTAGGAATTGGAGTCATGTCCTTAAATATCGTCGCCTTATCGAAAATTTAATGCTGGTGTTATGCATAACGTCACGTTCATTAAGAAGTCCCTGTAGTGTCAGTCATACACAATTACTTTCTACAGACCAGTAATTAAAAAAAGGCTTCAATCGAATGAAGAGACGCATTATGCATCAGATCGCGTGCACTGGTGCTACACGATGCTGAACTAAAAATGCTGGACCAAACAACAGAAAGCACGTCACTTAGTGACTTTTTTTCCCTGCTGCAACAGTTAGGACTGGTAGCGTATGCAACTCTAAGAGAAAACAATAACCTAACCAGAATGCTGACGTTGCATACTCTTCTTTATTTACCGTGTCGCCTCAGGATATAGGCGATGATGGCTCTCCACAACTTCCTGTCGCTTTTAACTGTTAATAAAATGTGTTTTTCTGTTATTTTTCCTATCCCTGTTTCGCCATCCATTTACTCAAACTCACCAATTACCTTATGTGTTATTTTCCTCTTGCACTCTATCTGCCCCGTGAGTAGCAGATTTTTCAAGCCCTCTTTCATCCTTGTGTGACACAGAAACCTCAACCGTCTCTTCCTAATGTTAATTATTAGTTTCCTTTTTGTTTCAGATATCTTCAAATGTTCGGTCCATGATGGTTCTCCGTAGGACCATGTTTCTGTTGCTTCAAGTCTCCTCTTCATCTTTCAAGTGATAGCCAAGCAGTCACTGCCATACAGGAGGACAGATATTACGTAGCCGTTTTCTATAAATTTTCTATTTCTTAGTACTTTGTTAGCTTTTGGAATGCTTCCTTAGTTATCCCAATATGTCCCCGGATTTCTGTGCCATTCTTTCCGTCGTCTGTTTAAACACTTTCTAGACTACTTTAAACAAAAGGTTAGGAAGGGAACACAAATTGCTACTACAAGGTACAATAGCACTTAGTGGCCTTGAGCGTATGTTATCCTCTTTTAGAGTTTGGTTTGGTTTGTTTTATGGCATATCAACACCTCAATGGGTCATTTAATGCCGACAAAATTTTTATTTCTGGTAATATTTTTTCTTCAAAAAAGTATTGTTGGTAATATCTTTTTTTTTTTTAAAATGTATTACCGGTATTTTTTTTTCAAAAATGTATTACTGGTAATAATTTTTTTTACAAATTATTTCTGGTATTAAAGCCTCTTTTTACACTTACATAGTGTTTTGATCCCAGTACGGTTACTAACTATTTACACATAGTTGGGACTCTAACAAGTGCTACCAATCCGGGTCAGGGTGGACCTGGGAACAATTTACTGGGACTATAAAAGGACACTATACGCGAACCTTGTATTGTCAGTTGAATAAGCAATTAAGAGATGATTCCACGCTCCTCAAAACCTCATGATCAGAGACCTTGCTGCTGGACATAGTTTATCGTCTTACCCAGGACGCGGATGTAGTTTATCGTCATACCCAGGACGGCCTCTTTTAAAGAGAAAAATTTCAACCGACAGTAATGCTAACTGATCGGTTAATGAATACAGAATATTTCCTTATAAGGAATTGGCTTACCTTAACATTAAAATTATCTAATAAAAAAGAAGACGTCATATCATAGGTGGGTCTCTTTGTTGTATTTTAATGCGTCTTTATTAGATGATAGTCTCATTTTATTCCAGACCCCTACTGTTGAAATATAGTGTTCGAATAAAAGATAAAACCGATAAACAGTGTCAAAAAACTAGTAATAAGGTAGCATTGTTGATTTTTGAATAAGCATAAACACTGGCCAATTAACTCCTCCGATAGCAATAATAAGTGTGTTTATTATTCGTGAAACATCAGCTGCGTCCCATCCAGGAATAAAGAGTGGAATTCAGTAAATAATATGATGGCAACTGGAGAGAGAAAATCAGACAAAATGTCGCCATTTAAACAAAATGCGAGTATGGAAAGCGAAGAAAAAAGACAAACAAATCCAGAATAAAATCCTACCCGAATTTTCTAGGACAAGATTTTGATACCAAGCCGTTTCTAGCTTCACAGAGTTAGGGAAGTACTTTGAAAGAGACTCTAGGCCATTTCGTCAACTTCTTTTTCTTTTTGTATGCCATGTTCTTTCGAGACATAGACGATCATGGCTCTCCACCTCCCTTGCAGCTCTCAACAAGTTCCTTCCTTCTGCTTCCTCCCTCCAGACTACGTTCTCTCATCCACCTACTTAAGTCTGCTAGGTATGTCATGCATAGTTTTCCATTGTCTCTCTTTCTCTCTATTCAACCCCCGACTATCAGATTCTCCTTCCTCATTATGTGTCGGAAAATTCAACTGCCTTTTCTTGATGTTAAGCATAAGCCTCCTCCTTGTTTACATCAGCTCACAGACCTCATTGTTGCTCATACGTTCAGTCCATGATATCCTTAGCATCCTTCTGTAGAACCACATCTCTGTCACCTCGAGTCTCTTCTTCATCTTTGAGGAAATCGTCCAACATTCACTGCCATAATGTTGTGGAGTGATTTCGCAGTGGAGGCTTGTATTTGTACTAAATCGGTCCTAAAATGGGTTCGACGTACAAAACATTAGGAACTTGATATAATAGGTATAACGCAGAGTAATCTTGTCGTATTCGCTGATACTTTCGTATTCGACTAACTGTCGTCCGACATCGACTGACTGACTCGCTGACTCACCGACCCCCGTTTCTCTTGCTACTCCTACTTATATTAGGTGGTAGAGTCTATTAACTATAGAATAGGTGTGTTTCACCATAGCACATAAAGAAGGATAGATACCACGTAACAGTTCTGTATTCTTTTTTTTCTTTTTTTACATAATTAAACGAAAAACTTGTAGTTCTAACAAATGGATTTATTTCATGAAAATATTTCGACTAGCTGTTGCTAACCTTGGTCAAATTTTTAATTTGAGTAAAACAGGGCAAAGAAAGTAGAAACTCTTAAGAATTGAAATCAAGGAAAAAAAACGATTTGATGACGTTTACCTAAGTTTTCCTTTTCTTTTAATTATGCAACTACCAACGTACACAAGCAGCCTAACTTTGATACGTTTTATTTTGGTTTGTTGGAGGATATGTGACGCTATGGTGACGTTACTATAACAATGCAAACAGCTATTTACCTTACATCAAAATGGCCGCTTATCTCCAACATTAATACGACATCAGAATACTTTTTCTTCGGTTAACAATATGTACAGAAGGCATAAAATTTCTTTTTGTATTTTTAAAATATTGAAAATCGATAATTTAAATGTTGAATGCCCGTTTCAATATCTCCCATAGATACAAGCGCGTGATTCATTATAGTTACTTCCGTAAAGGCCAGTAGAAAAAGACGGGAAGAGAAGATCATATTAGCATCCGTGAATCGACAGACCATGATATTAGCGCTGCAACCATTTAAAAAAAAAAGGTAGAACGAGTAAAAAGAGAGATACGACTGTCTTTTTACCATTTTTATTGTTGTAAAAAAGCAATCCGACTGTAATGAGAAAAGTACGCTGATGTAGGCTTTCAGAAAGCTTTATTCAACTGAGAATACACGGTTTGCGTATAGTGTCCTTTTACAGTCTCAGTAAACAGAAATAGCTCTCTCAAAGAGATGATTAACAAAACAAGAGGAGACCACTGTTGATTATTCATTGAATTGACATTAAATAAAAGAAAATATTTGGAGAACTGGTAAAAGTACCACGCCAGGTGGGAAATGTACGTAACATTATAAACTGTCCATTAAGTGTTTTTGTAATCCTAATTTCCAAGCGTGAATATTTTCGGCTTTAGCGAACAATGAGAGTGGTCATTTAAGGTGAATAATGAAGGGACTCAACTAAAGCTCAAAGAAAAGTGATAGCCAGCTAACAAGCAATGATCTTGCATTGTTATAGGCAAGCTATATTTTGCTTGAGGCATATGTGCGCCATTGTCCCGATCTTAACTTGTCAACACAACATTAAATAAAAGAAAATATCTGAAAAGCTGGTAACAATCACAGGCCAGGTGGAAAATGTATGCGCCATTTCAAAGTGTTCATTAACTATTTTTGTAATTATTACTAAATATACAGGGATATGTACAAGTAGATAAACAGCAATGTAAAACAAAGCGAGCGCACAAAACAATATTTGTATAATCAATACGTTTTGTGAGCACATCATTTTTCATTACTGTATGCCTACTTTTGGATATATATATATGTATATAATTTATGTACGCATATATAGATATTTTTTTTTAATATTGGAGTTCTTCTAACACAAGGCTCAAGAGTCACTTATGGTAGAGGGTTTCGGAATGAGGAGTGCGATATTAACGTAAGATATAAAGGGAAGTGAAGATGATGAGAATAAGGAGGATAAACAGCAATGGAGCATTACATAATTTAACACCTGTACTCAATGTGGTATATATATATATATATATATATATATATATATATATATATATATATATATATATATATATTCCTCTCTTAGTTTTAGTTTAGCATTTTATTCTTCATAGAGCCCAAATTTCATATTATCATATGTTTAATATCCGTGTTTAATTTTATAAAACCTCTTCCCTTTAAGACTAATAACTTCCACCATCCATTGAGCTCTGTCTCGTGCCTTTCGTCTGACTGAAACATTGAAATGGATGAATTCTGTATTATCTTTTTTTTTTATTTTATCTTCACAATATCTGCAAAGCTACTGCCCCCTCCTCATTACGACGCTTACAATTTTGTGTTGAACATTCAGCCAAACATTTCGAGCATTTGCGACGAGATGATTGTTCATTTGATGCATTAATCATGATATCTAGATAAATTCCTTTCTGGATTTAACAAATTCTGTGACATAGTGTACATCTTTTCAGCAAATAAAATGGATAACGGCTCGGAAGAAGAAATCGGAGAGCCGGGTTCGAATTACAGCTGAATTCGTTACATTTATTTATACACCAATACCCTTGGAAAAACTTTGAGTCCTTCTGCCCCGTCTATGAGTTGAACAGTAGTCTTTTATCGGGAAAAAATTATTGTTAATGTAAGGAAAATTATTAATAAAATATTCACTCCCGCCCCTCCCCAGAAAAATGTCAAATAATTTTTCGGCTTTAAATAATCGTTAAAAGGTTGATAAACCATAAAAGCAGATCAATTAAAAAACTTACTTAACAAAATGCAAAATAATTACCTACCCTTATATCTCAGACTTTTTTTTTCTTTTACCTGGTCACTATCGGCATCGGCTCTAGATTCCGAAGGGAATCGCTTAAAATATGAAAGCAGCCAACATTGACTAGGTAAACACACTTTGCTTTTTGTAGAGATATCAGTCAGTTGAGGTTTTTTAAATTGAAAACAGCTGGATCTGTCGCAAAAAATGAGTTCGTAATATTTATTTTCGATTTTTCAGTATCGTGAATTCGCTGAATAAAGATAAACTGTTTTTTTAGACGAAGTACGACAGGACAAAGATCCGTGTTAGCTATAAAACTGACCAGTTCCCGAAAAAAACACAAAGAGAAGCGAAACGGGCCTCAGAGAACGACAGACAAGGAATACACTCGTGAGACTCTTTACCTACGCCTCATCTCAAATTCACATGCTTATAGCAGTAGTGCCAACCTGAGAATAAAATCTGGTTTACTGCTAGAGATTGTTTTGTTTTTCATTCGTGGGTAATGATCTGACGGACGGTTAATATTTTAAGCCACAAGCGTTTGACTGGAAAAAAACTGCATCCTGTCAACGAAACTGGTATCTTTTCTGAGCTGAAATGCAACACTTTCATTAGGCAATATCTGAAAAATAAATTCTCAAGATTCAAGAGGCCATCTTTAAGGAATTTTTCTCTCATTCACAAATTCTTTGTTAGAATGTATCCCACTGTTTCTTTATTCATATTCATTTCCTCAGCCATCACTCACACACTTGATCTTCGATCTGCACACGCCGTTCGTATGCATTCCACATTTGCATCTCTTCTTTCTATTTTGGGATATTATCTAAATTCAAAATCAATTCCTCTTCTTATTTCTTCAATGTGATTTTGTAACGATGATATAAAGTCTCTTTCGGACCTGTTTCCTAATTTTTATTGTTTTTATTGCAATGTTTTATCTCCAGTCATTTTTTAAGTCTCTGTTTTGTTTGAGAACATTCTTGTAATTTGAAATGACAGACTATTTTTTCTTCCAAGGTGTTGTTCTTGTTTACTTTGTGCTAATGCCCTTGAAAAAGTATAGATCCATCTTCTTTCTGTCATAGTTTGATAGCAGATCAAACTGAACTCTTGTCTTGAGGTAGTAACCAGGCATAGGTTCCGTCAAACTATCCCGCTCTAGATACAACACTACTAATGTGGTGCCCCCAGGGAACTTAATGGCTAAGGAACCTCGTGACATGACGTCATTGTTGTTATTGCTTTCATAGTTTACCTGCTATTCACTTCTGTTTTATATCCCTTTAAACGCTATATTTTTGTGCTTACACGTGTTTGAGTAGACACCCTGGATTTTTAAGGGTTTAAATTTACATCTACCGGCCTGTGCATTCGAGAGTCTTAACGAAAATGGACATTCCAACAGGATTCGAACCTGTTTCCCCTCTCATGGGTAAAGCTAGTGTTTTAGGCCATACACCCGCAAATAGGTTTAATTATACATTTCAGACTCCTTTTGGATCCCTATCGGCCTAATTTTCATATCTTTAGTTATTATATCAAAATATTTTTGTCATATATCTGATTAGTTTACTTAGTGCTAAGTTTTAAGAAATACAAGCTGAACATTCTCTAATTGTGGTTAACTCCGTAATTTTACTAGTGGGTCTACAGTTTGACGTTACTGTAGGTGCATTGGAATAGCGAAGGATGTCTTCCAAAAGATAAGCAAAGAATTTAAAACAGATAATTTCGTAAGAAACAAAGAAAAGTACTGAACTGTCATATAATATCAGCCGTCATGCATGGCAATGAATGCTAGACAATCTCCTCACAAATGACGAAGAGATTTGAAGCAACAGATGTGGTTCTACAGAAGGATCCTGCTAATACCATGTGATCAACGACAAAGTTATGGAGAAACCAAGAACACTACTTAATATCAGGAAGGGATAATTGAGATTTCTTAGGCAGATTATGAGTAAAGAAAGCTTGGAAAATTTGATACAGGGCAGATTAAAGGCAAGGGGAACAAGAGAAAACCACGCGTGGCCATAGCGAGATTGAGTAAATGGATGTCTGGAAAATGTTTAGGTTTCACAAAAAGACAACTTTTATTAAGAGCTACGAATGATAGGAAATTGTGATGAGCCATGATCACTGAACTCCTAAAGAAACAGCACATAAAAGAAAAAATATTTCCTCGCTATTTTTTTGTTCAATCTCAAGCCTTTCAGCATCGCCGTAATCCAAGTCTGAGTACGTTCATTATAACTTGTTTGCCATGAATGACGCGTCTGTTATATTTATCGGGAGTGGTCCATTCGTCACATTTCAGTCCACTGGCTGTTCGAAATCAAAGCTGCTACATGATCTTCAGTTTTTTTTGTTTTTTTTTTTTGTTAGGTAAACTTTCAAGTTTCTTGTTTTCGTACGACACAGTAGATTACAAATGTTTTTTTTTTAGGTAAACTTTCAAGTTTCTTGTTTTTTTTTGTTAGGTAAACTTTCAAGTTTCTTGTTTTCTTGTTAACAGTGTTGTTTTCGTACGACACAGTAGATTACAAATGATGAACTCGACTTTCAAGCATTCTGACTGAATTTCTTGAATGGGAAATTATCATAACACATACATATATATATATATATATATATATATATATATATATATATATATATATATATATATATTAGGTTGGTGCAAAAATAATGTCGTAATAATGTCTTTTTTTGACGTATTTTTTAACGTCAAAAAACGACATTATTACGTCATTATTTTTGCACCAACCTAATATATATATATATATGAGTGTGTGTGTTATCACAATGTTTTGGGCGGATTCATCAGGTACTTATCATTGTGTGTAACCTCAGGGACTTTCGAACCTAACCTTTTATTTAATCGATTCTTGTAGGTTGTTCTTTTTTCACAAGTCTAGAAATATCTCGTCCTATTTAGTATTCCTCGAGTATTTCATAGACCAGCTTCCGCCGAGTCTAAGCCTGCAATACCGGGACCAGGGATTGAACTCACAATTGCTACGTCAACAAATTCGCGAACCACTTGAGACAATCCTGGGTGTAGATCTTGGAGTTTTAAACCTTTTTAATCTGCTGCTTGTCTCGCTTGACTGCATTCACTGAGGCTTCAACTTACAAACTATTATAAGTGGCTCTGAATATTCAGAAAAAAAAGTACTAAAGGCGCAATAAATCATAGATATAAATGCCGAAAACTCTTAACATAAGCGTGGAAGCAGAAACACGAAGATTGTTTGGGGGCGAGATAAAGTGGGAACTCAACGAGAATTGAAAGAGAAAAAAAATGGCTGGTCGGCGAAAGGCAAAATCAACTGAAGAGAGCAGCGCTTGACTGTAATGGCGCTATGAATGACGAGAGCAGTAAAGATGTTCGCTTAAATGAATGTTATTTCGTAGACATGACGGTGACTCTAGATTAGGATTTGTCAATAGTTGTCGGATTGCAAATTGGAAAGATAAAATTGGAAAGGAGACATCAGACTTAAATGCTTGAAAGAACAATGCGATCCGTTCTCGGCAATGTCGGAGAGAGCCTTTTTAACGAAGTGATTGCTTTTTCACGAGAATAGTGTCTAAATTAAGATGCAATGTTCACACGCAATAAATATAATGTCTCGAAGGAACATATATATATATATATATATATATATATATATATATATATATATGCGGGATTGTATCAGTTTTGTTATATATTATATATATTTATATATGCATTAAGGTCTCTAAAAGCATTTATATACACAATATATGCAACCATTAACATTGTATCACTAATATTTATGACGCTTAGCTAAATATAAGTCTACGTCAGTGTACCACTCTATATGAGAGACCGAATGTACTAGGATTGTAGCAGTCAGTGATACTAAGTTAACAATCGTTCAAGTGCGACGAATTCTATTTTCTGTTATTATTATTATTATTATTATTATTATTATTATTATTATTATTATTATTTCCTTTAACATCTGTTCTATACACATTACATTCCGAGTCCCAACCAGAGACCCAAGATCAGAAATAGCTTCATGAAATTTTCCAATGATCATCTTTGTAAAAATTTTTAAAAAAACAATAAATAAAAAAACTAACACCTCCACACATTTTACACAGATAACGATATTTGTAATGTGTGAGCTTTATTTTTCGTATCTCTTTCAGGCTGTTGTTTTCATTCAGTTTAAAAATGACTATAAAACACTGTCACCTCACCATTCTATAGGCAGGTTCACACACATGAATGCTGGATTTTTTTGTCCTTTCCAATAAAATGGTCCGGTTCTCGGTTCCACCCGAGTTAGTCCCGGTCTGTATTATGTACATTATTTACATTATTCGGACTAATTTCCTCATCTTTATCGCTATATTTATTACAACATTTCCGCCGTTGTACGCTCCAACCTTTCTTCAGGTGGTTAGAATGCCGAACTGAACCCTATATTTGGGGTAGACTGTTCTAGTTCCACGTGCCATGTTTGATGGATGCCAGTTATCAGTTATCTCTTGTTAATTTCCTTCTGAAAGTTCTCCACTGCCTTAACCGCGTATTGAACTCACACTCTTTGGGTCCTGTCACTGGATCTAACTAACACCTTTATCCACTGTGTCCTTTTGATTGTTATAAAAATATGATATTCTTATCGACATTGTTGAGGTTCTTACAAATATCCTCAATTTCTCATGTCATTCTTTGATATCCATTCACGATTATTCGGGATTTTCAATTAATTCCATTAACTGATTAATTATACTATATTATTTTCTCTATAATTTATATCTTCCTTACGGAGTATAACAATCTTCATATAACTAAAAATAAAAAAAAATAATAGTTATTAAATATAACTATACTATATTTATTTACATAAGAACAACCACTGCAATATGTATAAATAGATATAACCGTACGTCCTATTTTTTCTCCAAATATCTCCTTTCTTAAAAAATGATATTTATCAAGCAAACATATTTATGTACGACCTTAAAGTTGTAAAAAATAAAGGAGGACGTCTACCTCACGCCTTAAAAAAAATCAATATTAGTAACAATGTTAGTTCACTTTCGTTTAAACAACACGTCAGTAGTTTCCTTTTTCTTAACTGCAGTGTTTTGGGTATGACGATAAACTACATCCGGCAGCAAAGACTTGTGATCAGGAGGTTTTGAGGAGCGTGGAACAACTTTTTAATTGCTGTTGTTCCCAGGTTCACCCTGACCCAGTTTGGCAGCACCTGTTAAAGTAACACCTATGGACAAATAGTTAAACCGAAAACTGGGGTCAAAAGTTGGAAAATAGATTTTATAAAAGACCAGCAATACATTTCTAAAAAAAAAAAAATACCTTGAAATGATTTGACTCACGACAAAAACCCTCTGTACAAAAATATGTCAATGAAACCTGATCTCGTACAAACTGATTTCTTCTTTGTAAGAAATCAGTTTGTAGGAGATAAGGTTTCAGTGACGTATTTTTGTTAGATTTAATAATTGCGAAGATAAAATTATTGTAGCTGCAATCGTTGTGATGATTATTGTGAACGAGTTGTGTTGTATTTTTTTAAAAATTACAAGGGACAAATTAAAAATACATTAGACAACGGATAATTTTTTTTAAGATTAAATTTATCGAAACTACAACGAATAAATTTAAAATTCTAAAAGAATTATAACAGAGCGCCTTCACGCGTGATTACGGTCATATTAAGTTTGCTTTCACAATTCACCGATGAGAATGAACTCGGAGGAGATTGAAAGTACTTGCGTTAACAAAAAACTACGGCGACGCCCTTGATGAATTTCAACTTAACATCAAGAAACTGGTTAGAGAACTAGAAAGGATTATTATAAAAATAAGGAGACATAACATGTTTATATTATTAAATATACTGTTTCGATGCATGCCGGCAATTCAGCGTGGCTAAAAGTCCGATTGCTTCAAGCAGGGATCGAAACTTGACCAATTTGGCAGAGATCCTACCCCTAAGCTATCGGCGCATGGCAGAAAGACTGGGAAATTTTAGCGTTTTCAATACGAAATACGGCAGTGACCAAAAGAATTCAATTCAATTAAAGAGTAACGCATTAATAGCAAGAACAGCCTCTATAAAAATCTATCTATCTATACATATATATATATATATATATATATATATATATATATATATATATATATATATATATATATATATATATATGATACCAAAAGAAAATGGTTGAATACATCAACACAGATATAATGACAATATTCTCCACACGTGACAATTACTGACGTTATTTTTCAGTTAAAAATATGAAAATAGCGTTTCTCTACATTCCAGTTGCTAGGTACATTCTGTTTTTGTTTTTATTAGTTACTTTGTTCATTTAATTTCATTTTCGTATTTTGCTTTGATAAAGTCCACATTGCACGAAACGCGTCAGCAATCACCAGTTTTCCTATTGTCATTTTTATTCATAAATATATATATATATATATATATATATATATATATATATATATATATATATATATATATATATATATATATATATATATATATATATAGCTCTACTGGTTAGTGTTTCTAACTTGTTATTGATCACTTTTTTTATTACACACTTTTTTAAACACACTTTTTTAGTGTTTGTTTACTTGTATATATATATATATATATATATATATATATATATATATATATATATAGGTGTGTGTGTATGTGTGTGTGTCTGTGTGTGCGTGTGTTTGCGTGTGTGGTGATGAGCGAATAAAGAGATATGAGCAACCATATATGCGTGCGATTATGTACACATACGCATGAGCAAATAAATATTTACTTAATTATTGGTGTAATCAAAGCAGTGTTCAACGTAGCTAAGCTGAGCGATAAAGTACATATTAATAATTACACATATAGGTATGTTTGCAATACGATTCAAAGTTTCATGGCGTTCCCATCCGTCAGATACCGAAAGATAATTCTCAGTAGCTGATCAATGGAAATGGGAAAGCCATGAATAACTGAGTCATGCTGCAAACGTAGATATATGTGTATTTACACACGCATATATATACATATATATATATATATATGTGTGTGTGTGTGTGTGTGTCTGTGTGTGTGTGTAACATAAACAATTTAGAAAACTAGCCTTCCTGGTACCACGGTTTCCACCAATTTGCTAACATCAGGCAGTAATATCAAATTTGTAGAAAATATTTAGACCGCTGTAGCAAGAAGGTTGGCTTCTAAATATTTCATGTCTTAAATTGTTCTCCATGTTCTCAATCCTTAACCTTAAATCATTGTCTTTTTAAACATGCACTGTTAGCGGTATTCAGATCAGTAAGATGATCTCGTTTTATCATTCACATTACTTTCATCAACACTCTCTATCTGCTCTACAAAATAAAGAAAAATGACATCAAGGCCACTACAGCAGCAACAGCAACAACATTATGAACATAGAAGCTTTTGCGAATCCAGTCAACCGTGATAAGCAGCGGCAGAAGCAGACACTAGTTTTAATGCCCCCTTATCTACACTACAAATTAAAATAGCCGAGAGGATTAAAGCGATGGTGCGTGAATTTGGTGTCATGCTCATTGTAAGTTCAATCCCAAGGCTGTTTTGGACAGACTTCGACTCAGCGGAAAGAGCGTGAGCAATAACTGAGAAGTACTAAATAAGAACACGATATCCCTGGACATGAACAGTGAGACGAAAACAATATACCCCCCTCCATAGATTAAAGAAAGGGTTCAGTTCATAATTCCCTGAAGTTTACGGATCGTCAAGCACCCGAAGACGGCTGGAAGGTACATTGGTCGTAATAACAAAAATGACGGGGACAATGCTAGAGCTTGGGCCGCCTGTAAAAAATGGATGTCATCTGGAAATCTGATCTACTAGATAACCTCAAACGGAGCTTCTTTCGCGCCACTGTAGACTCCGTTTTAGATTTATTTTGCCCTAGTGTCTAAGGTTGCTGGAAAGTACACTCGGATTCTTAGAGTTATTCTTAATATCTCTTGGAAACAACAACTAACTAAATCACAGCTATATGCACCCCTTCATTTTTTACAACCTTACGCGAACGCAAAATGTGCTTTGCAGTACACTGCTGGCGAGCAAAACAGGAACTTGCTAGTTATCTTCTGTTCTGGACACCTAGCCATGGTGCAAGACGGCTTGGTTGTCCCACAATCACCTACATTGACTAAGTATGTTAGGACACAAAAGGCCTCCCGAATGACATTGATGCAGGACTGTGATGGAGTGGCGGATGATAGACACATGAATGTCCGAGTTAGCACAATCGAAATAATGATAAATCCTCAATCCAGAAATTCAGATACAGACGATTGCAGTCTACCGTAGGGTTTCCCGTTTTTCTGTCATTTTGATTCCAAATAATTCTCTTGATGAAAGACTTTATTTCTAAATCTTTTTACAAAGTTATCCTAACGCAGCAAAACAGCTAAAACTGTTTCAAAGGACATCACTAATTGAAAAATCATTTTGAAGGAGCAACTTATATTTAATGAGCCGCTATTATTCGGAATGTAGCTTTCTTTATGATTAGAAGTGTGCCAGAAATAGAATTCTACCTTCTAGATTGACATTGGTCATGTTTGAACTAAAGCTTGATCTATCACGAATCGATAATGAAATAATCAAGTTCATTGAGTACAAAATCTCATCGAAAAACACATATTGGAATAAGTCTTTCAATACGGAAATATTTGGAAGTGATTTGTAATCGGATAAGGAAGAAGAATACGTAGGAGGAATTTTGCTGAAATTCTTTGAAGTCTTTATATTATTTTTTTATCGGATATTTATTTATTTATTACAAATGGAAGCAAAACAAGTAGATATTATTACGAGCTTAGCCTCGACTTATATTGTTATTATTATTGGGAGAGAGGGAATCATAGCCAAAAATGTGACTCAGGGGTACAATTACACGAAGCTCAATATACCCATCAGCACCCATGCATCTGCAATAAAGAACGGAGATTCATTTGTCGATAGTAAATCGATGAATATAATTTCCGACCAATCCCTGTATATAGATTGCAACATGGTGACTTTGGGATGATCAGTCATGGTCTATTTGCTTACCCTACTCTGGCTTGCGTTCCACATCGTTGCAAAGTAACTCCTTTCTCTCGTCTGTTTCTACTTATTTAAAAGAAAAAGAAAAAAACAACCGTTGTATCTTAGAAATGATTAAAGATATCTTACTGGAATTCTCCGAGGTTTTTTTTATAATACTATTTTGTAACCTAGGGAAGGTTACTGAATAGAATAATCAAAGGAACGTTGGTAATACACGATAATACTTAGGACAAGAACAACATATATAAGATTCGCCAGCGGTGCGTAGAAGTATTCAACAGCTAGAAGTGAGTCAAGTTAATTCCACAATGAATCTCCAACTGCGGGATATCTACCAACTGGCCCAAGCGGTCAGATGTGGCACAAGGCCGAATCTAATGTAAGGTATCCAAGCCTGTAGGTTCGGACAAAATTTCCCCGTAGACCCCGTATAAAACGAGGTCGGATAGCTGTTTTCTCGAGACGAGACTCTGCCCTTCCACATAGACTGGTCTGGGGATCGTCTTTGCCTGGAGGCAGAGACTTCGACCAGCACAGCTGTAGACGAATTTCCAACTGCAGAAAATTTAGCAACCGCCACAGGCGGTCAGATGTAGCACAAGGCCGAACTTAATGTGGGGTATCCGAGGCCATAGACTCGGCCAAAAATTCCACGTAGCCCCCGTATAAAACGGAGTCGGGTAGACGAGACTCTGCGCTTCGATATGGTCGTGTCTTGGGATCTTCTCCGCCCTGAAGCAGAGACTTTGATCAGCACAGCTGGAGACGAATCTCCAGCTGCAGACGAATATACAGTATTTACTACTGTATTTATATGTATGGGGACAGTATCGTCTGTAGGCATGCTACAACGTTATTGGACTCTACTTTCAGCAATAACAATCTATAATTACTAAGCTTAACAGAATTATCGAGATGAAATCGATCATAAACGAAAATGACATGTTCATCATTAATTATTCATAGCTAAGGATCGGAAATTTATGAAGGATTGAAATAAAGTTCATATATATATATATATATATATATATATATATATATATATATATATATTATTCCAAGATAATTTTCCAACTTATTCCAGATGATCTTCACCCTCTCTAAACTTCTAACTTTCTGTCCTGGAGAAACAAGATGCCTCAGAGGTTTCACATACGATATTATTTTCAAGTCTTTTTCACTGCTTCTTCGTCTGTCGTAGCTGAAACCCCTCTCCTACGTGAATTTTCTTATTGATCTTTTTTGTTTAAGATGAAATGATGATACCTCTTCGCGTTGTGACCTCCTGATTCAGTTTTCCTCCCGACTGTTTCCTCTTTTTTAAACGTATTCACCGTTCTCTTGATGCTTCTTGAATGGACTTTGAAGCTGAAAGCCAGAGTATGTATGCCGGTATCATTATTGAAGGCTTGAAGGAACTTTTTCCTCTCACCATTGCTCAGTTAGAAAGACAAGGGTCTGAGACAAAACAATTTTAACCTGTTTTCTTTCTGTCTTAATAACTCTATTATATATCTTTATATATATCTTTATATTTTGGAATTACATAATTTACCTTTATAACCTTATTTTTCTTGATATAATGTTCTATGAAGCTTTAAAATGTTATTTCACATTTAGACTTTTTCTTAACATCGTTCTGATCTTTATGCTCACGACTGTACACACACACACAGACACACACACACACACACACACACACACACACACACACACACACATATATATATATATATATATATATATATATATATATATATATATATATATATATATATATATATATTCCAAAACGACAGCTCACAAGCTATAGTGACTTTTTTTCTTTGGGAATATATCTTTACCAGATATAGAAACTATCTCAGTCTCGCTGTCCTCATCCTATGACTCGCTGTTTCCTGTCTGAGGAATATGTACTCGCTGGTGACGTTGAAGTTAAATCCGGCCCCTTCGAATCTCCGTCGGCATCCTAAACATGACTCCTCCAGAAACACAGAAGAATCCTGCGACAGCTTGAATTCCTGTTGGGAATTATAACAAATAATACTATCTCTTTTCAATACCTTTAATCACTGCTTCTTGTTGTAGACATGTTTTATACTTTCTGTGTGGGACACATGTAAATATCTGTACACTTTGTTAACAAAACATGTTTGCCATTGTTTTTCTTGCAGCTATTCCGTTCCGTCCGTGAAATAAGTTATTATTATATCATGGATATAACAATTCTCATTATGAGGAAAATACAAACTGAGAGAATATTCTTTTCTTTCATAGCTCACTCCTTATCTGGTGATTTATCCGACGTTGTGTTAGATTATTAACTCCCATTAAAATTAAACAATGCTCATGCTGTATAATACAATAATATAAAGAATCTCTCAGATATCCAATATTATTGTTTATACAAGATGTTTCGACGCCTTCATTGTTTTATTTTTTATTCATTAGAAAAACACTATATTGTTTTCATTAATGTCAGAATACAGTTTTATGACGTTGATATTTTAAAGAAATAAAAGTTCCCTGTTTAAAAAAAAGAGCATGTTATTTAACAATAGTTATTGACGTGTAACAACCAAACTTTTGTGCATTTTTAATTCCGCAGGCCTTGATTCGAAGTTAGTAAAAACAAAATACAATTTTCAGATGACGGTATTAAGTCAATACGTCTGAGGTAAAAGCACAGAAACAGGAATAAACTGGAATATATTTACTCATTTTTTCTTCTTGTTACCATTTTCCTCGATTTCTGAGTTTTTTTTTAGTTTTTCGTAAATAATCACGTGAGATAAAAGGACAGACTCTTTTCTATCCGAGACTCGAGTAAGAAATCATTAGTGAAACAAGAAATATCAATGAATGCCACAAAAAAGTTTTCTATTATTTTTAGTCGTTTTATTTCATTAGTTATTATCTCTTCTTTCTCATTGGATAACTACATCGTCCTACATTCATTCATTCTTTCTTTCTTTCCCATTTTCTTTCGCATTTTCTTTTGCTCGCTCTTCCTTTTGCACTTTATTCCGATCGTTCTTTCTTTCTCTCACACTTTCTTTCTTTCTTTCTTTCTTTCTTTTTGCTTGCTTGCTTTTTTGTATGATTTCTTTCGCTCTTTCTTTCGCTCTCTGGCTATCTCTTTTTCACTTTCTTCCCATTTTTCTTTCTTTCTTTCTTGTTTGCTTGCATGCTTGCTTCTTTCTTTTTTTCTCGCTTTCTCTCTTTCTTTTTGCTTTCTTTCGTACTTTCTTTCACCCGCTCGCTCTTTCTTTTGCACTTTCTTCCGCTCATTCTTTCTTTCTTTCTTTCTTTCTTTCTTTCTTTCTTTCTTTTGATAGCACTTTCTTTCACTCGACCTTTCTGTCTTTCTTGCTTGCTTTCTTGCTTCTTTCTTTCTCTCTTTCTTCCACTCCCTATTTCTGATTTTCTTTCAACCACTCTTTCTTGATTTCGCTCTTTCTTTTTTCTTTCCTTCTTTCTTTCTTTCTTTCTTTCTTTCTTTTATTCAACTATACTTAAACTGGTGATAAAGTGTCAGAATAAGTTTAGCAATTTCGACCCGTGCTACATACACAATTAGTAAAGCCCTTTTCCAGTTATGCTTTATAAATTGTACTCTAATTTTGAAATACAGTGCTGTTCGATAAAAGTGACTCACCTGATTTTTTTTACTAAATGTTCTCTTCTCCGATGAAACGAAATTTGAGCTAAATTCAAAGCGATCTAAAATCCCCAATCTCCTGACCTCAACCCCATAGAAAACTTATGGAGCATTATAAAGTACAGGCTCTCGAGAAAGCAGTTGAGCAACATGATCCATAAGTTTTCTATGGTGTTGAGGTCAAGAGATTGGGGTGGCCATGTCATAACACTCACCTACTACTCATCAAAGTATTCCTTCATCAATTTTGATTTGTGACAGGGAGCATTATCGTGCATAAAAATGAGCTTGGTGGGGTCGATTTGCATCCTTTCAGCAGAAGGGAGCAGACAAGACTGTAAAATTCTCATGTACTGCTCGCTCCTGAGGGTCTTTTCAATAGGTATTAAAAAAACAGTTCCATGAAAAGAAAAGCATCCCCAGAACATTATACTGAACAGATGCTTGACAGTACTTACTGCTAAATTCAAAGAGCTTTCAAAGCTTCTTCTTCGGATTTTAGATCGCTTATCCTTTGAATTTAGCTAAACTTTCGTTTCATCGGAGGAGAGAACATTTAGTAAAAAAAATCAGATGAGTCACTTTTATCGAACAGCATTTCCATTGACTCTATCTCTGTGTAAATATGCCTGAGTAGGCGTCTGCAACAGGGACTGGTCAACTGCCCTAGTTGTCAGGAAGCCTCAGATTATTATTATCATTTTATTTCCTTTAGTTTCAGGTGTATACTCATCTATTTCCGGCTCGTTTAGAATTGGAATCATGATATTTTCCACTGAGCAGTTTTGAAAAAAAAATCGCACATATTTTACATAGGTAAAACCCTTCGTAATGTGTGGGCTGTACTTGTGAGTATAAGGTTTTTGTATTTCTTTAGGGCGTGGTCTACCAGAGATCTCTTCAATGAGTCTATTGGAATCTTTTCCAATCAATCGGAGGGCTCCAACTGCAACTGGAAATGATTGTGTCCTTATGCGTGACATTTTAGTAAAAAAATCAGGTGAGTCACTTTTATCGAACAGCACTGTATATTGAGGTCCCATTTCTAGGAGAGTTGTAAACGAAGACTAATGAGTACCACCTTCTACCCATGAGTCATGTATGCTAGATGGCAAGACGTTTCATGCGACGTTTTCACAACATGTTGTCACTCTTACAAGCCAGAAAAGCTTGGTAGGGGAACTGGTTTAGTCACCGATAAACCCAATAGGTGGAGGGATGGCATTTTTCTTTTTACGATCTCTTTGGTTTGTTTTTAAAAACGTTCTTCTTGTTATCTTCCTGTCATAACTTTCAATGTAATTGTTAGGGGACCTTACCCATAATAACATAATGGACTATTCCATACGTAATAAATACTGCGCCTCAAAAGGAAGCAGGGAGTTCAGTCCGAAGTCGGGCGACCGGCTGATCGGCTGATCGGTTAAACTTTCTGCCTATGGGCGGGGAGGAACCCGAAGGAGGCTACGCCGAAGGGCGGAGTCTCTTTCGGGGTGGTAGACCGACCCTGAACCTGTTTATACGGGGTCAAAGGGCATATTTTTGCCCGAGCCCACGGGCTCGGAAACCCCACGGGCTCGGAAACCCCACGGGCTCGGAAACCCAACGTTAAATCGTCCTTGTGCCACATGATGCCCTCGTGGGGGGGTGACTAAATACCGTTCAGTCCGAAGTCGGGGGACCGGCTGATCGGCTGATGGTTTGAACTGTCTGCCTACGGGCGGGGAGGAACCCGAAGGAGGCTACGCCGAAGGGCGGAGTCTCTTTCGGGGAGGTAGAACAACCCTGAACCCGTTTATACGGGTTCAAAGGGCATATTTTTGCCCGAGCCCACGGGCTCGGAGATCCCACGTTAAACCGGCCTGTGCTACATGATGCCCTCGTGGGGGGGTGACTAAATACCGTTCAGTTCGAAGTCGGGCGACAGGCTGATCGGCTGATCGGTTGAACTCTCTGCCTACGGGCGGGGAGGAACCCGAACGAGGCTACGCCGAAGGACGGAGTCTCTTTCGTGGAGGTAAATTACCCTGAAACCGTTTATACGGGTTCAAAGGGCATATTTTTGGCCGAGCCCACGGGCTCGGAGATCCCACGTTGAACCGGCTTTGTGCCACATGATGCCCTCGTGTAGAGTGAGGAGACTAAATACCGCTTAGTCTGAAGTCTGGACTGAAGTCCTTCAGGAGTCTGTCAGTCAGTTAGAGCGAGCGAGCGAGCGAGGGAGCCAGTCAGTCGAGTCAGAGGCAGTCCGAAACAGAGTCGCGTTCAGACAATTACTACTAAACCTGATTGTTCGGACTAACACTTTCTACTTCTCTGTATATGTTCCTGTTTGTAATATATCTGTGTTATTCCATATCCCTATTCGAGGTTTTCTTATTTGATTCTACGTTGGACCATCACCGTGGTACAAGGACCTGGACCATAACAGTAATAATAAATTCTCTACTAGAAGAATCTTTTTTTGCTTAGATTATTAAGAAGGAATAAGTTTTCAAAAATAAATCTCTTCGGATCGAACATAGATCTCTGGAAGACCAGAACCCTTAACTTAATCAAAGATCAATAAAATTTCATCGAAATGAGTAAAACAATGATGATAGTAATCATAAAGAAATCAGCAGCGTTTATCGGCCGATATGTATTGATTTAAATAAATATTTATGATGCTCGTTCGAATTATTCATCAAATAATATATTCCCTATGAACTTCAGACTATACAAAAGGACAACACGATCATATTTTTTAACACCCACAGACCCCACCTATGGTTTACTATGCTGAACATACCTTAGTTACAGTTTGTCGGGAGTAAAGTACATAATTTGGCTTGATAAATAAAAAATGATGTCAGTACGTTCATCCATAGCTTACGGACAGTTCTTTTTAACCATTTTCACTTAAGTGGCTTGGGTCAACTCGTAATATAGTTTTCAGGAATTCTCAAAGAGTTTCGCACGCTGGGATCACTTTTGCAGTCCTGTAATTTAAAGATAAGATTCCTAACAAATCGACCATGCTGAGATTCGAACAAGTAATCATGGTCGTAAATGAACATTCTAACCACTTGTCCAATAAACATATATGCATATAACATACAAAATAACGTAATAAGATAATAAGTATATAACGCGTCATATAACGAATAATAAAAATTCTTTACCTTGAATCTAGGAAACGCATCGTCAACTGATAAACAAAGGCGTATTGTAAATTATTACTACTGACTAGTGAGTTTGATCCTGACTCAGCTCCACATGTTGGCGATATAGTGCCTGACAAGGCTAATGGCTTATAATCAAAACAAGAAATACGAATATACTTGTTAGAATCGTCCCCTTTTCTGGGTCCAATGCCCCTTGGGGACAACAGTATAGTGGATAACTTCTATCTGGCTAAAAACTATGATGTTTTGTTTTACTCTCATCTACTTCCAAGTGTCTAACTCGCTTTGTACTGCTTTCATGATGGATTTTGAGTTTAAATTTGTCCATCTCCTAGAATGGCTCCCAACCACTTATAGACAAACCGTTTGAATAAAAAATATAGGGAAATGTGGAGAACCATGATCGCCCACGTCCTGAAGGGACACGTCTTTTTGAGAAAGAAGAAATGTAAATAAGAGATGACGATTCTCCAAGGACAAAAATCCATCAGGGTCAAGTAGATTTGAGAAGATGTGCCGCATTGTTTATTGCATTGCTGCATTGTTTATTGGATCGCCGCACGAAGATGCAGTCAAATAAACAGTTAGGCGTTTCTCTTGGTTAGAAAACTTCGCGGAATTCTCTTTGAGTGATGCCAACCGTTTAGTACGCGACAAAATTATTGCCAAGTCGCATTTAGAGGAAATCTTCTCCGAAGAAACGAGAGTAATAAATATTTGATGATTATCCCTAAAAATGCAGAACAGATATGATTTGAGACAGAGATATCGAAAAACAGCGACAATTTCCTCACGAAATAAATCTTAGGAGTTTATTTATTGTCTTGCTTTTCCGTGCTGAATATCGCGGGAAAATCTTCAACACAGAAAGGTTATAAGTGCCTAACATGTTATAAAGTAGCTATATATTTTTTAGAAATATTAGTTATTTAGTTGTTGTTTATTTTATTTTGTTTTGTTTTATTATTATTTATTTTTTTTTTTTAGATTTTTGCAAGGGGTGGCTCAATTTATTATGATTAAAAATATTGCTTTTTGAATATATAAAAAAATATTTTTAGATTATATAAAGCAAAGACGACAAGTAATTGGTTGTGTAGAGGATACTTAAAAAGAGTGACAGGATATCTTCACATTGTATCTCAAAGCAAAAGGCAAAGAAATAGCAATAAACAGTTTATAGAAGAAAAGATTGTAAATTATATAGTATAGAAAATTATAATATAATTAAATCCCGAAAAGATTCTACAAACGGAAACAAAAGAATAGGACAGAGTGATACCCGAGAGAATAGGACACAATGACACGCAAGAGAATAGGACAGAGTGATACGCAAGAACACAAGATGTAGAGATGCGCAAGAGAATAGGACAGAGTGATACGCAAGAGAATAGGACAGTGATACACAAGAGAATAGGACATAGTGATACGCAAGAGCACACGATGTAGAGATGCGCAAGAGAATAGGACACAGTGATACACAAGAGAATAAGACATAGTGATACGCAAGAAAACAAGATGTAGAAATGCGCAAGAGAATAGGACAGAATGATACGCAGGAGAATAGGACAGTGATACACAAGAGAATAGGACATAGTGATACGCAAGAGCACACGATGTAGAGATGCGCAAAAGAATAGGACACAGTGATACGCAAGAGAATAGGACACATTGTTATGCAAGTGAATAGGTCACAGGGATGCATAAGAGAATAGGACAATGTGATATGCCAGTTGAGGGGACACTGTTATACGAAAGAGGATGGGACACAGGAATATACAAGAGGATTGGACACAGTGATACGCAAGAGGATAGGACACAGTGATACGCAAGAGGATAGGACACAGTGATACACAAAAGAACAAGACAGAGTGGTATGCAAGTGAATCTATCCCAGCGATACGCAAGTGAATAGGATACATTTATTTAGAAGAGGATATGATAGAGTGATACGCAATTGAATAGGACATTGATATTTTTTTTAAAATAGGACACAGTGATACGCAAGATGGTAGGACACAGCGATACGCAAGAGGATAGGACACAGTGATACGCAAGAGGATAGGACACAGTGATATTTTTTTTTAAATAGGACACAGTGATACGCAAGAGGATAGGACACAGCGATACGCAAGAGGATAGAACATAGCGATACGCAAGAGGATAGGACACAGCGATACGCAAGAGGATAGAACATAGCGATACGCAAGAGGATAGGACACAGCGATACGCAAGAGGATAGAACATAGCGATACGCAAGAGGATAGGAGACAGCGATACGCAAGAGGATAGGACACAGCGATATGGGTTCGCATCTGAAAACAATCATGTCTTTACACTGAAATATAAAAAAGATAAATAGAGAATAAATGGATGAAAGTTGAAAACCTCACACCCAAACAAGTTGACTGAAGATGATAAATGACACTAAGTAATTAAAAAAAGAAAAAACTTTGCCACATATTACACATAGACCAAACATTTGAATACAAAAGATAACTGACACTAGAATAATATCAAAACTTTGCTCCAGAACGGCGGAAGCCATGAAACATAAGAATGAGAGGAGTAACTCTAGCAATTGGCTCAATAGAATATATAATTTTTAATTACTGACCCCAAGCAAAGCGGGAATGCCACTGATTTGGAGTAGAATCAAGACCAAAAGAACTGGAAATTCTAAAAATGTTTGCAACTCTCCTGATCATCTCACTGAAAATATGGCCCTGAAAAATGTGGTCTATACAAGAGAATTGTCAGTGGCTCTCAACCCTCATAGATAAGTACCAGATATTTAGCTTGGGCATCAAAATGAAGACAACTAAGAAAACCTAAGATAAGATAGGTATCAGACGGATGAAACATGATTGACAAACATAGACAGATATGATCATAGGGAGTTGAAGAGCAAACAGATAATAAGAGATACGAAGATATATACACGTGCGGAATATTCCCTATAAAGATTGACAATGAGTTTTTTTGATTGGAGTGTAACAATGGCTAACTGAACAATACTGAATAGTAATACGAATAGCTATCTATCTATCTAGCTAGATTGATAGATATGAAAAGTTTTGGGTAGGTATGTAGAAAGATAAATATATAAAGACATAGAGATATATAAATATATATAGAAAGATAGAGATAGAGAGAGCGAGATGAACAAATAGATAGATATGAATGGCGACATATGCAATAATACTGAAATAGGTACGTATATATATATATATATATATATATATATATATATATATATATATATTGGTTGGTTGGTTGGGTTTTATGGCATATCAACCACTGTGGGTCATTTAATGCCAAATTAAGGTATATATATATATATATATATATATATATATATATATACACGCATATGCATACATACACATATACATATATTAAATATACGGTACTATTAAACATATAGCTGGCAACATTATTTTTTCAAAAACACAGCTAGCAAAATTGTTTTTTCAAAAGCGTATAGCTGGCAACATTATTCTTTCCAAAAAACGTATAGCTGGCAACATTTCAAAAACGCATACCTGGCAACATTAGGTGTTTCAAAAACGTATAGCTGGCAACATTATTTTTCCGAAAACATTATCTGAAGCCTTGTTGTTGGACGTAGTCTATCCGAGAACGCGGATCTAGTTTATCGTCATACCCAGGACGCAAAACGTATAGCTGTCAACATTATTTTTTCAAAAACAAAGCTGGCAACACTGTTTCAAAAACGCATACCTGGCAACATTGTTGTTTCAAAAACGAAAAAAAAACAAAAAAAAAACCGTATAGCTGGCAACATTATTTTTTCCCAAAAACGTATAGCTGGCAACATTGTTTCAAAAACGTATAGCTAACAACATTATTTTTCCGAAAACATTATCTGAGGCTTTGTTGTTGGACGTAGTTTATCGTCATCCCCGGGACGCGGACGTAGTTTATCGTCATACCCAGGACGGTATATATATATATATATATATATATATATATATATATATATTTGAGATAGATAGTCTCAGGCTGTCCATATCTACGTAATGTGTTCTCTTCATCCCGATATACATACATAAATACATACATACATACACACACACATACACACACACACACACACACACACACACATATATATATATATATATATATATATATATATATATATATATATATCTGAGATAGATAGTCTCAGGCTGTCCATATCTACTTAATTTGTTCTCTTCATTCCGATATATATATATATATATATATATATATATATATATATATATATATATATATATCAATTGCTATAAATTCATAGCTGTTATAAGTAATAATGAATGTTGCCTAGATCGAGCTTACTATTATTAAACTAACCAAATGAATTCCTACTTTTAATCTTGTTTTCTTGATAATCTTCACGAAATTATTATCTGCGAGGGGAGCGATTTCACCCTTCAAACCCACACGCCAGAGGCAGTTTTCTCGACTGACACCATCGAAACAAGAAATGTTCGAATTTTCATGACTCCTAATCTTCATTCCCTCTGTCTCTCCTCTCTTGTTTGGCAGATAAGAAATCGAAGCAGATATCTTCGAGCTGTGAACGAAATTCACACCGTACAAAGATAGACATCTAAATGTGGCTTAGCGAGATAAGGGAAATAACGAATTATACATTATTCAAATTAATAGTTGCAATGGCGTCAGTAGGATCCATAAATGACTCCTTTAGTAAGATAGGGAGATGATTCCCTGGAATTTGAATATCTTGAGACTAGGGACCTATTTTTTTTTTTTTTTTTTGTTAGTTCACCTAATAAAAGGCCTGAGAGCCACTCAGGTTAGAAAGTTACTGAGTGAGATTTATTTAAGGGAGAGCTGTAGAGAATGTTATGAAGCTACGTAGGATAGATATTGGATGACCCTGAACTTAAAGAGACCAACATTCAAGTTGTTAGCATCGTCTCGGGAGTTTGTTTCACAAAGTAACAATTATTGAACTTGCTTTTTTTTTAATTGAAGCTTCCAGCACGAATAGCAAGCAGTACAGCATGCCGTTTCCAAATTTCTGGCGGAGCGAATTACGTCATGGTGCTCTTTTTTTCTCACAGACAGTGCCCAATTGACCCTACTATACTGTGCTGTCGTGAAATTAAAAAACAAGCAAAGCGCATGCGCGAAATTAAAAATATAAAAATTGCGACGATTTACACATCGTACCATGTATACACAGATAGATTTAAACAGAACACATTCAGTCATCTTGTGCATGGCAAGAATAATATAATGCTTTTCGCATTTTCACACGAGTAGGCACAAACATGAAGCAGACCAAGAATGGAGCATTAGTGCCATATCTAGGCTGCTGCTCTCCAACATTTCTTCTCCAGAGTTGGCAGATTTCAAAAAGCTTTATGGGTGATTAATTACTCTGCCACTTAAAACCGATAGAAGAATCGTTGCCCGCTTCTCACTAACATATCGCTATTAGGATGCCATATATTCGGGTAAGTTCCATATCTTAATTCCATCAGTTAAGACATTTACGGTTACGATCCGCCATGCTATATTCATCCCCATTCGCTTCTAGTTCTTCTTACAATAAACGGCATGCTCTACTGCATGCCGTTCGTACCCGAAGCTTCAATATGAACATTTCAGTGTTTGGGTGTCAATCTGAGGACAGTGCAGCGGATTCTGGAAAAGTTGGAGGAGTCTGGTGCTGATTACAAAAGTATGGCAATTCAGAAATCTCACTCTGATTGTTCTGATAAGAAAAGAACTCTCTAAGTTGTTGGTGAGGGCCCCAGACTCAACACATAGGCCTGCATCAAGTACCTTGAGGAAGTAGTGCTGCTCTGTGTGAAGAATGTGGCTGCTGGAAAACCTATGTCTGGCAACAGGACTCTGCGCTATGCAAAACAAGTAGGAGAACCCAGTCATAGCTGTCAGACAGTTTCTTCGACCACATCACCCTGGCCATCTAACTCACCAGACTGCAACACCCTAGATAGTTGTTGCTTTTTTTTAAATAATATCTTCACGGTGGAGTATACTTATAAATCTCCTGAAAGTCGATACATATTAATCGTGCAAAAGATAAGT
>OZ010589.1:38472597-38477597 GCA_963932145.1 Acanthosepion lycidas
GATAGATAGATAGATAGATAGATAGATAGATAGATAGATAAGAAAACATAGAAAGAGATAAGAATACATTGAGACTCACATACACAGACAGATAGATAGATAGATAGATAGATAGATAGATAGATAGAACAGTTTCAGCATTTACTGGCTGGAAGATCGCAACTTTTATAAGGATACGCTCACGTTCAGGAATATCTAAAACGTCACTTGTATACAACCGCTTTCTCAGATCAATGATTAAAATCGAGGAACTGAACCCTATAGGTCTTTAGGAAGATCATCCTTTTTTGAACCGTGGCGTGACAGAATCACGAATAAAGAACTGGAGTAAACAACTGAAACCACATAAAACTCGAAGAGAAAATAATGATATAATCGAAATGTTAAGGTGCCACATACTTCAAAAAGAGTTTAAGAAGGGATCCTGCCCCCCTCGCATCAATACAGGTAAGGGCGATAACAGTTAGTAGACTTGATTTTCCTGAATAATTGTCATAATAGAAATATTTTATAAATTTCAGCTTACAGAAGCACTGGCTGTTTCATCTCTGAATACCGAGTGTTTCCTTATGTGGAAACGGCTAATATTATCAAGGTGTGTAGCAAAATCTGGTGTGGAAATACAAGATTAACAATGATCACGATTACATGAGGAATTCTAAGATTTTATTTTATTACCATTAGAGATGAAGAGAACAGATACTACAGTTTAATCCCAACCCCATTGCTAGAGATTGATGAAAAGCGTAACGCAACTAGCATTTCCATATAAGGAAACAGCTAATATCACCATTACAGCTATTTCTGTAGTGAGAGAGCCTGTCATTGGATGCTCGGCACTTGTGTTCTTGTACCAAACTAGGATCAAATTTGTAAATACCAAAGGCGAAGTGAATGGAGGCAAAGAAACTATAAGTGGATGAAAGAATAAATTCCTGATAAAGAAAAGGACAGATGGAAACAATACACTAGGCAAGGCTTTCGAGTGGAGAAGTAAAATATACAAGGAAGAAGAAAGACACAAAAATGCAGACATTACAATAAGTCTGTCGGCCATTAGAATGACGAGAAAAAAAATCAACTCGGAGAATGTATGCGCAATGAGAAAATATGGCTTAAAAATGTGGAATGTCTTTTATAAACGCATATATATATATATATATATATATATATATATATATATATATATATATATATATATATATATATATATATATATATTTATGGGGTGCTGAAAAGTTATCGATTTGAACAAAAACAAACTACACAATGTTTTGTCAACTGATCAGGTTTCGGGAAGTGGGTCGTACCGATAACTTTGCAGCACCCCGTCGTATATAAAGAGGTGTGGCGTTGGATAACTTGGAGGAAAAAGGCGTGGCTGACGACAACGGGGAAGGCGGTAAAATAGTAACGAAAATGAAAAGAACGTTTCAGCGTGGACAAATCATAGACACTGGTCGATATGTTTAATGTAGGAGCTGATTGCTTTGTTTAGATCGCACGGAGAAGAGCCGGCAGTTATTTTCACGAGAGTATGTCCTCTACAGTATAATGGCCGACCGTATATTCGTCTGACTTTACAATAAAAATGAATGAACGAACGTGTAAGTCATGGCTCATTAGGTAAAGAAGTTAGAATATGATTGAGACACGGTCTTTGTACACTAATGTAATTTAAGTTACCCAAGTGATTTAACACGCTACATATCCAATATTCCGGTCTGTATTACGCAATAGTTTCAAATATTACCCTGCGTTCAATGCAATGGTATTATGAATGAGAAGTCGAGCATCGAAAGCTTTATCTGTATATCTTTTGGGATGAATAAGGTAACGCCATCTTCCTCCATTACGCTTTATTCAACTCCGGCCACTGAGGTGTGTGGCCCTAGGTCTTTCTTCCAACGTGGATTCTACATTTTTTAAAGATCTGAAAGATGTTCTTCTTCTTGCCCATCTACTGAGTATATATACATATAAATATTGACATCCACAGACAGACTGATTCGCTGTATCACAACTCATCAGTGAGCCTAGACATCCGATTGCCGGGATGGAAACTTGGCACCAGTCGGGGATTTTACCACTAACCTATCAGCGCCCGAGGGGAAGGGGGAATGTTTGCGTATTTATCATTTGGAATAAACACGCCAATAACCTAGAGGGCTCAATTCATGGAAGAGTTTTGCATTATATATATATATATATATATATATATATATATATATATATATATAGAGAGAGAGAGAGAGAGAGAGATAGAAGAGTTTTGCATTATAGATAGATAGATAGATAGATAGATAGATAGATAGATAGATAGATATGAGCAGGCTGATAGATAGATAGATAGATAGATAGATTAAACTATCAGATAGATAGATAGATAGATAGATAGATAGGTTATTATAGATTATAATATTTGTCACTTGATGTTATTTTCAGTATCTCGACTCAAGAGTTTCGTAGACTAGTCCTCCAGCAATCATTCCGTCCACTCAGCAGGAGATGGGATAGCGATATATAAATATTTACATATCAAGAACCATTTCTTAGAGGAAAGATGTATGAAAAAGTGTGAAAGGTTTTCGTGTGAGGCATTTTCCCTATCACACTAAACGCATCACGCGAAAACTTTTTTTCCACATTATCATGCATTTTTCCCCTTAACTTATCTCAAGAAAACTTCACATGAAATTAAAAGACGTCACTCGAAACTTTATCATACGTCTTTTCCACTTTATCATACATCTTATATATATATATATATATATATATATATATATATATATATATATATATATATATGATGAAATATACTTTTCAGGTATGCTATATTTGTGAGTTAAAGTGCGCAGTATAAAGCATTGAGAGTATTTAGATATAAAAGAGGACACTGAAGTCAACACCCAGCGGCGAGAGGAATGATAAACGCAGTCCTCAGTTTATGTGCGTTGTGTTTTTTGATCGACTATTTATATATACATTTAAGTGATGCATTGTCGGTATTCTACTGTATTGCATCACCACAGGATATATTTTGTGGAAATAATTGTGGATCAGAATGCAGATTTTTGGATGTTTATGTTTATTCATTTATTGACTATTTTATTGTTGGTTGTTATTACTGCGTTTCCTTGTGTTTATCTGTGCATACTTGATATGTATATATATATATATATATATATATATATATATATATATATATATATATATATATATATATATATTAAAGACATTTTTTATGTTTAACGTCCTTTTTATACATACAAGTATTTAAGTAAATGCTCTGTTTATAATAAACATGTCGTTTATAGATACTTTGTTTCAACAGTTTTCCTATTGTCTTTTTCCTTAATACATATTGTATTTTTCTACAGATTCATTCTAAGAAATTTTTACACACACACACACACAAATATATATATATATATATGTGTGTATTCTCATTCGACACAACATCCTAGAGATAAATGATAAATGCGAAAATACAAAAATAGAATTAATCGTTAACTCCAAAAAAGATTACAAATAATCGAAGCAATAATTATAAAATACGAAAATATATAATAAATAAATATCATTCATCATTCAACATAAGGACCATTTTAAATATTTTTATCACCGAAAACAGAATTTATACTCTCCTGAGTCTAAGAGAAGATCTGATGAGAAACAAAGTCTAAATAAATCTCAACGAGTAATATGATGAATTCAAAATCGGCTACTAAACAAAGAAACTGTCAAAAGCGTGAAACCAGAAAAAGCAATGACTTTCAATTATTGAAAACAACTTTAGCTGATGAAAATGGCCGAAGTGTCTGAAATTACACCGAGAAATAATGTCAGGAAGTACTTTATCTTTACTTAATTTACTTAAACTTTCTTAAAAATAAACTATTCCTTAACATCAATTAAACACGCAAAAAAGAATTTGCTACCAAATTACATTTTATATATGATAATAATAATAATAATAATAGTAATAATAATAACAACAACACACCTTACTAAGAGCTTGATCTATGTAAAATGTGTGTGCGTGTTTTTTAATTGGTCAATGGAAAATGTCATGACGCCACTTCTAGCCTTAGGTCTCTGGGCGGGACCCGGAAAGAAATGTGTACACACCAGAAATCACAGAAAATAAATTAAAAATAATAAAAATAATAATTGACCATCTTGTATCTGGTTGCGCGGTATTGGCACCCACTGAATATAAAAATAAAAAACGAAACGACAGAGTGAGCCAATATCTGCAATGGAAATTCTTAAACACTTTCGGAAAGGAAATTGCAAGAAATTGGTATGAACACCACCCAGACGCGGTTACGGAGATAGAACCTGTAACAATTTTATGGGACTTTACAATATACACAAACAGAATAATCAAAGCTAATCGCCCTAGCATCGTGATTAGAGACAGCAAAGACAAAATGTGCCTTCTTATTGATATGGAAGTCTCTGCAGACTGGAATGTATCTTTGAAGATCTTCAAAAAAACTATCAAAATACAAGGACCTTGAAATCGTAATCTCAAAAATGTGGCACATGAGGACACAAACATTTCCAGTTGCAGTTGGAGCCCTCCGATTGATTGGAAAAGATTCCAATAGACTCATTGAAGAGATCTCTGGTAGCCTACGCCCTAAAGAAATACAAAAACCTTGTACTCACAAGTACAACCCACACATTACGAAGGGTCTTACCTATGTAAAATATGAGCGATTTTTTTTTCAAAACTGCTCAGTGGAAAATATCATGATTCCAATTCTAAACGATCCGGAAATAGATGAGTATACACCTGAAACGAAAGGAAATAAAATAATGATAATAATATCTCGAGGATTCCTGTCAACTACGGCAGTTGACCAGTCCCTGTTGCAGACGCCTACTCAGGCATATTTACACAGAGATAGAGTCAATGGAAATGCTGTTCAATAAAAGTGACTCACCTGATTTTTTTTACTAAATGTTCTCTTCTCCGATGAAACGAAAGT
>OZ010589.1:38482597-38517597 GCA_963932145.1 Acanthosepion lycidas
TATCTTATATCCGGGTTTCTCTTATATCCGGGTTTGGTCTATTATATATACATTAACACAGGCTCTAATTTGGGACCAGATAAAATATCTCTTATATCCGGGTATCTCTTATATCCGGGTCTCTTATATCCAGGTTACACTGTATATATATATATATATATATATATATATATATATATATATATATATAAAGAAATATACTTTTAAGGTGTGCGATATTTATGAGATAAAGTTCTCAATATCAGAGATAGAGTGTATGTAAATATAAATATAAAAGTGAACATTGAAGTCAACACTCAGGCGGACTGACGATTGCGCCTAGCATGAAACAGCCTGTCGCCTCTGACAGTTTCACTTTCATATATATATATATATATATATATATATATATATATATATATATATATACTTCCCCAATGCACTACATATATATATATATATATATATATATATATATAATTTCATGACTCATTCATACAAAAAACAAATATAGAGGTTAATGATTTAAATGGCGAGAATACATCTTCGCAAACAATTTCAATAAGGTACACTAACCCCGAACCTGTATATGAATGATATGATCCGTGTTTATAAATTCCAGTTTCATAAGGTCTTTTTTTTAGTTTTTACAAATGTACCTTATTGAAATTGTTTGCGAAGATGTATTCTCGCCATTTAAATCATTAACCTCCATATTTGTTTTTTGTACGAATGATTCATGTAATTATAAATTGAACTGCACCTATAATCGAAATATATATATATATATAATCACTATAGACGTAATTTTCCGTTGTTACGCGTATAGTTGCTAATTGTTTCCTTTTTATGAGCTGCGATACAGCGAAACAGTCTGTCTGTGGATACGATATATACGCCCCCGAAAAAACTCTTGGAAGAAACAGCGAATTTATAAACCATGACTACTATTGCTAAAACGGCAAAGCTCTTCCCTGAATTTATCCCTCTCGGTCATTGGCGTATTTATTCGAAGAATATGTACGTCAAAATTAGCTTTCCTCTCAACCGGGCGCTGATAGCTCAGACGTAGAATCTCTAAATGATGCCAGATAAGTCGGGTTTCGCTTCCAGCTTGAAAAAATTGGATATCTAGCCACACTGTGATACAGCGAAACAATCTGTGGTTGACAATATATATTTTTATGCAGTGATGGTAACAACCGTCCGAGATTGAGAAATCGTAATACACAATCTGTATCTCCTTCATTTACTGTGTGTTCTATGTGTAAGCGTGTGTCTGTGTGTGTGTGTGTGTGTCTGTGTGTATTTTGGCAGCAATGGTCCTTTGATGCACATTTCATTGAATACGATAGACAAGGTGTTTTGATAATTTTTTTAATATAATTTCTTATGTGTTCTAATTTTTTTTTCCTTTTCAGATGATAAATTATATAAAAATGTTCTTTTTTTTCCGAGCGCTTTCGGCTATACATTTAACTATTCCCAAGGATTAAATATTTTAACTATTAAATAAAAAATAGTATGTTGCATATATATATATATTTCATTTCAACCTTTGGAAGTAAAGTCTGATGATCCAGAGCTCTTTAAAAGGGTTGTGGTGAAATAATTTATTACATAGAACATTAAAGTTTTCTGTTTTTATTCAAATATATATGTATCCCACCTTACCCTGACTTGACATCTATGAATGTAACTCTATACTGATACAAATTATTAACACTCAACACCCCTCTCTATTTAAAAAATCGCCCTGGCTGCTACCATGGAAATTTTGATTTCAATTATGCTATTAAAACACGCAAATTTCAGAAATAAGTTATTCAAAAAAAAATTTCGCTTGAAGATGGAACAGAGCTTAATTTAATTCAAATAATTTGTTTTGAAACATGAGACCTCTTATGTAGCGTGTTGGAATCATATTTTTAAATATATATATATATATATATATATATATATATATATATATATATATATTACATGGAACATTAAAGTGGTCTGTTTTTATTCATATATATATATAATCGACTCTCCCGTCGAGATTCGACGTATGAGGGCCAAGCAGATCAGTTTCCAAGAAACCGACAGCCCGACACCGGCACATGAGATTTGATTATAGTGGTGAAGGCCTCGTGCAGGACCATCCACACTTTTTGGAGTGACGAATACAGAGACCTGGTGCACCGAATGCCACGAGGTTCCCAAACGACCCTCCGCAGGTTTTGAATTCAGAGTTGTCCTTCTCCTAGACCAGGCCATCCAAAGCTATAGAACCCAGTCTGTCCTGCTATTTTACCCATAGCTGGAGGGAGAAGAAGAGGATTCATACCTGTCCCAATGGTATTAGCACGTAAGTGAATGTAATGGATTCGACTGGAATTTGAGCTCTCCGATTTCTCAATCCAAGCCGATATCCATTACTCCACTGTGCCTATATATATAAAGACATGTCTCATTAAATACTTTCGACAAGTATTGTCTATTTTGAATAGGATACTCTCGTAATTACGGACAAATTTGTTAGTATGCTTATTAAAGGAAAAAAAGAAAATTACTATGTTACTGCATATTCATTTTATTGCGAGTACTTTTGATATTAGTACAATGTCGTCATGGGGGTCTTGTTTTTTTTTAAGACAAAAATTGTCGGGTTCATCATTTTTCTAAGACAAAATTGTTGTTCATCTGAAAATTTATTTTTTTTACGTGTGAAGTGATAAACACTAAGTTTATGTACTGCACAATTTTTAAATTGTATTATGCAGGCTCACGTGCAAACCTCAAGGGAGGAAACTAATTTATTGCTATGCCAAAATAGTTTTAAAAAGAAAAACACTATTTAAAATTATCTGTTAAATTCAAGAGATTCAAATTACCAGCTGTAAACACTAAAAAAAATTGTACAGTATCCATAATTAACTTTAATTATTATAAAAAGACTTGTCCATAATTACGGGAGGATCCTATTAGAAATAAATAGACAAAACTTGTCTGAATTATTTAAGGAAATATGTCTTAATGAAAATATGTTGTTTAAATTTACACAATTTTATATACATTATATATATATATATATATATATATATATATATATATATATATATAGATAGATAGATAGATAGATAGATAGATATAAAGAAGAGGAAAAAACTATTCTTAGTCGACGCGTTTCGTCTTCTGAGAGGTTTTATCAAGGCAAATTAACAGATATATGCATACGAACAGACACAGATAGATAGATAGATAGATAGATAGATAGATAGTGAGAGAGTGATATTTGAACAGATAAATAAATAGATAGATAGATAGATAGATAGTGAGAGAGTTATATTTGAACAGATAGATAGATAGATAGATAGATAGATAGATAGATAGATAGATAGATAGATAGATAGATACAGAAGCAGCTAGATATGAATAAAAACACACATGGAGAGAGAGAGAGAGACATGAAAGACAAAAATAGAGAGAGATTTGAACAGATAGATAGATATGAATAAACTGAGTCATATATATATATGTGTGTGTGTGTGTATGTATGTGTACATATATATAGATAGATATGAACATACACACATAGAAGGATAGATGTTGACAGAGAGATATTTGGATAGGCATCGTTAGATAGATAGATAGATAGATAGATAGATAGATAGATAGATAGATAGATAGATAGATAGTGAGAGAGTGATATTTGAACAGATAAATAAATAGATAGATAGATAGATAGATAGATAGATAGATAGATAGTGTGAGAGTTATATTTGAACAGATAGATAGATAGATTGATAGATAGATAGATAGATAGATAGATAGATAGATAGATAGATTAAACTAGAAATAATCTGTAAGTAAAATGGCAGAGTAATCCGTGAAACAAACGCACGATCACAGGACACTTCTGATCAAACATGGACGGCACTGTACTCGTCATTCTAGTCGCTCTCTTTCACACTGTCCTGTCTTCGGTTCAGTATTCAACCGGTATCCATAACTGCTACAATCACGCATTTCTGACGTCGAATATCATGTGACATCACGTGAGAACTTCCTCGCCACCATTTTCTTTTGCTCATTATT
This sequence comes from Acanthosepion lycidas, assembly GCA_963932145.1. NCBI lineage: Eukaryota > Metazoa > Mollusca > Cephalopoda > Sepiida > Sepiidae > Acanthosepion > Acanthosepion lycidas. Next base: position 38,486,660 of record OZ010589.1, read on the forward strand.
TCTTTCCCGCTATGTTTTGTACGCTCTCGAATGTCCTTTAATGCAAGAGTCAGGCGATAAAATGCAGCATAATCACTTTCGTTATCATATTTGTTACATCGCTTCCTTTCGTTTTTGTAAATATATATGTTTCTGGCTTGGAGGTTAATCAGGTACACGCGAAATCTGCCTCAGGGTAAAGGTCGTATTAGCCATGTAGTGGAGTAATTAATATTCAGTTCACTCTGAATATTCGAATTTTACAGAGAAAAATACTCAAACAATAGCATGACTATAATAGACAAATCAATCAAGGCATTTCAAAACAATGAAATAATATTCATGTCATAAGTAACATACAAAAAACTGCTACAGTTTCGATATATTTCTCAAGTAAATATGTCTCCGTGGTTAAAGCGAATAAGAAAAATAAATGATTGTTTTCAGCCGTAAGTCTGTGGGGTTGTCACTCACATCATAGCAGCAGAAATTAGCCTTGTATTCACAGAGATAAAAGCATACTTGACAGGAAATAAAACGTACACAGATAACAGAAAAAACATGGTAAATTGTATGTTAATTTCATACAATTTATATATTTGTGTGTATTTTGTTAAGTTACAATTGTTTCATGATACATGTGGTAACATGCCATATCACAGAGAGAAGTTGGACACGTGTTGCCCGTAAAGAAGTTCATGGCGAAGAGATTGAATTTAGCGTCTGTATGTCTGTATTTCCGGCAAGAACAGTTTTTGTAGCATGCTGGGAGTATTTTTTATTATGTTTAATCTTTATTTTGTTTATTTTAAACAACATTTTTCATGTTATTGATTTTTTTATTTATAATTTTTTTTATTATTATTATTTTATATTTTATTTTCATATATTTATAATAATAATAATAATATTCCTACTTGTTGAATCCAAATAACAGTACTTTTTTTAGAATTGCAGCCCTCTTAGAAACTTTGATGCTTATATATCTGTGCGTGGAAATTTTCAAAGAAGAGTAATTGAAAGGGAATAAAGCAATCCTCCTACCTGTATATAAGGAGTCGCCGGAGTCAAGAGGAATATACTGGCAAAATAGTAGAAGTGAATGTTAACTTAATCTCCGTGTCCGCCCATAAATTCTTTTTTTTTTCTCTTGGGGTTACCGGTTGATATTTTGTTTTTATTTTTATTTTCGCTTAGTTATTGCGCAAAAAAAAAATTGCGAAGTTAGTGGCAAATTTGAATTTAGTAGGAAGGGGAGGGCGTTGATAATAAATCAGAAAACAGTGTTTCTTATAACTTTTTATTATAAAAGATTAAATTGGCGATGCAACGTGGACATAAACTGAAGATGGTTGTTCCAGTATCTTGAAATTGATTGTCAAGGTAGGCTGACTCCGCTAACACGCACATTTGCTATATTGCAACAACACGGTTTACTAGTGCGGTAATAAGGCTTAGTAAATATCAACAATTACATATTTCAAGGGTTCAATCCTTGGATCAGGTAGTGAGGCTTCGATTCAACAGGAATGAACAGTAACTGACAACACAATGAGAAAATATCACGATATTCAACAGATATCTCCCATCAACCAATCAATGGACTCCTAATGATGACAAGATGGTGATTGGTCAATATATTGTATCTATAATAATGTAAATATAAAACAAGATGAGAACAATAGTTCATAATAATTATTTTTAATCATTTCACTTCAAGGAAGGTGACAAAGCCACTAAGAATCAGGGAGCAGAGTGTGAAAGAATATAAGAAAAAGAAAACATTATTTAGGAGAGAGAACAATAAAAGAACGGGAATTAAGAAAAACAGAAAATAACGATTGACATTCCATTTTAAATATTTTGAAGCTCAAACTTGATTGGAAAGCAAGAAGCCGGGCGAGGATTACACAAGCGAGAAGTGCGATAGAAGAAACTGTTAGCATAGAACTTACGGTTACATCTGGCCATTTCAACTGTAAAATGATGAGATCTTGCCGCCAATCTAGTACTCAGCTTAAATTCATAGAATCTAGGTACCCTAGTGGAAAGTTTATCAGAACAATTACTACGAATGTATTTATAGAAACTGTACAAGAAAGATACATTATGGCAATGGGAAAATGACTGAAGCCGAAATGCCAGGTCAGGACCACTGACATTGCTGATTCTTCTTTGGATTACATCAATAATCTTTAAGTATATAGCAGAAGCAAGAGACTATATGTGGTAGCAATATTCTAAGCATGGTCTAATGGCAGACTTATAAATATGTAAGATGGTTTCAGGTGATTAGTATTATCTAGTACGACATACGACATAGCAATAGGTTCAATATTTGACAATTGCTTATCTCTGAAATGAAAAAAATAAATATATATTTATTCTAAACTTCTGATATTAGTCTTTTAAGTGCGTTGTTTGTATGTTTTTTTTTTTGTCTTTTTGTGTTTTGTTTTTTTTTTTGCGGGGAGGGGGCGTTTTTTGTGGGGTGGCTAGAGGATCGGCTTCCCTATCAACAAGCTAAACTTATTTTAAAAACAAGAAGTTTGCGATTTGATCTTCCGGAACAAATGCAAAATTAAATCCAATCAAACATAAACGGTATCTATGTTAAAAGTCTGCTTGTACCTCTTTAGTTACCTTCCTAATTAGTTCGCACGACCATTACGTTCTGTCAATGCCTCATGAATAATAGACTATTCTGCTTTGATTTCATGAAAACACGGAAATACCTTATCAGTCACGTTACTTGGTTTCAGTGAGAAAAAGATAGATAGATAGATAGATAGATAGATAGATAGATAGATAGATAGATAGATAGATAGATAGATAAGAATACATAGAAAGAGATAAGAATACATTGAGACTCACATACACAGATAGATAGATAGATAGATAGATAGATAGATAGATAGATAGATAGAGAAATAGATAGATAGATAGATAGATAGATAAGAATACATAGAATGAGATAAGAATACACTGCGACTCACATACACAGACTGATAGATAGATAGATAGATAGATAGATAGATAGATAGATAGATAGATAGATAAGAATACATAGAAAGAGATAAGAATACATTGAGACTCACATACACAGACTGATAGATAGATAGATAGATAGATAGATAGATAGATAGATAGATAGATAGATAAGAATACATAGAAAGAGATAAGAATACATTGAGACTCACATACACAGACTGATAGATAGATAGATAGATAGATAGATAGATAGATAGATAGATAGATGTGTTTAACGTCTGTTTCAGTTGTATGAAAAAAGTTGTCAACTTCAAAATCTTTCCATTTGTACCCCCTTACTTCTTAAAATAACAGCCAGAATTCATATTTATAATTGTTATTACAATATGTTATTAAGGTTGTTAAGCTCAAATATTTACCGATGACATCGGGAAAACTCTACGGACATTTTATTCTCATAGAAGTCGCCATGAGCTTGTTTAATCATTAATTGAAGATTTAAGATTCAGCAGAAAATTTAAATAGAAAAACCGTGAAATTCTCAGGGGTCTTTCTCGAAAAAAATATTCTTCCTCTGAGAAATTTTAAAATACAAAAGGGACTCGGAAATAGACACACTCGTACATTAGAATTCGTATATTTTAAAATTAAATTATAATGACAATCGGTTTGTTCATCTCCCAAATATTGATTCATTTTTAGAAACTAGATGGATTTACGTTATAAACACGCAAAAGCCATTAAATGTTTACTGCTTGACGAAAATAAGTAAAATGAAATTATATTACAATTCCCTCTTTTCATGACAAAATAAAATATTAGCAACGTTTTGACCTTGCAGAAATAAAAGATTTTTTAATCATTTCTCAATCACTAGCATTTTTGCAATTTGTAAAACTTAAGCCATAGTCGATAAACCGAACCATTAACCCATATCGGATGAAAGAATCCAGCTGTCTTCTTAACGAAAAATACTCTACATATTAGATCATTGCAAAAGTGTGTGTCTGATTATAAAATTAAAAACAATATATTATGTACTCATAAAAAAAAAAAAAACTTTTATTCGTCAAGTACATAGTTCTTCCATTCTTCTGCATGATTGGTGATGTCGTTTTCGTATAAACTTCGAATACAGGGTGATTTTATTATAAATACAAAAGCCTTTCATAATAGTTTTTTATATTATTTTTTATACATTTCAGTGTGATTTACATATATCTACCTCTCTCTATCTCTTTCACAGACACACGCACACATATCTATATGCTTTTACCAGTATAACTAGTGCTATAATAAAAATATATAACAGAGGGCAGCAAGAGAGGGTTAATCTCGCTAAATATAATGGTCAAACGGACTACCTTGTTAACTATTACTGTATGGCGAGAAATAGAGGGTATGTGGATACAAAATGGACCCTGAAGTCAACACCCAGCGGCGAGAGGAATGATAAAAGCAATCCTCAGTCATGTGCGTTGTGTTTTTTGCTCGACTATTTATATATGCAGTTCACTGATGCATTGTCCGTAGTCTACTGTATTGCATTACCGTAAAGGCTATTTAGTGGAAATAATTGTGGATCAGAATGCAGATTTTTGGATGTTTATGTCCATTCATTTATTGACTAATTTATTGTTGGTTGTTATTACTGCGTTTCCTTGTGTCTATCTGTGCTCACGTGATATGCATATATATATATATATATATATATATATATATAAAACCTAGTGAGGTGAAACCTGTGTAGGTTTGTCTGGCTCACTAGGTTTATCTAGGTCAGCTCTACGGTTGTATTGAGCTCTTTTTAGTTAGTTGTTTACTAGTGTCGTTTTTTTTTTCTTTGGGCTTCAAACATGTATCTGTGCGATTTTTTTCGACAGACTTTCATGTTTCTAGCTCTTTCTTTTTTTAAAACCTTTTTTTCCTTCGAGATTGAGTTGATTATTGGCAAATCAAAAATTCGCGGGTTTTTCGAAACGAGTATAGTTACCTATATTTGTATTTATCTCTCTCTCTCTCTCTCTCTCTCTCTATATATATATATATATATATATATATATATATATTTATATATATATATATATATTCTGTTTATATATATATATATATATATATATATATATTTGTATATATATATATATATATATATATTCAGTTTATATATATATATATTCTGTTTATATATGTATATATATATATATATATGAATAAAAACAGACCACTTTAAGGTTCCATGTAATAAGTTATTTCACCACAACCCCTTTAGCAGAGCTCTGGATCATCAGACTTTACTTCCAAAGGTTGACAAATTTTATTCAAACATATCTGCTCTGAATTTTAAATTGAGCTCTCCGGATATCATCCTCCTTGGGTCTACCCATGCGGTTTACCTAGTTTTGCATAAACTATATATATATATATATATATATATATATATATGTTATATTATATTTATATATGTCTGTACAGAATCAGATAGATATGCACAGACAAGCACATGGGGAGGGAGATAGATAGAGAGAGAGATTTGAATAGAAACATACATAGACAAATATGAATAGACTGAGCTATGAACTACTTTGAATAATTAGCACACACACACACACACACATATATATATATATATATATATATATATATATATATATATATATATTGTATTCGAATCCTCGTCGCCAACTGTTGTATCTCGAAATAATAGATGAAAATAAATAAGGAAGACCAACTCGTAGTTAATTAATGAAATAGAAGGTTTACTAAACGAACGTACACTAAGCAATTGATCTAATATATATTAAATTACATAAGAGAGAAATCTAAAATGACCTCATGAGTATAGACTATTTCAACTAATGTCAATGCGTTAGTCTTATTCGACTCAGATGTTGGACTGTATTCAGTCAAATTACTACCTTTTCTAATTGTAGAAATAATGAAAACTGATCAGTTGAAGGAAAATGCAGAGCTACTAAGGTGATACACCAATCAACCATTTACCCCCAAAAAATAATTTAAATCAATATTTACATTGGAATTTCCGCGAGGTAATGGAAACAAAGACTTTACACTATAGGCACCGTTTTACCAAATCAAAATTAAAATATCAGACAGCTCTTTCCCAAAAATTGGGAATTGAGGGGAAAAGATCAGAAACCATCAGGTTGACTGTAAAATTATAAGTTTCGCTCATACTCCTAATAGTCTTAGGAATAGGTGTGATCTATGTTTAGAAGAAAAAAATTAGAATAATAAAATTCAATAATCAAAGCAAACTATAAAATCAAAGGAATGTATTAATTTCAAAATGTCGTCATAGAAGTAGGTTTAAACTTCTATAACATATGTGACTTTACTTTATTTTTTAATTATCTAACCCTTTTAATGTTATATATATATATATATATATATATATATATATATATATATATATATATATATATATATAATTAAGCAATTCATCGAGTCTAGAAGAAACCTCAACAGAATGCAGAAAGCACTGGTCGGCCGTTTCGTCCTATATTTGGCATTCACTAGCAGTGCGCATCTACTACCAAGAATTGAAACCCGGGCAGTTACGTTATCAGGAAAACGTCATATAAACGGAATATGTGACCGAGTGGGGCTATATCGAGTCCAATTAGCTACCTCTTCGTCATCGAGGCCCGTTGGTACAGTTGGTACAATCGGTAGAGAATACGAACTGCTGATAAGTCCCGAATATAGGACGAAACGGCCATCAAGTTTTTTCTGCATTCTGTTGAGGTTTCTTCTAGACTCGATGAATTACTTAATTATAATTATCTCAAATCCTCCTAATAATTTCTATCACTTCTAAATCCTTGCTTGAACCGGCTTTAAATGCTCTGCATGGAGCGGCTTGGGGATAGTACTCTTGGCTTGTGGCGGCACAGTCCTATGTGCAAGGGAAACTCGGATGAGTTCCACCACAGAATATGTGATTGAGTGGCGCTATATCGAGTCTAATTTGCTACCTCTTCGTCACCGAGGCCCGTTGGTACAGTTGGTATGACGTGTGCCTGATAACGTAACGGGTTTCAATTCTCAGTAGTGGATGCGCACTGCTGATGAGTCCCAAATATAGGACGATCGGCCGTCCAGTGTTTTCTGCATTCTGTTGAGCTTTCTTCTAGACTCGATGAATTACTTAATTATAATTATCTCAAATCCTCCTAATAATTTATACATATATATATATATTTGTGTATTTAGGCAACAATCTTTCTTTCACGAACATTTCATTGAATAAGACAGACAAGGTGCTTTTATTTAGTTTTTTATACAATTTCTCATGTGATCTTTTTTTTTTCTTTTTAGATGATAAATTACATAAAAACTGTTCGAATGTTCTTTTTATCCCCCTACTTTCGGCTATACATTTAGCCATTTTCAATGATTAAATATTTTAATACACACACACACACACACACACACATATATATATATATATATATATATATATATATATAATTTTTCAGATAGTTGATGTGATCATATAGGTTGACATTTGTGTGTGTGTTTTGGTGGTGGGGCTTTACATATACACTAAAGACAACAAAAATGTTATTGATGTCAGATGCGTCCTAAATTTGGTTTCAAAAAGATTAATTCTGTGGTTTATATGGATGCAGATTGACAACAATGGATGTGGTCACAAAACAACCCACATACACCCATATATATATATATATATATATATATATATATATATATATATATATATATATATATATATGGTATTACGCAGCAGTGATTGTTTAGTGGCTAGCATACGCATGTAGTCAAGTGGGATAAATTGTTCTATCTGGTAGCTTATCTAGTATATTTAAAATGTATGTGTTTCTAAGTAACCACACATTGTTCAGAAGTATGAAAACGAAACGATTTATAGGAATAAATTAACCAAGAAAAATTTCCGGGATCAAGTGCTACTTGACCGGAAGATAGAAATTTCCGGTCATGCGCAGGGAAGCCCATGATCGAAAATCAGGCTACATTCTTCATAAAGACCAGTAACAAGCCGTTCATTGAAATGTTTAGAGAGTATTTTCTCTACCCATCATAGTTATATTTCAACGTCTGTTCTTTTGTTGAGTTTTTCATAGTTTTCGTCTAAACTGGCATATACTGAAATCACAAGATATTGTGTGAGGACGCTGTCGGAAGTTCCCGATCGCCAGTTTATGCTTAGTTTCTCTTCTGTAAGTAAATTAATTTAATATTATGTGTGCCTGCGTTTTGAATGCGTGATGTAAAAGATTGTAGGAAATGATTTATCAACCCCGACAGTTCAGCGGGCGGTTATTTGCAAAGTTGATGAAAAGCAGACGAAATAGAAAACATATCCTTAGATTATTTACTCTCAAATTTTCTCTGATCTGCTTAGGGAACAGTAAAAGACTCCAAATTTGTGTAAATCGGAGTTTAATCATTTATGGCTTTCCTTTAGAATAAGATATCACTTTTTAGGACATTGATAAAATGTCCGTTCACTCCGACATCAGAGTTCACTGACAAGAATATGGAGGAGCAAAATCAGCTTTTAAACGTAATACAGACTGTAAAAACCGCTGGTAGTTTCCATTCTCCTATATGAATGTGAAATGTGGATACTGTTGGCAGAAACAGAGGGAAGGATTCAAGTGTTTGAGGACAAATGCATGAGAAAAGTCATTGTCATCTTCTTTTGAGAACATAAAACCAATGAGTTTGTACAGAAAAGAGTTGAAAGTTTTGTAGGCCACCAGGAACCTCTCATCGCTACCGTCAACTGGAGAAAAATGGCGTAGTTTGGGCACGTTACTAATCACGACATGTTCAAGACCATCATGCAAAGTACCGATGAAGATGGACGTAGGAGAGGACGCCAACACAAAAACTGGTTGGACAATGTCAAACAATGGACAAGTGGGACTATACCAGAATTGCTGATGGCTGCTGTTTTGGAGAAGATTCAATATGGCTTCTGCATTCAGATAACCCCCCTACGATTACAAAAGTCAAGAGGATGATGATGATGATGATGATGATGATGATGATGATGATGATAGGTGAACTTTTAATATATGGAAGATGAGAACGACAGAAATCGAAGTCGAATAGGTTTTGAACGTAAAGTTTAGAGTGTGCTACATGTGGTCCTATTGTCTACATAATTTTAAAAAAAATCAAATTTTAGTCGCTTGGTGGCACAAAATATGATTCAACTTAAATTATTGTTTGTAGAGATTATTTCAAGCTAGTATATATATACAGTGGGGGGAAATAAATATTCGTACACATGAAAAGTTGTATTTTTATAAATGTAAAAGCCTTAACTAAAACAAATGTTGATACATTTTATGTGTAAAGATACATTTTATTAAAAAATAGTAATAAACATAATTAATTCTTATTCTAACAGAAATTAATACATTTTTTTCATTTTAACTGATGAAAAAAGTATTCGTACAAAACAAAAAAAAAGGATATTAACTTAATTTAATACTTTGTGGAATAACCTTTATTGAGTTCAACAGCTACCAGTCTATTCCTGTACGTCTCAACTAATGATTTGCACATATTGAATGGTATTTTGCCCCATTCTTCTTGGCATATTGTCTTCAAATTCTTGATATTTGTTCTTGCTCTTTTCCCAATTTGAATTTTCAAATATCGCCATAAATTCTCGATTCGGTTCAAGTCTGAGGACTGACTTGGCCATTGCAAGACATCAACGTTACTTTCAGCTAACTATTTCCTTGTAGATCTAGCGGTATGCTTAGGATCATTATTCAGTTGGAAAACCCAATCAGGAGATAGTCGAAGTCTCTCAACAGAACGCATTAAATTGTTTTGCAGGATTTTCTGGCATCTTTTGGCATTCATCTTGCCATCCATTATTGATATTCTGCCAACATCTTTTGCAGAAAAACAGCACCAGATCATGATACTGCCACCACCAAACTTTACAGTTGGCAATGTGTTCTTTGGTAAGTAGGATTCACCATCCTTCCTCCATACATGATTTCGATAATTATGACCAAACAACTGTATTTTAGTTTCATCTGTCCATAGTACTTTTTCCAAAAACAAATATTCTTTATCCTTACACTCTCTAACAAATTTTAGCCTAGCATCTGTGTCGTTTCAAAAGGAGTGGAGTCTTCCTTGGGATGCGTGATTTCAGACTGTTTTTGTGTAGTTCATTACTTATTGTACGCTTGGTTACTTTAATCCCTAATGCACGCAGATGTTCCTGCAGCTCTTCTCGGGTAACCTGTGGATTTTGTTGGATCTGGCGTCCTAATATCCTTACTGATCTTAGAAAAATCTTCCTCAGAGCACCTGTTCGTTTATGATTTTCGACGCTGTTACGAGTTTTAAACCTTGCAATGAACGAAGCAATTGTAGCAAAACGAATATTCATGTTGTTAGAAATCGTTCTGTAACTGTTCTCATCTTTCCAAAGAGACAAAATATGTTGTTTTTGTGAAATAGTCAATTCTTTAACTTTAGGCATTATTAGAACCTTCTCGTAAGACTAGAAATTGCAGAATGCTCTGATAATGGCCAATAGCGTTAACTATAATTACTGATAACATTACTGGAACATTCTAGAATATACTTTTTTCATAATTAATTGATTATTTTATTCTAATAATTGATTTGTACGAATACTTTTTTCCCAGTTAGAATTTTAAAAATGCATTAATTTCTGTTAGAATAAGAATTAATTAAGTTCATTATTATTTTTTAATAGTATGTGTCTTTATACATAAAATGTGCTGAGATTTGTTTTATTTAAGGCTTTTACATTTATAAAAATACAATTTTTCATGTGTACGAATATTTATTTCCCCCCACTGTGTGTGTGTGTGTATATATATATATATATATATATATATATATATATATATATATATATATATATAAGGTTATTGGTCAGAGTTGATTTAGACCAGGAAACTATTATTAAAAAGTGCTCAATACCCGTGCAAAATAATAAAATAAAAGTAAAAATAATATGCAGAGCTTTTAGCTTTAAAATTTTATTAGATCAGTTTAATCTTCTACCGTGGTTTCAACCTAACGGTCTCTTCAGACGATTTTTATCAAATGACCTCTTAACGCTTCATTTTTTTAGAAAAACTAATGAACGTTATTAAATTTTAAAATAATTAAACACACGTACGACGTTGGGTGTAATAGAAAGGGAGGATGAGGATGTAAAGAAGGAAGGAGAAGAAAAAGAAGGCGAAGAGCGGAAAGGAAAGGTTATTATGATGATGGGGGTTAATTGAAATGTACGTTTTTTTATCCAGCCTCATATGTGCTTGAGAGGAATTTCTTAATATGTATGCTAGAACTCCGGATTTCTTGTTACAAAAAAATATAGCGGTATATATTCTAGTTCAATATAAAAAATAACATAGCGTTGATTAAAAAAATAAAGCGTTAAGAGGTCATTGAGGATACCGTAATTGATCTCCTGATTTTTAAAGAATATATATATATATATATATATATATATATATATATGTGTGTGTGTGTGTGTGTGTGTGTGTGAATTACACTTAATGAGATCCAAAAGTTTTAAGTCATACAGATGATCATTTCGTCCATGGGAAAGTAGTTTTTCACTGGATTTATCAATGTAAATATATTTATTAAGATGAATAAAACGCTTCATCTCAAGAAATTTGAATGTTAAAGAAAGGAAAGACGAAAAAACGAAAAAGGAGAGAATAGAGGAAGAGGGAGTAAGAATTGGCCTATAATACACGAGGGAGTTATATAGATAAAGAGGGTGTGGGGGAGTCGCGACGGTTAAAAATGCTCAGTGACATAAATGTAACCCTATCAACACCTGTGCAAGGAAAAAGGATGAACAAAAAAGGTTATGAAAGTTTTTTTGTTTTTTTTTCCAGAGAAGCTTAAAATTATTATAGAATGGGAATAAGAATTTAAAATTGATAAAAAAAAAAAAAAACTAGCAGTATGGCCCGGCGTTGCCCGTACTTGATTAAAAAATCGTACGACTCATACAGCAATCGATATCACTTGACTTAAAATATTTTTACCCTTCGTTGCCTTTAAAGGAGTGCACTTTGCCGTGCTGATGTTGCTACATGCCTTACTTCTTGCCTATCTCACACAGCGAATTTTTTCTAAGCTCTATACTAAACATTGAATCTGTTATGAAAAAAGAACAAAACAAAATGAACACAAAACGATCAGCTTTAAAAAAAAAAAGGACTCGTAAATGAAAAAACCGAGTGAAAAAAGAATGTTAACAAAAAGTACTTTTTCACACCCAATCCAGTTCTGCGAAATCAGAATCAACATTGAGTTTAAGCAAGCGAATGAGCCAATTGGAGTAAAGTGCCATGCAGATTTAAATATTTCCCAAATACGAATGCAGCTATCGATTTTTTTTGTATGCTAATTAACATTCGTGTCAGTCAGCTGTTGGCTTTCACGCTGGCCAATAGAATCTTCCTGCCTATTCGTGGCAGCCAGCTATATGCTCTCACTCTGGCCAGTACAAAATGACCTCAAACTACATGAAAACTGCCGTAGAAGCATGAAAAAATCGATTATTTCCTTTATCAATGGTAGTTGGGAAACGCAAAGTCGGTCTTGGCCTTCCTGATAACTTAAAGCATGTGCATGTAAATTTTGGTGCAAATCCGTCGAAAATTGCGGCCGTCACACACACACCCACACACACACACACACATCCTGCTCTTTATAGATAGAGATATTAATATGAATCCTCTCAATACTAGACCTTTAACTATATAGTAAAAGTTACAGTAAAAACATTTAAGTAAATTATTAATATATAAATTTCATTTAACTATAATCAATCACTTATATGCAATATAATAAAAATTATATTGAGCTCTATTTTGTGGATCAGTTTTAATATTTTATATTAATAGGATCTACTTGGATCACTTACCCACAGAACTTTTTACCTAAACATATATATATATATATAAACATATATGTATGTGTGTATGTGCGCGCGTATGTGTGTGTGTGTGTAATATTCCTCAAGGAGATAATATTTATGGCATTTATTCCTTTTGAAAAGGTTCATCGATTGACTGGTGGGTTCGTTTTGTACGGCTTATCAACCCTTTGCAGGTTATTTAAAGCCAGAAAATATTTTTAGATTTTAAGAATTTTCTTTTGGAGATAATAATGGTTTGGTGATACATGTCTTACTAATTAATCCATAGACGGGGGAGAAGAGGTGGATTCATACCTTTCCCAAATGTATTTCTGCGTAAAGGAATATAACTTATATTATGTTCCTTAACTTCGGGGATTGTACGGGAACCGGTGTTTCAACGTGATTTGGCCGTAACCCTGAAAATGTTGAATTCACTATCTTCGAAATTCTGAACCTCAATAGCCTTTCGACATAAACCTGTAGAAGCATACATCTTCACGATACAAAGTTAGACGAGAGAGAGAACAAATGTAATAGAATATGCATTTAGTACTAGTTTGGTGAAGTTTAGTATACGAATAGTAAAAAGAAAAAATATATTTCCCTGTACGGACCGGAGAAACTAAAGGATATCGAAGATAATAAACCACGGAAATTACCAATATTTAACGATATTTTGAAACTACGAATTTAGCTCGAAACAATAAAATTAACAGAAAGTGTATCAATTTTTTTTTTATATTAAATAATCTTAAAAATGGATAAGCAATCTTGCCCACAAATAGAAACAGAAGGATTAAAATAATCTTTCACAAAACCAACGGATTATTTAAAATAAAAATCTAAAACGAAAACGGAAGAGAAATCAATGATGGTTGAAAAGGAATTGGGATTAAACACGACAGAATAGAATTACTGTTTACCAAATAAGGTGAAAACGTTAAGGGTGTTCTAAATATTTCTTCTTTCGTTGAATTGCATGCTAATGTAAAATCGTAATAAAACTATAAATACACAACAGTATCAACGCTCCCAAATTTAAAAGAAAAAAAAAACATATTGAAAAAGACAAAAATAATTGAAGGGAAGAAAAGAATTAAGGGGAAACGAACCAGTAATTTCAAAAATAGGCAAGAAATATTAAGAATAGAGTGTTTAAAATTGGTACGAAAGCGGGCGTGATGAGGTGAATGAAAAAAAAAGGCGGAGATAAATCGGGACATGAGAAATTAGGAAAAAAATGAAGTAAAAGCATAAAAGAAAAATATATTAAAATCAAAATATAAATTCGAATAAAAAAGGAATGTTAAAAAAAAAATTTACAAGTAAAAATAAGTTGCAAGCAGTTAGAATCAAATCTTTGATATCCTTTGAAATGTAAAAAGGTTTGATTCTATACAGGGTAACCAAGAACAAATAATCATACTTATATTAGCCGTTTTCTATAGAAAAGAACAGACCTCATACATGCTGATGGGGTACGATTTATGCAATTAAAGACGAGTAGATAGAGCATTATGATGCTTTTTCTCGCCTAAAAGATGTATTTAACCTTATAAAGAAATGTTAGAATTATTTGGGTACCCTGATGTACTAGAGAGCTAGTCAAAATGAGCTGACTCATTTTATAGTTCACCAATATAAGGGTTAACCAATCAGAAAGCTTAAAATATTCAATGCGACGTGTATAAAGGCAGCCATTTTGTTTTTTCTCCCAAAATATCTTCACTGCCAACCTGATATCGACGACTTAAAGAATTACTTAACAGCTGCTACTTTCTCCGAATCTTCACTGCCAACCTCTGATATTGAACACATTACGGACTTCACTGGATTCCATATTCAGAGACTACGGCAAACATGGTCAACAAGAAACAACATTGCCATTATCATCTAGCGAGATGATCCCAAGAGAAAAAGAATGTAAATCAGGATTTATTAAAGGTGGCTATAAGCTGACATTGTGCTGCAAAACCTCCCAAACAGGTACCAGGTTTCTATCCTTGAACCTTTCTTGTTTGTTACTTTTGTGTTGTAAATAGGAAACGTTGACACGCGTATAGAAAGTAAGAATAGTTTACACCAGATAATAATATGGTACACGGTTAAGAACACAGAATAATGTAATAAACAATTAACTCCACCCTCTCAGTAAGAGAGAGTGCTGTTTAAATAGTCTTAGGCCAGTTCATCTTGTGGGAGTGTTCAGCTACTCCACAATATCTATCTTCATCAACGACTATCGTGTCAGTTCACAACTAGGCATTTATGCTGATGACCCAACAATTTACTTCTATTAATTCCGATAGTAAAATTAGCAGTTTCCCTGGAAATTCATCTCAAATCAGTTGTTAGCTGGAGAAACAAATGATTTGTAAATGTTAACACCCCATGACGAAAGTACTATCTTTTAATCATCATAGAGAAACTTGAAAATTTTGGGGACATGTTAAAAGGAAGAGTAACATGGAAAGTTTAATAGTCATATTGAAGGAAAGGGAGGTAAAAGAAAATGCTGATTAACTTAGGTTCTGTATATGTCAGCGTACAAGTCGAGCTATTAATCTTAAAAATATCCCCTAAAAATGAGGGACAGTCTTATACGCCAGGTATAAAATGTAAGCTTTAAATCCTATTGTTTACAGTAAGTTGTTAGCATGGGAAATTTTTGACGGTTAACTATCGACAAAAACATTTTCTACTGTAATATTTAATTCACGTTGTTATTGCAGGGGTAACGGTAAGTGTAGATTGTGGTAGTTAACGGACCATGTCTCGCCTCCTTTTTTAGTGATGTTGAACAAAAAAGGGATGTGCTTCTCAGCAAGTCGTTCAAAAGATCCTATTCGAGAAGAGTGGAACGAGTGGTCAGCGGGGAAAAGTCATTTTATCTACCGAAAACACAGCGCTCACTCAGATTGCGGTAGTTAATTGACAATATCACACTTTTTTTTTTGTTTTTCATTAGAATACAAGTGAAAGAAAGCATAGGCTTACTGAATTTATTTAATAAATTTTATACATTTTAAAATACATTTGGTGGGACTCGTCTTGTACGGTGAATATAGCCCGAAGCATACATGATGTCATCTTATACGCAGAGTCGCCTTGTACGCCAGCATATACGGTAATGATTATAATGCATGAACAGATGACAAAGCAGGATAAAAAGCTCAAAATTCAAACGTTACTTCGGGCTCTATGGTTCAGGAGGTTGTGAAAAGTCATGACTTGAAGCGGCATAATACATATATTATTATTATTATTATTATTATTATTTATCTATCTGTCTATATATATATATATATATATATATATATATATATATATATATATATATAGACAGAGAGAGACAGACAGACAGATAGACAGACAGACAGACAGAGACATAGAGAGAGAGGAAGGGAGGGAGAGCGAGAGGTATGTGCGTATGTGGGAATGTATGTATTTGTTAATATCGAAACAGACGTTTCATAATTTATCTTGGAGGAGTGTGGGTGAGCCTTTCTGTTAAAAAGCGAGCTAAACCAATCATTGGTGTAGCCATGCTGACACACCGTTTATCAACTCTGAAGAATTCCTTGACAACAAACACCTGATATGTGAAGAGAACCAAAAGGTCTGCAAAATGTTGATCACACCGAACAAAAACACTTCAAGATCTATATATATATATATATATATATATATATATATATATATATATATATATATATTTGTTGTATTTGGGAAGCATTTTTTTTTTCGTTTCTGCGTGTTTTGATGAAAGCATTGGAAAGTTTTGAAACCATTTTTCTTTCTATTTAATTTTCAACGGTTCCGATAATTTTCGAGCATAAATTTTGAACATAAATTTTGTATTGATAGTGTTATGCCTATAGTTATAAGTTGGATTCCTTTAAACATTTTTGAATGTTAAGTCTTCACGAGTCGGTAAGTTTCATGTCTGTCTTGCATCAGTCAGTTTATGTAGTTTTTTTGTTGTTATTATTATTATTATTATTATTATTATTATCATTATTATTATTATTATTATTTATGTGATATGCTTCCTGCTTCGTATCATGTAGAGATGGGCCCCAACTATGGTTCTTAGGCCCTAAAGGGAATTGTCATTTAATTGATAGTACTTAGTATACGGGATGTTTCTAGTAGGGCGATCATCTAGGCAATTTGTATTTTGATATTATTATTATTATTTTTATTTTCTTTGCTTTCTGGCGTTTACACATTTCTTTCCGGGTCCCACCAGGGACCTAAGGTTAGAAATGGCATCATGACACTTTTCACTGACAAAAAAAAATAAATAAAACAAAATAAAAAAAATAAAAAAAATAAAAATAAAATAAAAATTACATGGATAGAGCCCTTCGTAAAGTGTGGGCTGTACTTGTAAGAACAATTTTTTTTTATCTCCTTGAGGCATGGGCTTCCAGGAATCCCTGCAATTAGTCTACTGCAATCTTTTCCAACCAGTCCTAGGGCTCCAACTACAACAGGGATTGTTGATGTTCCCATATGCCACATTTTCGAGACTTCTATTTCAAGGTCCTTGTATTTTGACAGCTTTTTGAATATCTTCAAAGATACATTGCAGTCAGCAGGGACTGCCATATCAATAAGGAGGCACCGTTTTTGTTTGTGGTCTTTAATAACAATATCTGGTCGGTTGGCCTTGATTGTTCTGTCAGTGTGAATTGTGTAGTCCCATAGAATTGTAACAGGTCCTATCTCCGTAACTGGGTCTGGGTGGTGTTGGTACCAGTTTCTTTCAGTTTCCTTCCCGTAGAAGTTGCAGATTTTCCAGTGCAGATATTGGCCCACTCTGTCATGTCGGGTTTTATATTGTGTGTGCCAACATCGTGCAACCTGATACAAGATGATCAATCGTTTCTGGATATTTATCACAGAATCTGCATTTTGGGATGACACAATATTTTAGTATATGTTCTTGATAATTCCTAGTTAGCAAGCATTGGTCCTGCGCAGCAAGGATAAAACCTTCAGTTTCCGCTTTCAACCCTGCACTGCGTAGTCACTGATGGGTACGGGTTTTGTCTACATCAGCTTGTTTGATACGGGCAGAGTATTGGCCATGAAGCGGTTTATCTTGCCATCGCTTCTGTATCTGGTCAATTGCATTCGTCTTTGCTGTCTTTTTCAAGTATTTTGCAGTTTCAGCCGGTGTATTGTGCTGTAGTTGCATCTCTACGCCCATTTGAAGCTCCAGTTTGAAATTGTTGGCTTCTTTCATTACGGAGTAAAGACGCTTACTACTTTCATGTTCCTTGACGCATACCATCATCCAGTCTTCTGTAGTTTCCAAGTATCTTTGGAGGCCAATTGTTGTAGTTTTGTAGGACAGTTCTAGTTGAACTAATCCTCTGCCTCCTTCGGATCTGGGCACATACAGACGATCAACATCAGCTTTTGGATGATGCATGCGATAGCAAGTGAGAAGCTTTCTTGTTTTGGCGTCCATTCGCTTAATTTCAGCTATGGTCCAGTTAAGGACATTAAAGCTGTAATGCACCACTGGGACAGCCAGTGTTTATAGCTGATATTCTATTTTTTGAGTTTAGTTCAGTATTTAGTATCAGACGTACACGCCTGTAGTACTCTTTTCTTATTTTTTCTTTCATTTGGGGGTGTTGTATGCCATCTCCTTCGCTAATTTTATTATTATTATTATTATTATTATTATTATTATTATTATTATTATTATGTTTCCTTTGATTCCTGGTGTGTACTCATTTCTTTCCGGGTCCCGGCCAGAGACCTAAGGTCAGAAATGGCATCATGACATTTTCCACTGAGCCAAAAAAAAACAAAAACAAAAAAAAACACATATTTTACATAGAATCCCTTCAGTGAGTCTGTTGGAATATTTTCCAATCAATCTGAGAGCTCCAACTAGAATTTTGGATGTCTTCATGTTCCACCTTTTTGAGATTTCGATTTCAAGATACTTGTATTTTGATTGTTTGTTTTTTTGAAAATCTTCCAAGATACACTGCAGTCTGCAGGGATGGCCATGTCAATAAGGAGGCACATTTTCTCTTTGTGATCTCAAATCACGATGTCTGGGCGGTTGGCTTTCATTGTTCTGGCTCTCTGTATTGTAAAATTCCTTGTTACAGGTTCTATCTCTCTAACCGGACAATGGCTGATGTTCATACCAATTTCTTGCTGTTTCCTTTCTGTAAGTGTTGCAGATTTTCCAGTGTAGATATTTCTGTCATGCCGAATTATATATTCAGTTGGTGCCAATACCAAGCAATCTGATACAAGATGGTCATTTATTTCTGGATATTTATTACAGAATTTTGGGCTAACATCTGTGCTTGCAAATTTCTAGTTAGCATGCATTGGTCCTGTGGAGTAAGAATAAAACTTTTGGTTTCAGCTTTTAACCCTGCACTCCGTAGACACTGATGTGCATGGGTTTTGTCTACATCAGCTTGAGTATAGAGTATTGACCGTGAAGCGGTTTATCTTGCTACTGTTTCTGCATCTGTTCGCTTGCATTTGCCTTTGTTTTCTTTTTTAAGTATTTTCCCCTCACTTCCGGCGAAATCTTCCATGCTTTTTAACTCGTCATAATGTATTTTTCTCAATGTGTATATATATATATATATATATATATATATATATATATATATGAGGTGAGGTGGTTGTGCGCGTGTATGTGCATGGGTAAGGATCGTATGGGTTGACTTCTTTTTTTTCTTTCCCGCGTTTGCATATACCTACAGATGGACTAAGCCGACAGGATTCTGATTTATTATTATTATTATTATTATTATTATTATTATTATATGGATGTGCTCTTCCTTAAAGCTATTGCTTTCGCTGTGGCAAAGTATGAATTCATTTTAAATAACAGCCTGTAGAATGCAACATCGGAATAGCGAATCGATTAGGCGTGTGACTAGAAACTGTGCCCTCGTAAAACGTACTTGCTATTAAAATCACGGTATGTTGACACTGTGATCCTATAATTCACAGGTAATCTAAAGGATTGACGGATCATCCTGGCTCAACTCTCACAGTAAAGCTTGCTTTAATGCCTGGCCAATGACAATTTATTTCTACTTCATCATATATACAATGTATTTTTATAGTAAAAACATTGACGTAACATATTTCTCATATGCGTATAATAACGACAACATATAAATATATATACTTAGAGCAGGAACGATTTACTGAGTTATATCCAACTGCAAGAACTACTATTGAAGGCAGTGAAGGAAAGCGAGAAGAAAGGACTAAACATCAATTGTAAGAAGGCAAAATGTACGGTTGCCAGTTAAAAGAACAACACAAGACGCGAGCTCCTAATTGGAGATATCGAAATCAAAAGTAAGAAAACGTAAATATCTGGGAATTGACAACGAAATCCGAAAACGTAACTGGAATAGCGAAAGATGCTTTCCAGAAGCTATGTAACATATTAAGAAACGAAAAATGTTCGTTAGAAAGAAATGAATGCTATATGATATCAATCCTTATCAATGGTATTGAATTTTAAAAAATCTGCCCACACATGAAGGAAAGGCTTGAGACAACAGAAATTTAGTTTGACAGAAGAATGCTGAGAATTCCATGGACTAAACATCTGAATAACTAGGAAGTATTAATAGAAATAGAAACAAAAAGGACATATATACTTACAATCAGAAAGAGACAATTGAAATCTCTCTGACTGCATGGAGAATATAACAGTCATATGACATATTGAAGGCAAGCTTGTGTAAAGAGAATAGCAAAACAATAAATTGGATAGATAAAGAAATGACAATGATATCGTCCTGAGTGTGACGATAAACTACATCGTCTGATAGGGAAGTTTTGAGGAGCGTGGAAACACCATTTCCTTACTGTTGTTCCGAGGTCCGCGTTGATTCGCGGTGGTAGCACCTGCTAGGTTCCCAGCTATAGGCAAATAGTGCACATCTCCAAAACAAAACAGTATGAAAGTATTAATACTTTATAGTAAATATTTCTAGCAATAGATATTAATAGTAAAAAAAAAAAAAAAAAAAATACCAAAGCTCCCAACGAAACTAAATTTCGGCATTAAATGAGCATTAAATTTCGACATTAAGGAGTTGATAAACAAACCAAGCCAAAGTGATACAAAGAACCGGAAGTTTTGGAGAGCCATGATCGTCCACGTCCTGAATGGCCATGGCTCACAAGATACACCTGGTATTGAATTCAATTTACCATTTACTGTATTTTCTTAAGATTTAGAACTAAATGCTCATTTTAAAATACGATGTCTCATGGAGAAAATAAATACTGTATTAATATCAAGTCATCCCATAAGTTCTGTCCGAATTTTGAATAAAGAAAACAAGTGACCAAATGTTACATTTAATTACAGATTCAATCAACAATCTATTTTCCCTGATTATCTATAACTTACTTCCATCTATTAACAAGCTTACTAATTCCATTACTGTAAAATTATTTTGGCTTTGATTCGAAGAACTTACAAATGTCAGTTTTAACCTCTTCCTGTGTTACAAAAGCTGTTTCTTCCAAATGATTCTGTAAGCTACGAAACAAATGGTAGTCTGGAGGAGCAAGATCAGGAGAATAAGGTGGATGAGTAATTTTCTCCCAACTAAGTTCTTCGATCTTTTGTGACGTTATTCTTGCTGTGTGGGGTCGCACATTGTTTTCGATTCACTAGAGCAGATCTTGTTTCCTCAAAGCTTGGTTCAAACGCTCTAATTGCTGAAAGAATATTTGAGCATTAATTGTTGCATTAGGTGGTAAGAATTCAAAGTGGATTATTCCTTGGCGATCCCACCAGATTGAAAAGAACCTTTTGCCCATGAAGTTCCCTTCTCGGCTGTGGCTGGGGTCATTCCCCTTTACAAAGCCACTGTCTACGACGCTTAACATTTCGATAAAAGATCCATTTTTCGTTGCCAGTCACAAATCTATCCAAAAAAGTGAAACAAGTTGGCGAGAATGAAGAGAAAAGCAGATTCCAAGTTTAGGAACTTTTCCAAGTTGTTGAAGATGACGATGAACAGTTGTATGGTTTGAACTGAGAACCACTGCCAATTCCTCAACTGATAAAGCAGGATTTTCTTCAAGGCTGCTTCAAGAAGCTTTTCATCAAACTCAGCTGGACGCCCATCTTCAAGGGTGAAATCTCCACCTCTGAATTTTGCAAACCATCTTCTGCAAGTTCTTTCATTCACTCATTCCTCTCCATAAACTGAATGAATGTTTCTAGCCGCTTCGACTGCTGATTTTCCTTTCTTGAACTCATAAAGCATTATGTGCCTCAAATGATTCTTGTTAGCAGGGTTTTAATCAAACAAAATTTTTTTTTATTGTTCTCTGAAATAAAATTTGATCAGTTTAAATGCATCTAAACATAAAAATAATGTTCAGCTCCATTAGCCATTATAAAATACTCTTTAAATTTCGTTCATTTTAACAAAAAGTTAAAATTCGGACATTATGGGATGACCTGATATATTAAAATCATGTTACTCAGGGGTGCGGAATAAAATACTCTCGTATAGGTCCTAGAAATACCTCTTACTCTCTTACCATTATATGTGAGATAATTCTGGGATATATATGAGGGAGGTATTCCTGCTGTGGGGCGCAGTTGAGCGAGAGACCAACAAAA
This sequence comes from Acanthosepion lycidas, assembly GCA_963932145.1. Taxonomy (NCBI): domain Eukaryota; kingdom Metazoa; phylum Mollusca; class Cephalopoda; order Sepiida; family Sepiidae; genus Acanthosepion; species Acanthosepion lycidas. The sequence continues at coordinate 38,509,258 of OZ010589.1, forward strand.
CTCCTTGTGACACAAAAGATGAACTGAAGGCAAGGATTGTGGCAGGATTCACCAACTTAAACGAGGAGACCGTCCAGAAGTGTTACAAGAGATTCCGAAGTCGTCTGGAGGCCGTACTTGAATCCAAAGGTGATTTTATTGAATAAATCTACTCTTTAGTATTTCAAGATAATTTTGTGCAAATTTGGTTAATTGGCTAAAATGAGATGTCTGTTATTTTCAATTTGCGTAATTTAGACGACAATTCATCCATCACACCCTGTATAATAAAATAGTTTGGGAGAGAGGCTTGCTAACTGCTCAGTTAATTTTTCTCCGTCAATAATATCTAATATATATATATAGTGTGTATGTGCGTGTTTATGTATGTGGTATAATATATATAGGAACATATTCTTAAATAGATTAGTTAGATCGAGACTTTCTTATGTATGTTATGCACCAACTGTCGGCTGTATACAACCGCTTTCTCTAATCAATGTTTAAAGATGGCTTAAAGTTGGTCTTGGCGAGACAATCTTTTTTCTAACCATACAGAATAGCGATACAGAATCACAGAGAAAAGACTTTGCCAAATAACAAAAAGTGCATCACCTTGAAGATTTCAACAACAGTAACAACTAAACTAGATCAGTCAGTCAGTTATATGCCATGCGTGATACAGGCTTAGGCGATCATGTATCTTTCGATACATGACTGACGAGGCATATTTTTCCTGCAGTAGGTTACCATTTCTTTCTGCTGTAGACCAGTTGCTATCCAAGGCTACAGAACCCCGTTTGTCCTGCTATTTACCCATGGCTGGTGGGAGAAGAAGAGGATTCCTATATTTCCCAAGGGTATTAGCACGTAAGTGAATGTAATGGATTCGACTGGAATTCGAACTCGGCTCTCCGATTTCACAATCCGAGCCGTTATCCATTATTCCACCTAATGGATAGTATCTGTCATTTGAAGAGAAAATAATGTTGACGTTCCACACTACTTCAAACAAAAGGTTAGGAAGGAAACTTCCATCAGTACTGGGAAAAGTGACAACATTTAGGGACTTGAAAAATCCGTTTTCCCGAAAAATTGTTTTAATAGGAAGAATTTATAAATTTTATGAATTCCTATTTCAGACTACTAGGTCAATGAATGTCGACTATTTCTATCAATGGAAACGGTTAGTATGTCTATTACGATTCTCAGAAAGGTAGATAAATTTGGTTTGGCTTGTTTTGTTTCACGGCATATCGACCTCAGTGGGTTATTTAATGCCGCAAGATTTTTGCAATAGATTCGTATGAACAGAATATATATTCTTTGTAAAGAAGCAGTTTGTAGATCCGGTGTTATTGATATTCTTTTGTGAAAAAAGATTTTTGTCGAGAGTCTGTTTTCATTTATGGATTCTTTTCAGATACACGGTTTGTAGTGAAATTGATTTTGATATTACCATTTGGCTTATACTGTTTTGAGAAATGATATTATATCATCCACTTTTACAGCTCATACACATTGTTTGTATTACAGCATTTTTGTCTTGAGAAAGAAAAATCTGAGCACTCGGTTAAAATATGTTAATAGTATATGCCGTTTTGCATGCTTGGTACATAGATTGATCTAGTAAGTACGAGTGGGTTATTCTCGTATGGCAAATCTATTCGCGGCCCATTACCACTTCTTCCTTACGAGATTTTCAGGACGCTGACTTCCAGTTTGAACTGAAATTCCGAAAAGTTTATTGTGTGGGTTATCGTCCCAGTTCTGTTGCCATTCCTTTTTAATGTATTTATTAATAACCTCCTTAATGTCTGTGTATAGAATTTTGGTCCTTGTATCTACATTCACATCTAAAGCCGACTTGGCTGCTAAGTCTGCTTCATTATTATCTTTAACTTCGATGTGGCTCGGAAACCAGCACAGTTTGGCGTCCTTATGCTTGTTAATAGTGCACACTTTGAATAATATTTTCATAAAAAGTGGGTTGTTAGATTTTTTTCATTCAAAGTAAATAGGACGAATAGAATTTTTTGTTTGCTCTCTCAGATAATGTTGAGAGTTAACTCGGTTACATAAGACTCTGCAGTGAAAATAGAGCTTCCCTTTGGGAGGCGCCTATTTTAGCAATATTTTCGCTCGCTGCTGCACATCCGAGCTTGTCTTCATATTTTGACACGTTTGAAAAGATGGGTGTATGGTTAGGGAAGTTTCCCAATATGTCCTGAAACTTATCCTGGAATTGGAGTCGGTACGTTTTTTGTATGGAGAGATTATGTAATTCTAGCAAAACATCAACTTGCTTGATAGTCCATAATGGCATACTGGCGGTAGCTGTTTCTTGTATATTTGAGATTGTGGTGCCTAATACTTCAGCAATGGATTTCATCCTGAGTCCGTAGGGTTGTATAGCATTATCTTTTTTTTTTTGGAATAGATTGAAGTAATTTGGTTCAAAGGTACTGCTGAAAGCAGGATTATAGGACATGATTTTATTTTTAAATGGTACTGAAGTGAAGTTTAATGCGGCTTAAATATGATGGTGTTTCATTAAATTCTGTGTATAAGCTCTCCACTGGGGATGTTCTGAAAGCACTGAATATTAGTCCGAGACCGTTACCTTCAGCGAGTTTATTAAAACATTGTTTGTTTTTTTAAATTCGCCCCAGTTCGCACCGCTTAAGTTACAACGGCGAGGATTTTTATCATTATGTTCTGAATTTTTTCAGAACAGTTGCCAAGTGATCACCACCGCATGTTTTTGCCAGAACCTTCCAAGAAAAATACATATAGATTGATTTATCACATATGCATTAAGAATTTTTAGCCATGACTCTCTAGCCGCCCCCATATAAAAAAAAACTAGCGTAATCCAGTTGTAAACTAAGTAGTGATCTGCATAATTTGATTAATGTTAGTCGATCTCCTCCCTATTCAGTATGGACCACTACACGTAGAAGTTGTTGAGATTTGCTCCATTTTGTTTTTCCAAAATTTTAGATGGGGAATGAACGTTAATTATTTAATTTTAATAAAAAATAATGCCTGGAAACGTGTTTTGTTCCACTACTGGGATTTCTACTCCGTCTAATCTTAAACATGGGCCATTGTGCAATTTTGTTAAATTTAAAGAAATGTAGGTATTTTGTTTTCGTTTTGGAAAACGTAAACCCATTTTCAGTTACCCATTTGTGCATTTTATTCAGACATTGTTGGAGTCGTTTTTTAATGTCGAAATCTGTACATAATTAGAAAATTGTCGACATATATAGAGCAATTATTCAGTTAATTTTTTCACAAAAAAAAGTGTCACCGAAAGAATGCTTCCTTGTTATATCAGCATACCTCCTATACGGACTTAACCTCCGGTTTTTCATGAAATTCCCTATGAACTTAATCAACGTTGCTTTTAGACCCAGTTTATGCAAATCTTTCAATATACCAAATTTCCATGTTGTATCGTACGCCTTTTCTAAGTTAAAAAAAGACTTTCGCTTTTAATAAAGGCTTCCTTTACAAAGTTTTCTGGGCGTATTAAGTGATCCATAGTACATTTTTTCCTAAAAGCACATTGGTAGTTACTGATTAGGCCGTTAGTTTCCAGGTACCAAGTCAAGCTGTTGTTGACCATTATCTCCATATTTTTACATAGCCCGTTAGTTTTATCGGTATGTAGCTTTCAGGTCCTGCGTTATCCTTTCCAGGTTTTTGAATAGGAATGATGAATGACTGTCTCCACAAATCTGAGAAGTTACCACTTGTCCATATGTTGTTATACAAATTCAGTAACAATCATAATGATTTATTGGGAAACTGTTTTATGAATTGATAATGGATATCATCTGGCCCCACAGCTGAATTGTTGGCTTCCTTTAAAGATTCATTTAGTTCCTCTATAGTGAATAGTAAGTTAGAGCTCTCGGCGTTATATTTTATTTTATTTTTTTTATAAGCGATTCACCACAAGCAAGGCGGGAAGCCACTAGCACGCAAGGGGTTACATAGGATTTGGAACGAGAGCAGATAGGAGTCATAGAGGAAAGGATGAAGGGAAGGATAGTGCATAGATCAAGGAAACTGGAGATGTCTATTGACATTACATTTGAATAGTTGGAGATTATAGCTATCAGGGAACCAGGAAAAGGAAAGGAAGTTCTACAAGAGAGAGGTGCGAGATATGAAGCTATTGGAGTAGAAGAGATGGCTACATTTAACAGTTTCGACAGTGAAAGGGTGAGAACGGGATGCCAGCCTCGTCGGACGTCTGAAAAGCGAAAGCAGCTCATCGGAGCAATTACCACGAAAGAATTTGTAAAAAAGACAGAGAGAGGCGACGGCATGTCTGTGAGAGAGCGACTGCAGGCGTTTTTTTTTTTTCTTCTTTTTATTTGAGCTTCAGAAATTGTTGGCTACCATCTTGAATTTTTGGAGATTGGTTTGGCTAACTGATCAGCGATATCCTTTTGCTGTTTAATTTACAGTTATTTATCGAGAAATGTTTTATAGCAATAGAATGATGTTTATCAGCTATTTTCCTTATCATATCCCATACAGATTTTTTTTTGTGGTAGAATTAATATTTTTGCTTCCTTTAATTATTTTGTTGCTTTCACTCTAGGTTGCTTAAATTGTAGTAAATTAGAGGTTGAAGTCTATTTGTTTAAATCTCTCAAAGTGTTTCTTTTGAGCTTGAGAGCTTCCCTAATTGTTTTTTTTTTTTGTAGGGTGGGGGGGTGGTACTGAACATTTTGGAAGGCATTACTCTGCAATAGATATAAGGATTTTCGTAAACTGTTTGAAGCCCTTGATGTATTTACCTTCAGCGAGTTTATCAAAACATTGTTTTTTTTAAATTCGCCCTAGTTCGCTCTGGTTAATTTCCAATGGCGAGGATTTTTATCATTATTTTCTGAATTTTGCCGAACAGTTGGCAAGTTATCACTACCGCTTGTGTTTGCCAGAACCTTCCAAGAGAAATACATATAAATTGATGGGTTACATATGGATAAATCTGCTGCAGAGTAACTGCCAATAAACTTATGTTAATCGGAGTTTTATCATTATAAATATATACATCATTGTTGTTGTTTATCATTTTTTCTAAAGTCCTTCCATTTTAGTTTGTATCATATATATATATATATATATATATATATATATATATATATATATATATATATATAAGATATATATATATGAATTATATATGTATAAGTTATATATATAGTGATTTAACAAGCGTAGAACTTTACCAAGGATCTAACTGACTACTCAGTCGTAACTGATCTCGCAAGACAAGGTTTCTAACCATTACACCAGGTCGAGGTGCCCAGTATAGTGATTTTCCAAGCGTAGCTTAGATGTGGCACAAGGCCGAAAGTAGATGGTACTCGAAGAATCGAAGTCACTACTCAAACGTAATTGTTTTAGCAAGACAAGCTTGCCTACCATTACACAACCTTGAGGTACCCAAATAAGTTATATATATATATATATATATATATATATATATATATATATATATATATATATATATATATATAAGCATTTCACCCCAAGCAAGGCGGAAAGCCACTAGGAATCAAGGTGTTACAGAAAATTTAGAGCAAGATCAGATAGGAGTGATAGAAAAAAGGATGAGGGTAGTGGATAGATCAAGGCAACTGGAGATGCCGATTGACATTACACTTGAATAGCTGGAGATTATAGCTCACAGGGAAACAGGAAAAGGGAAGGGAGTTCCACAGGCGAGTGGTGCGAGACATGAAGCTATTAGAGTAGAAGAGACGGCTACATTTAGGAGTTTCGACAGTGAAGGGGTGAGAGCGGGATGCCAGCCTCGTAAGGCGCTGGAACTCATGACGTCTGGGAACCAGCGAATGCAGCTCCTCGGAGCAATTTCCATGAAAGTATTTGTAGAACAGACAGAGGGAGGCGACGGTGCGTCGGCGAGAAAGTGACTGTAGACGAGACGCCAGGGCAGGGCCAACTACATTGTATATCCGCCTCTGGAGCCTATCAAGAACCCCGAGGCAAACAGAAGGGGCACCAGACCATATATGGCAGCAATACTCCATGCAAGGCCGAACTGTTGATTTGTAGATCTGGAGGATTGACTCCGGGGAGAAAAACTTCCTGTATATATATATATATATATATATATATATATATATATATAGGAAGTTTTTTCAACAAATATAAAAAAAACTACCCACATTTCTCACCCACACAAGACAGACAGGCTTACGGAGGTGTGGAGGCCTCACACTTATACACTCACCCACACGAACATACACACTTACACACATCATACGCACTCACTCCCTAATGAGCCAAATGATAACACACACCCACAGCAATACACACACTTACACATATCATACTCACTCACTCCCTAAGAACCAAATAACACACACACACAAACACTAAACAGAGACACATCCCCTCACCAAGTCCAATTAAACTGTCAAACTGACCAGAGAATTCATAGCAGCATCCAGCTCTTATCTCAAATAACAACTTAAAAGAGACTGTTTGACCAACACAAGGAATGTTAAAAGATTCATGTTAAAAAGATAAAAAAATAAAAAAACAAATGAAAACTACAGACAAAAGATCATTTTCTCCATCAAGACATTCATTTCTGTAGTTTAGTGCTAGCAGCAAGCAGAAATATTTCTCCTCCCGATGATGGCCATTTCGGCCGAAACTAGTCGAGGAATCTAAATGGAATAATAATAAAAAAACGAAAGAATATTAATCCATATTAAATACCTAATATTTAATTAATTTATAAAATTTAATTTTTATTTTTATTAATAATATTAGTACTTTTTATACCCTTCTTTTCAGAATTTTTTTTAATAATCTTTAATATATTATCCTATAATCATTACAATTGTATTAATCAAGATTAATAATATTATTAATAATATTATTAATATAATTTATTTTATTTTATTCCTACTTTGCTGGTAATCTTTTATACTTTATGTAGTACAGTGTAACCTGGATATAAGAGAGTTGTCGGGACCGGAGAAGAAGTCTCTTATATACGGGTTTCTCTTATATCCGGGTTTGGTCTATTATATATACATTAACACAGGCTCTAATTTGGGACCAGAGAAAATCTCTCTTATATCCGGGTTTCTCTTATATCCGGGTTACACTGTAACTATAAATTATATTGATGTGCATTTCAAATTATGTGTATTTCAAGTTACACAGTGAGATGCCTACATATGATAACTCACTCTTCCTTTTTTTTTCTCTCCCCACTGCTTAACTCTTTCTTTCTTCTAGCTCCTCCCCTCACCTGCTTTACTATTTGTCTTCCTTTTTTTCCTCTTTTCTTTTCCTGTCTAGAAATTATTTTATTTATTTTATTTTTATTTAAGAGGTCTAATTGTCTGGCCTCTTAAATGAGTACACTTGAACCTTAATAAATAATTGTAGATGGTTTAAAAACAACCTTATCCCTCCTTACATTTCCAATATAGACCTTTCCATAATTCTCCCACCACCTCTATCACTTTATATCAATTTAAAAACTATCCCTCAAAAATTGTATGAAAAATAAAAGAAACCTAATTCTTTTGTTACTAGTTATGTGACATGATGAACCAAGAAAAATATATTTTCTGGGGAAATAAATTATAGTCATGGAAACTTAAGCCTTTTCTATTTCTTAATAATTATTTTAATGTATATATGAAGATTAATTAAATATATTGTTGTGGATTCCGAGATGAAATTCGGTCTCCAATGAATGACAAACGCAAGAAATAAAGAAAAGAAATTAAATGTATTTACACAATACTACAATGGGTATATTGTTAGTAAATCCAGGAACACTGTTAGTCGTAATAATAATATATATAGATATAGTCTCGAAGTAGGACTTCCTTAGAGTCTACGTGCTTGTAACTGACTTCTACAAGCGGTTGCCTCACACTATTACTCTACCTCCAACTCAATCACAATCTCTGCTCACTCTCCCAATCTCTCTCTATCTCTATCTCTCCATATTCTGACTGACTCTGAGTATTTAATGGCAGCAGTCCAATTAACACTCTTGTCCACTTATATAAAAAAGGGGAGGACCCCATAACATATATATATATATATATATATATATATATAAATTGTCATGTGGCCATGATGCCTTCCAGCCTAGGGAGAAAGATTTTCTCACCAAATATTGAGGTAATTAGGGACGCCCTGAATTTCAGCATACGTTAATAATATTATATATAAAAGAAAAGGAAACATAAGATGATGGGTTTGTCTGATTGGTCAAAACTCATTAAACAATGAAGCAAGCAATAACATAAGACAAACACGGGGGAATTTTATATA
>OZ010589.1:38522597-38542597 GCA_963932145.1 Acanthosepion lycidas
GAACCTAATATATATTAATAGGGGAAATCAATTTTAAAGATTCTGAAAAACTAACAACATTTTTACTCCTGTTTATAAATACTCGTTGCAAAATAAAATCCTTATAGATGCGCTGATAATGTCCATCCATCAAAGAACGAAACGCGTCGGCTAAGATAAGTTTTCCTATTGTCTTTCTTACTATAGCCTTTTTACAGACATATTTTTATTATATTTCAGTTTTTATACGACCCCATATATATATATATATATATATATATATATATATATATATATATATATATATATATATATATATAAATTCATACGTCTGTTTGAATGCATGAAAAAGACAAAAAAATCATGAAAAAGACTCAGGGAGAGTGAAAGTGAGAGAGATGCCAAATCCTGGATATGTTCGAGGAAATGAATCTATAAAATGCTGATTCCTCAACTCAGAAGTACATTGACGTAATAGAAGCCTCGAGAGCCACTTAAGGAAAAGATGTACTATTACATAGCGATGTGACGGCTGAGGTGGGGGATAATGAAAGAAAAGGTAGGAAGTGTGAAGTTTATGATGATAAGGAGGATAAATAACAGGTCCTTGACTATCATGCATTAAACCGGTATTACATATATATATATATATATATATATATATATATATATATATATATATATATATATATATATATATATATTACAATGAATCACTCATGCAAAAAGTAGATTAGTAAAGTTAATAATATAAATGTAATCCACTTTTTGTATGAATGATTCATTGTAATATAAATTGAACTGCACCGGTTTCGACGTATGAGGATCCGACAGTTTATTGATTCAGTTATGAAATTTTATGCGATAATCTTAAGTGGCATTTAAGACCCGCTATTGATTTACAAAGGAGGCCAGATATGGAGCAAGTGTCAGGATTGTGAGATGAGATCACTGTTAGATTGGCTGACCTTTTAGATCTTGCTCTCGCTTCTTAAAGATGATTCAGACAAGCAGATTGAAAATTGCTAAGTCCACTAAAACACGTTGATATCCATTCTACCCGCTCCAAGGCTAAGCGCTCAAGGGTGTTATGTGGTATATTGACTGCTGAACTTGATATATATATATATATATATATATATATATATATATATATATATATATATATATATATATATTTAAAAGACACCCTATCGGGTGGCAATAAACCTAGCTCCAGCTGAGGGCTCTTGATTGGGCCTTAGGCTTGTTTAGGAGTTTGAGAATATTTTTTCTTTGCATAATCTCATCAGCGGAATTTCTCCTGGATACCGGTTGATCTGGGTTATCATTTGCACGTGGCTTTCTTTTCCTCGCTGCAGCCTTGGCTCTTTTGATTGCATTCTGGTCTTCTGTTGGTGGAGATTTATTTTTGCGAGGCATACTACCGCCGTATGCGGTAGGTAACAATAAACTACAGAAGAGCTCTAAATTGATCGCTGTATTTATGTATAACCTTTGAAAAGTTCAACGCTATTCTTCTGCCGCCACTTAATTCAAAGACACTTTGATGTACGTAGCTTCTTGCTTTCTGTAAAAACATTTATTTTTTATTTCATTGGTGACTTTCGCTGTATTTCGGAATTCATTTCAATTATTGCTAAATTTATTTACAAGTTGTAAAAAACTAGCAGCATATCGTACGACTCATACAGCAATCGCTATCACTTGACTTAAAATATTTTTGCCCTTCCTTGCCTTTAAAGGAGTGCCTTTTGCCGTGCTGATGTTGCTACATGCCTTACTTCTTGTCTGTATCACACTGCGAATTTTGTCTAAGCTCTATACTAAACATTAAATCTGTTACGAAAAAAGAATTAAACAAAATGAACACAAAACGATCAGCTTTAAAAAAGAACTCGTAACTGAAAAAAACCGAGTGAAAAAAGAATGTTAATAAAAAAAATACTTTTTCACACCCAACCCAGTTCTGCGGAATCAGAATCAACGTTGAGTTTAAGCAAGTGAATGAGCCAATTGGAGTAAAGTGCCATGCAGATTTAAATTTTTCCCACTTGTGACGAATGCAGCTATCGATTTTTTTTTGATTTTTTTTTTTTTGGCATGCTAGCATAATAGTTAACATTGGTGTCAGTGAGCTGTTGGCTCTCACGCCGGCCAATAGAATCTTCCTGCCTATTCGTGGCAGCCAGCTATAGGCTCTACTCTGGCCAGTACAAAATGGCCGCAAACTACATTATTTCCACTATCAATGGTAGTTGGCAGATGCAAAATTGGTCTTGGCCTTACCACTAACTTGGAGCATGTGCATGTAAATTTTGGTGCAAATCCGTCGAAAATTGCGGCCGTGCATTCGTCACACACACACACACATCTTGCCTTTTATAGATAGAGATGTTATCGTACAAAAACTTTCATCGCAAAAATCATGTAAAACATCTTGGCCTGATACCAAAATGGTATGATATGCTGGGCTACGGCCTCGAGGGGTAAAGTTGAAAAAGTGTGACACACTGTCATTCGCATATATATATATATATATATATATATATATATATATATATATATATATATATATGAATGTATGCAAAAAAGTATGAGGTATTGAATAAGTGAGAGAAATGTTGGATATGTTACCGTGACAATTAGGTTCCGTTTTGAACAAACAGAATCTGTTACAATTTAATAAGTGCCTGATCATTTCTGTCTCTCACGCAAAAAACTTCCTAATATTTTTTTTTATTTCTATTTTGTTAGATACTTCAAAAGGAAAAATGCTCACAGAATTCATTTCTAAGAATATCAATAAATTTCTTTTTTAAAGCGGGCTTTGTATTAATATATTATATTTCCTATACATCTGAACGCAATTCTGCTTTCTTTGATCGTGTGTAAATTTACAAGGTTTTCATGGGAGTAAAATAAAAGACAATAAATTAAGAGCAACATTTTACAAATTCGCAGCAAAAAATCGATACGTTTCAAGAAAGTAACTATAAAAATCTGACATGCACTAAATTAACAATTATTCCAAAAATATTTCGCCATTTTTTTTTTCTTAGTTCTAACCTTGCCTGATAGAATTATATTCACTGAACTTAAAAAGAGAACAAAATTTATTTCTTCCTATCCTGCACAAAGAAAAATCGGAGTTCACTCAGTTAATAATAAAAGTTTACGGAGTATGAATTCATTAATTTCAAATACGTGGCATTTTGTTGGTCGAATGAATTTTGCTTTCAAGCAAAAACAAGTGTTTCTTTATTTTCAGAGAGAATCAAGCTCGTCTCTTTCAACTAGCTCTTTATGTAATTCAGAATATTACGACCAGGTCTAGTGACTTTAGGGTCTGCTAATTTTATTGCTCAGAGTGTTGGTTCACAGTCGGGCTAAAAAAAATTTCTTATCAGAATCTACACCCTTGTGCAAATTAATTGAAACAGCCGCTTTAATTTCCTTTCTTTCCTTCATACGGTAGTTTTAGTCCGACTGGAGTAACGGGGTGTAATCGATTTCGATTTTTTCCTCAGATTAGGTAATTTACACTACTATGTAGCAATATGGATCTATTTCCCTGGGTGTATGATGAAATTTTGGCCTTGAAAAATATTGTGTCACCTGTGATTGCATCAGATTTTCATCACGTCCAGGCACTATTGTCTCGACAGTCGATTAGTTGTCCTACGGCCATTGTCTGCGATGGATGTTACACCAAGGAAGCATACGAAAATTGTAACGCTGCACGAACACACTGGCAAACCTTACCAGTGAGTAAATCAAAGTACTATAGATTGGTTTAGAAATTCTCCTGATTTAAATCCAATCGAGAATTTGTGGTCAGTCTGCAAGAAACGACTTCGTGGAATAGACATACGAAGTGCTAACATATGCGCCGGGTCATATTTCATTAGAAAAATACGAAAAAAAATTAAATAATAACGGAATTATTCGTTTTGTTTCAATTAATTTACACAAGGGTGTTATATATATATATATATATATATATATATATATATATATATATATGTATGTATGTATGTATGTATGTATGCATGTATTCTTACCAAAATCGATCTTGTAAGTCTGTAAGTCTAATTCGTTCTTTTATCGAATATCGCTGCTTGGTATGATCTGGTGCTTCTGCTATGTATCTAGAGATTCTCGCTAGAATCCAAAGAACAATCGTAACGTAACCTTCCTGCGCCTTTTTTTATAAATGTTTTTCATAGTAATTTTTCTGATGAGCTTTTAATTTTTGTACACATCGGAACTAGGTAGGACTACATAGAGATCTAGAGGTATTATGGTGGCTGTAGTAAGAATGATAATTAAGAAAGTGTTGTTTTAGTGTAAGGAATACTGTCGTATGTTTTGGTCAGTAATCGTAGCTAGCAAAGTTTAAGACAAAACAGATCGAAAACCATCTATTCCCAATCCCACCTTTTGGCCTTGTGCCACATTTTTGTATTATTCAAATTAAATATTGCTTTCGATTTTGGTGGCTCGGTTTTAAGATCAGTACTAGACAGACATCATCATTGAAAATTATAGATGTAATCCGAAGATCTATTCTAATGTATTATAATAAAAAATAAAATTAATCATATATTATAAAAAAAACACAATGCTACCAATTTAATTATTCGGAATAACTCTTCCCAACGAACCGCGATATTACGTAAAACCAACATTATATACCAATTTAAATGTCCCTTTGGAGAAGGATCTCCGATAGAAATAACAAATATAAATGTAGGGTATACAACAAATACACTATCAATAAGGCTTACACTACACATGTCTGACCATTTGTCCATTGTAAGACATCAACAACAACATTCCTGTCCGTATTCACAATATAAAAAATTATTAATCGACAATACAACTATCCTACACCATGAAAACAACAAATCTAGATTACAGATATTAGAAGCAATTTATATTAAAAAAAAAATTAAATCCGACACCAGAATCAACTATGAATACTACAGTAATGTTCTGAAATGCTTGTAAAGGAACAGTTTTTTCACGCTTTAATGCGCGAGTGAACATGACATTATAACATAGAATGCAAAAATTCCATAATGGATAATTTTTTCACGTTCTAAATCAACGCTCAGCACATTGTTAACTTTTTTGCATTTAAAAGCATAATTAAAAAATTACGGTAATGGATAACAAGCACAACTTTGTATAAATATTTATATTAATGAACAACATATAGTTTTGTTTTAGTTCCACCCCTGAAGATGAACTTGGAAGAAGACCGAAAGTACTTGGGAAATTAAAATAAAATAAATTTAAACAGCTATAACACATTTCTCTCATCCTTTAACATCAATACATGGAAGGTTATTCGTAAGTATGAACGGATCTTGCTAAAAATTAGCAGACATAATGGCTGTAATTTATTCAATCAGACATGTTTAATTGTTTCGTCTCTCGTACTTCTCGCAGGTAGAATTCTCGTCCAGTTCCTGGCTTTCGTATCACCTACACGCTACAAAACATTTAATTCAACATCAATTGTCATTTTCGGTCTCCTTGGTTCCTGATATTTTGGGACCACTTTCATCAATAAGGTTTTTCTTAACTCCCAGCATCCCTTTGCGAATTAGTGGCATTATTACGTTGCCTGGGGTGAAGTAATTACAAAAAGCTTTAACCGGCAGTCGCTTCTATTAGGTTGGTGCAAAAATAATTTCGTTTTCTAACATATGTTACTATGTGAAAAAACGAAATTATTTTTGCACCAACCTAATATATTGGACTGCCGTTTACTCCATGTAAATTCATTAAGCAGGTTTTCTTTTGGCGAAAATCATAAAATCTAATTTCTTGCTATCGTTCTTTGGAGAAAATGCAGTGAAATTACTGAGAGTTATTCTGTCTTCCGTATCAGGAATTATTAAATAAATACATCTCTCATTCAATTTTACGGCAAGAGATAAAGGAAAGCAAGAAGAATCATTTTAAGAATATATAACAGGATGAATATTATAAAATATTATGAAAAATATTATTGAATAATCTTTTTCATAATATTGGACAGTGTGCGATGGATAAATTGTCGTCTAAATTACGCAAAAATGAAAATAACACTAACAACTTATTTTAAAAGATATATTTACCGGAATTAAACAAAAATATCTTGAAATACTAAAGAGTAAATTTATTCCATAAAATCGTCATTGGCTTCAATCACGGCCTCCAGACGACCTCGGAATCTCCGGCATCTCTTCTGGACGGTCTGCTTGTTTAAGTTAGTGAATGCTGCCATTATCCTTACCTTAAGATCATCTTTGGTGTTACACGGAGATGTATTGGTCTCTGGCTCAACTGTATCCCACACGTAATAATCAAAGGGTTGCAGTCTGTGGAGTTAGGTGGCCAGATGTAAGGGTTGAAAAATTTCCTGACAGACATGACTGTGTTCTCCTGTTTGTGTGGCATGGTACAGAGTTCTGTTTCTGTTTGGTCTCTGGCTCAACTGTATCCCACACGTAATAATCAAAGGGTTGCAGTCTGTGGAGTTAGGTGGCCAGATGTAAGGGTTGAAAAATTTCCTGACAGACATGTCTGTGTTCTCCTGTTTGTGTGGCATCGTACAGAGTTCTGTTTCCAGATATAGGGTTTTCCAAAAGCCACCACCTTCACCAACCAGCACCACCTCCTGAAGACATTTGATGTAGGCTTCCGAGTTCAGTCTGAGGCCGACACCAACAAATCCGGGAGTTCTTTTCTTATCAGAACAATTATAGTGAGTTTTCCGAGCTAACGTACCGTCGTAATCACCATTAGACTCATCTAACACTTTCCGAATCCTCTGCGCTGTCTTCAGATTGACACCCAAACAATCTAAAATGTTCTTCTTAGAGCTTCCGGTGAGAATGCCAAGGATTACAGCATGCCGTTTCCAAATTTCTGGCGGAGTGAATTGTGTCATGGTGATCTTATTCTCACAGACGATGCCCAACTGCCTCTACTATACTGCGCAGTTGACAAAAGCAAAACAAACAACGCGCATGCGCGAAATTAAAATATAAAATGGCGACAATTTACCCATCGCATCCTCTGTAATAAAATTTAAAAAAAAAACAACTCATATTAGTTTTGATGTATATATATTGTCGAAGTAGTCAATATTAGCAAGTCAAAGTAAGTAGTCTTTTATATTCTTGTCCTATCTGAACGTTGGCGATCATGTCTCTATACGTCTTCCTGTCATCCGTATCTCTCGGCTATCTTTTTAATATCGCTTTCACTCGCTGTTCTGTCATCAGTTTACACAAAACCGTAAGGTGGGTTACTCATTGTAAGCCTCTTGGATTCACTATTCCCTATGTATGCAAAATTCTCCAACCCTCCTTTCCTAATTTTGGGACCTCGAAATTTCAACTGACCCTTTCTGATTCTACGTATAAATGTCTATTTTGTTTCCATTTTTCTGAGAATATGTTCCGACCATGCTATTATCAGCGTCTTTCTGTTGCCTTAATTCTCATCTTCATCTGCGAGGAAATTGACCTAGAATCCCTGCCATGTAGAAGGATTGATAGTACGTAATAAATCGTCTCTCTTTTCTTTGTTTTTAAATGATAATTTTCTGTTTCTTGATCCATTGGTTTGCTTTTCGAAGACACCTTTTGTTATTCCGTTGCTCCATCGGGTTTCGGTGTCAAATTGCTTGTCCATTGCATCCACTTACGTGCTAGTACCCTTGGGAAAGGTATGAATCCACTTCTTTTCCCCCCCAGCTATGGGTAAATAGCAGCACAGACAGGAATCTAGAGCCTTAGATGGCAACTGGTCTACTGCAAAAAGAAATGGTAAACTACTGCGGAAAAAAAATCTGTCTCGTCAGTCATGTATCGAAAAATGCATGATCGCCTAAGCGTGTATCACGCATGGCGCTATCGATAGCGGCTCGTATTGAGAAATCGGAGAGCAGAGTTCGAATTCCAGTCGAATCCCTTACATTCACTTAGGTACTAATACTCTTGGGAAATGTATGAATCCTTTTCTTACCCCCAGCTATGGGTAAATAGCAGGAGAGACCGGGTTCTATAGCCTTGGTTACAACTTGTCTACCGCAGAAAGAAATGGCAACTTACTGCGGGTAAAATCTGCCTCGACAGTCATGCATTGAAAGATACATGATCGCGCATGGCAGATAACTGACTGATTGTCTGTCCTCTGTTAAATCGTTTGCTATCTATTTAAACTTCTGTATTTGTTTGATTTTTGACATTTCTTGTTCGTTGTTCGCCTGTTGGGTTTTCTCTTTCTTTCTTGTGATCAAGTGATGTGTAATATCAGAAAAAGAATTTGACACTCAGACGACATAGAAAAAGCAAACGCGAATGAGGGCAGAGACCTGCTAACATGATGAGGTTATGGGAATGTATGCGGGAACGGGGATCAGGCCGATGGTAAAAAGACACACATTACTAAGAGCTTTTCTTTTTTTACAATAGCCTTAACCCTGTACAATGCTCAAATCTCATTCGACATAGAGTGTTACATAGTAAGATGTAGCAAATTGCGAAGAAGATCGCTCACGTCCTAAAGAGACCCGACATAAACAAGAAGAAGATGGAGATAAACCTATGAACTTGTCTGAAGGAGAGATATTAATTTGCACGAAAGAGAAATGAAAAGAAAAACAAAAAAAAAAAGAAAGAAATAGAAAAGAACAAACGTGCAGTTTCCTAAAACGAAAAGATCAACAAATATTTCATCGTACAATAAAAATTTCAGATTAAAGGTGATATAATATTAGGTTGGTGCAAAAATAATGACGTAATAATGTCGTTTTCTGACGTTAAAAAATACGTCAAAAAACGATATTATCACGTCATTATTTTGCACCAACCTAATAACTATGTCAATCTAAGTAGTATTGATCCAACCTCACAAGAGAAAGAACGAAAAAAGTGAGAAAAAGTGAGTTTATGAGCCGCAAATCCTCTACCAAGTGTTCCAAGAACTAGGACTCAAGATAAACCTTCCCAAACCTGAAACTATTTAATTGAAACTGATGACACCAAACCAGAGGATATTTGCCAACTGCCCCACGCAGTCAGATGTGACACAAGGCCGAATTTAACGTGGGGTATCCGAGCCCGTAGGCTCGGTTAAAAATTCCCAGTAGACCCCGTAAAAAAACGGGGTCGGGTCGGTCTGCCACCCGAGACGACATTCTGCCCTTCGTCATAGCATCGGCAAAGGCAGTGAGTTCAACCATACAGCTGATAAGATTCCAGCGAGACACCTAACCTGAGTCTTTCATAAAAAAAACAAAAAAACAAGATGTAGAATTAGTAATTACTAAACATTTCAAATGTCTCAGTTATAAGAAATTTAGTATGGAAGATAAGAAAAATGAGGCTTCGCGCGGGATAGTTTCCCACAATACCGTAAGTTGCTACAAAACAAAAAATAACATAAAATCTCGTGTAATGTTCTGAAATGTTCACTCCAAAAGCAAGACGCTAATCTACGGACATTTTACAATAATTGAAGTGAAATATGGGCAGAAGTTCGTCTCTCAAACGCATGTTTGAAAAACCACCTAACGTCGCATAGGTCAAGAGGAAATCACGTAGACTGCGAGGAAGTTTTGCTACCACGTTCACCATAGCACTGAGGCTAACCTGAAGAGTCATATATTGGATACACTCTCGTGCGATGATAGTGTTCTTATAACAATAGGGTGCACTCATTTTTTTTTAATCAGCGAAATGTTTAAAATTAGAACAGTTTTGACCACAAAAGATAAAATTTGTTTATATTTTAATATTCTTTTATTTATATAGTTTTTCTCCCTTCATTCTTAATGAAAGTTTTTTTTTTATTTATATTTTCATAATTTATTAATATATAGAAATATAATAAAGTCAGAAAAGTATGATAGATTAACACCTTAAAATGATCTACCAGGTATGTCTAGTTAGCAGCTTTCCGTGAAAATTTAAATAAGTTTTCAAATGAAAATTAAAAGATTAGATGAAAGGCACAATGCTTGGACACCCGGGTCATTTATTCCTGTCCGGTTTTTTGAACGGGAGTGCGTGTTTATCCCTTAGTTCCTGTTTACGACTGGGTTTCCGTTTCCTTCTAAAGTCTCCCCATTCTCTTTCACTCCCAGTAACCTCTTGAGTCTTAGTGAGTCTTGCTCGGGGCGAATTGATATAAAAAAAATATCGTGAAAAAAGAAATATTTTAGTGAAATACATGTACGGTATTGAGACTTTGATGGATACTACTACACCATTTCCCCCAAATATTTACATATCAATGGCTGTATAACGGGGGTCGTATTATACGCAGGGATGAAATTTATTTCACATTTTGAGCTACAGAGGTAAGGGGTCGTATTGTACTAAATTCGTATTGTACTCAAATCGTATTGTACTCAAATTGCATTATACGCAAGAAAATAGGGCCTATATATATATATATATATATATATATATATATGTGTGTGTGTGTGTGTGTGTGTGTGTGTGTCTGTAACCTGCCTGAGGAGGCTTTTCATCCACAATCGCCTACGTCCTGAAAAGACAAACTACCTCATACAAGATTAAATATATGTGTGTGTCGTGTGGGTGCGCGCGTCTCTCAATACAGTGTGCGTTAAAAGCATTAATTATTTACGTGTTGGAATTTCAGGGCCATGTAACGAGAAAAGAGGTCTTGGAACATTTGATACTCACAGGGTAGATCGAAGGATAGCAGGATAGCAACGCACAATCTCCCTGGCGAGTCTGAGCGAATGGAGGACAGAGCAGCGGTTGTAAGAGGTGACAAAAAGACAAAAGTTGTAAAGAGCTACAAAGGACAGGAGATTGTGGAGAGCCATGAGTCCTGAAGAGACATGCTACATAAAAGAAGTGTATTATTGCTATGACTATCAGTAGTGTTTGTGTTTGTTTGTTTGGGGGTACACCTGTGTGTGCGCGTGTGTGCATGTATGAGTGTGTGTGGGCTTTTGTACGTATCTGAATAAGGTTTTTTTGTGTTTAAAGGACGATCAAGACGATTTGTGTACATGTTTATATGAGTATCACTACTGCGTTTGTATGTATGTATGTGTATGTGTGATTGTGTGCGGGTGTATGTGTGATTGTGTGCAGGTTTATGTGTGATTGTGTGCACGTGTTTTAGTGAACATACGTAGGTCTGTAAACGAGCAAGTATTGTTAAGTTCAGTGTAATTATGTTTGTGTATGATAAACGCTAGTGTGCGTATATCTGTGCGTGTGTGTTTGTTTTGTGGTCTCTCTTTTCTTCATCACTATTTTTTTTTTTTTTTCGATTCGAGATATTTCCGTCTTACTTTACGAAAATGAATGTTTAGATTCGCGTACCATTTCTCTCCGTCTACATATCTGATTGTCTTTCTGTTTACCTAGCTTTTCTTTCTCTGTTTACTTCATTGACCTTTTCTTTAACCCTGTTCATACTGCCGATTCTAATTTCTAATCTATTTCCTCTGTCGCCATTTTCTTTTTCGCTTTTTTTTTCTCCCTTCTTTGGGGAATCCTACCTACTCTTTTAAAAATTCATTTTAATTCGCATTTATGCATTTTTCCCTATTTCATAATCATTTTTGGTTTTATTTCCGCTATTTTTATATATCTTCACCCAACCACACGCACAAATATATATATAATTATTGTATATATATATATATACATATATATATATATGTGTGTGTGTGTGTGTGCGTGCTTCTCTTGCTGAGTAGAGTTTATTATTCCAGTTGCACAGACATTTCTGACTTTAACAGACTATTCTTAATAACTAGCAATCTATGTAATGCTTTCATTTATCGCAGACTTATCACAGATATATATATATATATATATATATATATATATATATATATATATATATATATTTCTAACTCAGTTTTCTTTTATCTATTTATAGATTTGAGCTTTTCTCAGGCTGTGCATATCTGTCCAGTTTTACTCGACATAATTATGTTGGCCATTTCATATCTATCTATCTATCTATCTATCTATCTATATATATATATATATATATATATATATATATATATATATATGCATGCATGCATGTACGCATGTATGTATGTATCTACTACTCTATCTTATTCTGTTCATATCTATCTATCTATCTATCTATCTATCTATCTATATGTCTATCTGTCTTTCTATCTATCTATCTATCTACCTATATATCTATCTATATGTATTAATCTATCTTATTCTGTTCATATCTCTCTATCTATGCATGCATGTATGTATGTATCTATTAATCTTATTGTATTCATATCTATCTATCTATCTATCTATCTATCTATCTATCTATCTATCTATCTATCTACCTACCTACCTACCTATCTATGCATGTATGCATGTATGTATGTATCTATCAATTTATCTTATTCTGTTCATATCTATCTATCTCAGTTTCTTACTATCCATCGATCTATCTACCTAAATTAATCTATCTATCTATCTAAATTAATTTCTTAATATCTAAATCTGATCTTTCTGTGTATGTATCTTTCTCAGTATTTTTAAATCGATATATATGTCTTTATATTAATCAATCTGTTCTTAACTGTATATCTAATTAGCTACGCAGAGGACATAATATATCAACTGCATATCCATATACATATGTGTGTGTGTGTGTGCGTGTGTGCGTGTGTGTGTGTGTGTGTGTGTGTGTGTGTGTGTGTGTGTGACTATATATGTATACGTGATTGCTGAAAATTTCTCAGACCGGGCAAGGACAATTACCCAAAAATACTGATGTTTTTTATTTGACCAGATTGTAACAAGTGAACCCGACTAAGTTTAAACTAACTTCTCGTAATTTCTCTCTCTCTCTCTCTCTCTCTCTCTCTCTCTCTCTCTCTCTCTCTCTCTCTCTCTCTCTATCTATCTATCTATCTGCGTGGTTTTGATATCTATCTATCTATATATATATATATATATATATATATATATATATATATATATATATATACCTACTGATTCTCAGTATATACTATTATTTTACCCTCTTGATATATTCCCGACCCATCTCAGGACTACGCCAATTCACGTCGCCTTGCGGTGGCTTCCCCTCTTCTGTTTCCTCGTTAATATATCTGTCTTTATATCATTTCATTAGTCCGTTCCTCCAACCAACACTCTTTTCCATTATAACTACTTTTGAAAGTGGTGTCATACATGTAAGTAAATATAAATATATTCCTGGACAAGTGTATCTGCATATATATTTTTATATATGCCTCGGTGTGCGCGTGTGGGTGTGTGCGTGTGCCTGTGTGAGTGAGTATGTGTGTGGCTCGGAACTTTCTGAAATAACCTACCAACTTCGTTTGATTAGAGACCCGGACGCCATTTGAGAGACTCGTTTTCGCCTGGTCATCTCCATGGCAACTGGTGCTGGCAATGACGTCATTCGTTGCTAGTGACTATGTCCTTTTTCTCACGTGCCGGTCTTAAGCGCCGAGCGGAGAAAAATCCGTGGCGCGTATTGGAAAAAAGATTATTATTATTATTATTATTATTATTATTATTATTATTATTATTATTAGCACGAGTAGAGAGTTGTTTTGTGTTTCATTTTTTTTTTTTTTTTTTTTTTTTGTTGCAATTTTTGTATTTTTTTCTGTTTGAAAGATATCTACCTACACTGCAACCTTCACTATCATAAAATGAATACACGGACGGACAATTTAATATATAGGCTGAATATTATACATACATATATAAATGACAACAGTTATAGCGTTGTGTCTAGTAAGTTCGAAGCGGAGATAAAGATATGAGTTCAATACCGCTAAGTTTAATTCTTCTCTTTCTATATGCCGTGTCCCTACAGGACGTTATCGATTGTGGCTCTCCACAATTTCCTGTCCTTGTAGTTCTTAATAAAAGGTTTTCTTTTTTCTTCTCTTAAACCTTGTCCCACCATCCATTTTCTCAAGCACGCTAGGTAGGTTATAAATAGTATTCCACTGTCCTTTTTGCTCTCAATCAGTCCTATGAGTATCAAATTTTCCAAGCCCACTTCCTCATTATATACCCGAGAAATTTCAACTTTCCTGATGCTAAGTGCAATTTATGTTTTCTTTTCTCTAAAAATGTTCAATCGTTTTATCGTTTTATTCTCAGCATCCACCTGTAGAGCCAAATTACTATGCCGACTTAGCTGCTTAGTACACGTCAGTTCCTCGATTAATACTCTAATATTCTGTCTTAAATTTTATATATATATATATATATATAGAGAGAGAGAGAGAGAGAAAGAGAGAGAAGAAAAGAGGGAGAAAGAGAGAAAGAGAAAGGATGAAAGGAATATATTTATATATATATATATTATTTAAAACATTCTCGCGAATGCAATTCCCATTTTCATATAGTTACTAAACTTCGGAAAATTTCACATTGAAGAAAATGATTAATAGGAAGATTGTGCAGCTCCCATAATCTTAGTAAAAGAGCCATGCCTGTTTCCCGAACATTAAAATATAACATTTAGAATTTTACTGATTAAAATCGACGACTGCCGGTTCATTAAAATAATTAAGTGACTCAGACACACGACAATTTCTAACTTTGTGTGTCAATAGGTAAGGCATATACGCGTCTGTATTTTTCTTTACTTTTTATAGACGTACACACACATAAACATATATATATATATATATATATATATATATATATATATATATATATATATGTATATATGTATATATATATATATATAGTTCGAGCTAATAGTGTCGATTGATTGTTGTAGTCTTAGCTTACTTTTTTTTGTTTTTTTTTCTTTTCATATGGACAATAAGGGAACTTATCCGACCACGCTAGTCTTTCATAAAGTGGTAAAGATATTTTATTTTACTTATAATCACTGCCCTACCAAGGCTGTTTGTTTGCTTTACCTTACTACTTTATCTACAGGCCCTTCGGAGTAGAGTAATGGTTTACAAGGTTAGTCTGTTTGATCATAATGACTGAACAACATACATATATATATATATATATATATATATATATATATATATATATATATATATAAAGAAAGAAAGAAAGAAAGAAAGAACAGTAAGATATATAATCCGGTGTTCTTATAGATATTTTTATTTTTACAAAATTGTGCTCAATGTAAATTTACAGAGCATTAATATTATAAATTAATTGATTTGAAATATGTTTTTTTTCGCTACACAGTTCAAACATGTTTCAAAAATGGAAGCTGAAAGCTCCGAATTTAATTTTGTAATTAAATTAAAGACATTTGTTCCATTTCATCCTCGAACGAATTTTGGAGTAACTTTTAAAATTACTGGGTTTTAAAGACACAGCAAAAATTATAATTCACGTTTCCAAGGATACCGAGAAATCCAATTCAACTAGGCAAGGGGTGTTTGCGTGTTCATTATCGCTGTATTTTGATGTATCAGTTATTAGTTACGTTTTGGTAAGGGTAGGGATGTATTTTTCAATGAAATCTGACATCCGTTAAATGCATGTCGTCGGGATTTTTTAAAATTTTATTGTTAACGGCAAAAATTCTTACGCATTTTTTTCTATTTGTATATTTAAAGATTTTCGGGGGTATTCAGGTTAGAATATGTTTTATTTAACTACGATTTGAAAAATATTTTCACTTTCAATTTTTAATATACTATATTTCTTTTAAGAACAAGTAAATGTATTAGAATCCCTTACAGTATGTAGAATTATTTTCACATCAAGTATAAGTATGTATATTATTAGGTAACAATTTTTTTTTAATTATATAAAATATTATTTAGGTAAAATTTATGACAATGACGGCAAAAAATAGCCAATAAATTTCACTGATTTAGTAAACTTTAATTTTTTATATAAACCTAGTAATATATTGTTTCTCATGTAAGTAAAAAGGACTGGCTTACATGTTGTTTTATTGGATTCATTTAAGTGCTTGTAGTACTTAGAGGGAGGTATGTAGGTTAGAATATATTTGTGTGTGTGGGTCTGTTTGTGCACAATGGGTTATAGAAATGTTCTTGACCAGACCAACAATTAACAAAATTTATATATATATATATAATAAGTTTTAAGTATTTCTAATATTAGTTTGTATTAATAGAAAAGTTTTTATTTGAATATTTCGAATAGAGTCGTTCCCTGTGATTGTTGGAACTTTTTGATATCCAAGACTTCTGTACTTTTCATATATATATATATATATATATATATATATATATATATATATATATATATATATTATATTTTATTTTTTTATGCATGTATATGCGTAAATTTTCGACGTTTTATATTTTTAATTTCATGCAAGCGCATTGTTTGATTTTTATTAGGTTGGTGCAAAAATACTGTCGTTTTCTCACATATGTTACTATGTGGGAAAACGACATTATTTTTGCACCAACATAATATTTTGTCAAATGCATTGCTTGTTTGGGTCAGTTGGGCACTGTCTGCGATAAGAAAAGCACCATGACGCAATTTACTTCGCCATAAATTTGGAAACGGCATGCTGCACTGCTCGGCATTTGCGCCGGAAACTCTAATACGAACATTTCAGAGTCTTTGGGTGTCAATCTGAGGAGAGTGCAGAGGGTTCAGAAAGAGATGCATGAGTCTAATTGTGATTACGAATGTACAGTAGCTCTGAAAACAGCTAAGATCGTTCTGATAAGGAAAGAACACCAGAATTTGATGATTAAGGCCTTAGATTCAACACAGGGGCCTATATCAAAATGCCCTGTGAAGGTAGTGCTGTTCTGGGTCAAAGGTGTCGCTGGTGGAAGACTCTATCTCTGGAAATGGACGCTTCACAATGCCACACAAGCAGGAGAACCCAGTTATGGCTGTCAGACAATTTCAGCGGCCACATCAAGCCTTACATCTGGCCACCTAACTCCTAAAACTGCAAAACACTTGATTATTATGTGTGGAGGGCACTTGAGCGAGAGACCAACAAAACTCCTTATAACATCAAAGATGAACTGAAGGGAAGGGGTATTGCAGCATTCAATTAACAATGAAACCGACCAGAAGAGTTGCAGGAGATTCTGAAGTTTTCTGGAGACAGTGTTTGAAGCTAACTGAAATTTTATTGCACAATTCACTCTTTTGTATTTCAAGATATTTTTGTGTAATTTTGGTAAATATATCTGGTAAACTGAGATGTCAGTGTTACTTACATTCACACGTAATTTAGACGAGACTTAATCCATCGCACGCTCTATCTCTCTCTCTCTCTGTCTCTCAATATATATATATATATATATATATATATATATATATATTTGTGCGTGTGTGCAACTAAGAAGATGGTTATATACATATAGAGATATGGGTGGTGTCGTACGCTGACTAATAAATACGAATAGGCTAATAAAGATAGATAGATAGATAGATAGATAGATAGATAGATAGATTATATATTAATAATTATACAAAACGGCAAAGAATTACCATTACATGAGGTCTAGTATATACACACAAGACGGATGTGTGATAGTGCACCAGCACAAACACATATTCATACATGTATATATACATACATAGACGCGAACCAAACACACTCATATATATATATATATATATATATATATATATATATATATATATATATATATATATATATATATATATATACGCACACACACATTCAGGTATAGGTAGGTGTATAGCTTTGTACGCCGCCACATAAGTTTAATGCTGATTTTCAAGTGAGTGAATCAGTTTCAATTTGATTATATTTCTCGTGCTGTTGGAGCATAAAGTTGTACGAAATTAAATCTTATCTGTCTCACTTTCTTTCTCTCCCTCAATATATATATATATACATATATATAAAGGAAAATGGTATTTTCACTATATATATATATATATATATATATATATATATATATATATATATATATATATATATATAAGAACTTGAAAATGCAACTAGCGTTTTTAAGAATATTTATGTACAGTTTCCCACTTGTATGATTTTCAAACTTACACTGTGGATTTATATAAGCATATATATATATATATATATATATATATATATATATATATATATATATATATATATCTGTGATGAGTAACTGGTAATCCGTATGGATAATTCCAAAGAGGATAAAGCCAATGAGAGCTCAATGAAAATAACGAATAAATAATAATTATGATATATATATATATATATATATATATTCATAATATATATATATATGCATAATATATGTATATATCCACACATATATATATATTTTCAGTAATGTATGTATATATATATATATATATATATATATATATATATATATATATATATTAGTGAATATACGTAATATCCAACGTGGTTAGATATTACGTATATTGGCCAGTATCTAGTTAATAGCTCTATTATATAACCCCGAGCACTTTTTTTATAACACCTGAGAATATATACAAGTACATGTGCGTATATATATTTTATACCACACGCATATATATATATATATATATATATATATATATATATATATATATATATATACATGTGTGTGTATGTATGT
Organism: Acanthosepion lycidas; assembly: GCA_963932145.1. Taxonomy (NCBI): domain Eukaryota; kingdom Metazoa; phylum Mollusca; class Cephalopoda; order Sepiida; family Sepiidae; genus Acanthosepion; species Acanthosepion lycidas. Next base: position 38,541,136 of record OZ010589.1, read on the forward strand.
GTGGTGTATATGTTTTATCATAAATTAGCATGTGAATATATATATATATATATATATATATATATACATATTATGCGTACATATTTTATTATACAATCTCCTAATGTATATACATATATGTATGTATGTGTGTGTCTGTAAGAGAAATTGCATTTTTCTATTTATTATGATTATTTATTCATTTTGTGTCGTTAGGTTGGTGCAAAAATAATGACGTAATAATGTCGTTTTTTGACTTATGTTTTAACGTCAAAAAACGACATCATTACGTCATTATTTTTGCACCAACCTAATATTTCATGTCTATCTTTAGAATGCTACATAAATGACTCTTTTAAAAATTGTCCAAAATTTACAATATTCATGTTTAAATGAAAATATTTAAAAGTATGATTTTCATAGTTTAAGTACTTTTGTCTTACACGCACACCCACAAACAAGCGAACACACGTATCTGTGTGTATATGTATTGGAAAGAGATAATACAGGGCTTGCCTGCCAACTACAGTTGCTGCATATGATCTACCTATACATACATACATATATATATATATATATATATATATATATATATATATATATATATATATATATATATATATATATATATCAATGGTATCTTTGCCAACTGAGGGAATACTTAAGATTTTACATGTTAAATTTTTCATACTTATAATTTCTTGATTGATACGGCATAATCTTCCCACGTTACATTTCCTGTCGTTTGGTCTAAAGCTGGGTAAAAATTGTAGAGACTACATCTATCTATCTATCTATCTATCTATCTATCTATCTATCTATATCTATCTATCTATCTATCTATCTATCTATCTATCTATCTATATATATATATATATATATATATATATATATATACACACACAGATATATTTATATATATATACATATATTTGCATAAGAAAGAAAATTGGAAAACATTCCTTAGTCTTTGCGGATACGTTTCGTCATTCCGACTTTAACAAGGCAAGTATAAATGCGAAATATTTTGTAGTTACATCAAATTCAAAATATTAAAAGGGAACGTTCCAGTACAAGCCTCGTTCTCGATATTGGTAACTTTTTTTCACTAAGAATTTATTTAGTTTAATTTAATACACACACATACACACACACACACACACAGACACACACACACATATATATATATATATTAATTTCTGGTTGCGTGCGTGTATATCTATATTCGTATGGCATGATTATACATCTATCTATTTATATATATAAATGCACTGCCCCCCTCCCCAAATACATATACATACACACACACACACGCACATATATATATATATAGAGAGATAGATAGATAGATAGATAGATAGATAGATAGATAGATAGATAGATAGATAGATAGATAGATAGATAGATAGATAGATATGTAATTGATGTTATATTTCAAGTAATGCATAAATCACACTTTGGAAGAAAATAGTGCTCAATGCTT
>OZ010589.1:38547597-38580097 GCA_963932145.1 Acanthosepion lycidas
TAATTTAACTCCCGCTCTTCCCTATCTCTCTCTCCCTATATATATATATATATATATATATATATATATATATATCCCTATCTCTCTCCCTATCTCTCTCCTCCACTCTCTCTCTCCCATCTCTCTCTCCCTATCTCTCTCCCTATCTCTCTCCCTATCTCTCTCTCCCTATCTCTCTCTCTCTCTCTCTCTGACAAATTAAACAATTCAATTATGAAATTTTGTGCAATAATCTTAAGTGGCACTTAAGAACCGCTAGTCATTTACAAAGGAGGCCACTTATTGAGCAAGAGTGAGGATTGTGGGATGAAATCATTGTTAGTGAGGCTGACCTTTTAGATCTTGCCCTCACTTCTTTAAGACGATTCAGACTAGTAGATTGAAAACTGCTGAGTCCACTAAAACACTTTGATCTCCATTCTACCCGCTCCAAGGCTAAGCGGTCGATGGTGTTTTGTGGTATATTGACTTGGGCATCCTACATTCCTGGTGCCCTGATCTAATTAGCTCTAGATTAGGATCTTGGGTATCCTGTCATCAGATATTCTCAAGTCATGACCAGTCCATCGTAACTGAGTCTCGATTCCTCCAATATTACACCTGTTAAACATTAAGGTTAACTCCACAATTGCCACGCAGACAGCTTTTATGGAAAACATCTAGTTGGCGTATATGGGACCTGTAAGGATTCCACGAATCTGAGCCGTACAAAATGATGGCAAAAACGACAGCTCTCTAAACCCGAATTTTCCTATCCAGTCGAATACCCCGCTCATTCCACAAATGATGATATATATATATATATATATATATATATATATATATATATAAGTTATCTGTAACCTTGGAAACATGAATTTTGTTTTAGCTGCGTATTTAAAACCCAGTAATTTTTAAAGTTACTCCAAAATTCGCTTGAGGATGAAATGGAACTAATGTCTTTAATTTAAGTACAAAATTAAATTCGGGGCTTTTAGCTTCCTTTTTTGAAACATGGTTGGAACTGTGTAGCGAAAAACCATATTTTAAGTCTATTAATTTATAATATTAATGTTCTGTAAATTTACATTGAGCACTATTTTGTAAAAATAAAAATATCTATAAGAACACCGGATTATATATCTTACTGTTCTTTCTTTATATATATATATATATATATATATATATATATATATATATATATATATATATATATATATATATATATATATCATTTAATCAATAATAATAATAAGTATTATTAAAATGTCTATGATAATATGATTTGTTGTACGTATAGTACAACAAATCAGCACATCGTACCGAAATTTATGCCAGTTAAAAACTACATCTTGATGGAGAAAGCAATTTACCTTAAAGTTTTCAGCTTAATCTTATGGGGATTTTTCTCTCCACGAAAATAATAATCCAATTTCTATTTTTGGTTGTGTCTGTGTTGTAGCAATGACTATGTTATGGAAGAGCCGTTCATTGGCCGAAGGAAGCTATATCCAGTCGAAATTAATCAAAATATTCCGGTCTTCCCTGTTCTCGATAATGATGATCCGAATTTTGCATGCTATTGATTGCTGTAGATGTTGAAGAGAAATTCCTATCGGCAATGAAAGAGGGGAAAAAATGAAAATATTACCAACGGCTGCATAAAATAATGATACAACTAAAACCTATATTTTTCACTATTTAAAAAATAGTGGGATTTTAGCGAGTTACAGAGTACTCTCCCTTTATTAGTATATTAAAACAGGAAGTAACTTGACATTAAACAGGTAGTAATTTGACATTGAGTTTCAGGACTGATCTCTGAGTTTGCAGGTAGGTTTCGAGGCCAAAGAAACACCATGACACCGGATATTAATTTCATGGGAAGCAGAAAAAATATCTTTTTGTAGTACTGAGGAAGCAGAATTGTATCAGAATATCTTCATTCCCTTAGATATTTGCTAGGGCTGCTCCATGCAGCATTTCCTAAATATGACTTGCATGAAAATGGAAACATGCAAATTTTAGAATTTTAAGCTGAACCTAAGTATATAGAATGTTGGTAGCATGACAATGAATAATGCCACCATGAAAAATTTTCTACTTAATTCTCTTAGATATTTGCTAGGGCTGCTCCATGCAGCCTTTCCTAAATATGACTTGCATGAAAATGGAAGCATGCAAACTTTAGAATTTTAAGCTGAAACTAAGTATATAGAATGTTGGTAGCATGACTATGAATAATGCCACCATGAAAAATACACGAGTATTGACCTTGTACTAGACTAATATGTATATTTTGTATATGATAAAAATACATGTCATCTTTTACACTATTGTTCCCTCTACACAAGGCCCATGAGCCACTTAAGTTAGAGGGTTACTGAATAAAGTTGTTTTTGTACAAAAAGAAGTTAGTGCATTCTTGTGACTCAAGACTCGAAGTGGTTAAGAATGAACTTGCAAGGGGAGCATTGTATCGGGAGTTTCTTGCACAAAGTAGCAGTTCTCGGGAAGAAGCTATCCGCATAGAACTTCCTTCTTAACAGGAGAATAGGAAGAAAATGAGGATGTTTCGACCCTGTCTACATGGCTTGGCACGTCTTAGCTGTAATTGCCTGAACTGGTCTGGGGTGAACTTGCTTGATAGTCCATGGTGGCATACTGGCTGTAGCTGTTTCTTGTATATTTGAGATTGTGGTGCCTAATACTTCAGCAATGGATTTCATCCTGAGTCCGTAGGGTTGTATAGCATTATCTTTTTTTTTTTTTTGGAATAGATTGAAGTAATTTGGTTCAAAGGTACTGTTGCAAGCAGGATTAGTAGTGCATGATTTTATTTTTAAATGGTACTGAAGTGAAGTTTAATGCAGCTTAAATATGGAGGTGTTTCATTAAATTCTGTGTATAAGCTCTCCACTGGGGATGTTCTGAAAGCACTGAATATTAGTCCGAGACCGTTACCTTCAGCGAGTTTATTAAAACATTGTTTGTTTTTTTAAATTCGCCCCAGTTCGCACCGCTTAAGTTACAACGGCGAGGATTTTTATCATTATGTTCTGAATTTTTTCAGAACAGTTGCCAAGTGATCACCACCGCATGTTTTTGCCAGAACCTTCCAAGAAAAATACATATAGATTGATGGATCACATATGCATTAAGAATTTTTAGCCATGACTCTCTAGCCGCCCCCATATAAAAAAAAAAACTAGCGTAATCCAGTTGTAAACTAAGTAGTGATCTGCATAATTTTATTAATGTTAGTCGATCTCCTCCCTATTCAGTATGGACCACTACACGTAGAAGTTGTTGAGATTTGCTCCATTTTGTTTTTCCAAAATTTTAGATGGGGAATGAACGTTAATTATTTAATTTTAATAAAAAATAATGCCTGGAAACGTGTGTTGTTCCACTACTGGGGTTTATACTCTGTATAATCTTAAACATAGGCCATTGTGCAATTTTGTTGATTGCAGACGTTCACAGCAAAGAGCCTCTACGTGCGCAATCATTTCTCGTGATGTACGGCACAGAGATGTACTTGAGATACTATATAAAGTTGTTTGATTTAAGAAAGATAGAATTATCCAGAATTTATACTGGACTAAACCCATCTGCACAGGAAGAAATAAATTCATTAAGTACACAAAAATAGAAAGCGGTTTAAGACAAATTCGTTTTTTCTCACCAGATTTATCAACCTTTACAGCGAGTCGATCCTGATAGGACTAGAAGTCCTACCAGGATTTGTTATCGGTCCCTACAAACTTAACGGCATGCTATACGCAAATGACACCGTGTTTATGGTAGACGCAAAAAATACGTCTTCTCCTAGACAATGTATGCAAAAGTGGAGAAAAACACTAAACATCTACTGAAAAAAATATGTATGGTTGTTAGAAGTAATAGCTCAAGATGCGAGATACAAATTGAAGATTTCAAAAAGTACGAAACTTTAAGTAGCTGTGAAGTGCTGTAACAGACCTCAGAAAATGTGATACAGAAGTCGCGTTTGAGTAACAAAAGTTACCTTCCAAAATCTAAGCAAAGTATTAAGAAACAGGAAAATTTCGTTGGAAAAAAAAGGAAAAGAGTTCTTACCTGCTTTGTAGTATCGGTTTTTTCCCATATGGCAATGAATGCTGGACAAATTTTCTCACAGATGGCAAGAGAATTGAGGCAGTAGAAATAATGTTCTACAGAAGCATGCTGAGACTAAACGTGGGTAATGAAGAAGTTTTAAGGAAAATGGAGACATACTGTGCGTTTCTACTTAAAACCCAGAAGAGAAAATTCTGGAACACATAATGAGGAAAGCGGGCTTGGAAAAACTGACACTCACAGGATATATTGAAGATAATAGGGACAAATGTAAGCAGTAACCTACCAAACGAGCTTGTATCATTGGATGGCAGAACAGAGGGTCGGAATTTAGGTAAAAATGCAAATATTTCTAAAAGCCACAATGGATAGGAAGTTGGGGAGAGTCATTATCGTCCACTTTCTGAAAGGAGAGGAGACACTGAAGAAGAAAAAGAAGAAGAAGAAGAAGGAGGAGGACTTATCGTTGATATGTGCGGGTTGCTTCTTTCATCTCACCATCATTGAAAAATCACTATCTTCTGAGTGGTATCAAATTTTTGCTACTCTAGGAGCTCTTGTGCACAGACCAGACTTATTCCTTCATGAAGACTATCTACATTGTAAGAATCAACTTTACACAGACCTTTGAACAAGCATGCAACTTCAGACATGAGTCACTTGAAGGCCTTACAAAATGTCATCTTTTTTTTTTTTGTTCTTATCTTCATTAGTAGCAACAGTTGACCCGCCACTGTGGGACCTATCACTACGATCTGTTTCTCTTTTGTTTCATTAATTCTTTTTAACTTTCTCTTTCTATGCTTACATCAACTGACATCTCTTAAGACAATAACTAATGGATGCAGTTTTACGTCCTACCCAGGACTAATAAAAACCTTAGAGAGACTTAATGGATGCACTTTTTGGTATGAATGTGAGTCTTAATTTCGGGGTATAAACGTAAATAGTCCTACTTTTAGCCCAATCCTCCTCTGATTGACTCTCAGAATCACTCTGACCCGGAGTGATAGTGACTGTTTTAATGGGTCCCAGCTATGGGTAAAATAACAACTTTTTCCACTTTTTTGTTATGATCACAACCCAAATTTATAATTGTTATTAATGTTTATTAACCTGAAATATTTAACAGTGGAAAAAATGATATAACTAATTTTTGTGGATATTAATTTTTTTAAAAATGCCCCCAAAAATTTAATTACAAAAGAAAAAAGATATATTTTATGAATTATAAAGTATTTGTTACATATGGATATTGACTTTACTAATATTTTGAAAGAAGATTCTATAATGTACCCAAAATGAGGGGGTGTTGGAAATTTTGGGTAGCCTGGTACTAGTGAGCCAGCCAAAATGGGCTGAATCATTTTATAGTTCACCAATAGAAGGGTCAGAATATTCAATGCGGCATGTATAAAGGCGGCCATTTTTTTTTTCCGAATATTCACTGCCAACCTCTGATATCGAAGACTGAAGAATTACGGAACCGCTACTGGTGAGTGTTAATCTTTAACGTTGTTTCATTGAACAGATTATGTACTGCGCTGTATTCTATATTCATAGATTATGGTGAACATTGTCAACAAAGGTTATGAGCCCAGCACGCTTCCACTGCGCTGTATTCTATATTCATAGACTTGGCGAACATGGTCAAAACTTTATGCTGCTTCTGAACGAATATTTGGCCCAATCCAATCGTTCTTAACAAATCGTGTAATGATGGTCGTATTGAATGCGAATAGTCTTTTAGATCATTTCACATTAATGAAGGAGTCTGCCTGGTTTCTATCCTTGGATCTCATTTCTTTCTTATCTTCATCAACGACTCTCCTGTCATCATCAGTTTCCAACTACGTATTTATGCTGATGATACAACTGTCTTAGTAGCAAATCCAACATATCCGACAAAGTAAAACTGACAGCTTCCTTTAAAAACGACATCCAATCAGTGGTTAATTGGGGCAAGGAATGGCTTGTAAATTTTAACGTCGCCGAAATAAAACGGTTTTTATTTAATCGCCATAACCTTTACTGCTTTCCAGAAGCTTGGACTGATGCTAACCTACAGGAGAGCAATGCATTACGAAGCATGAATCGGAATGCTTATATTTAATAAACTGCTAAGTCTGCTGCTAGAAAATTTTGTTAATTGTGTCGTGCCAGAAAATTTCTCTCGTCAGAATCCATATTGTACATTTATATATCTACTATTCGTCCGTGAATTAAATATTGCTACTGCTGCCATTATATGGTGTTCCCACAGTATATCTCCAGGGTCTGTCATGTAATCGACCGTGACCTGGCATCTGAAATTCAGTCAATTTTCCAGCGTCGTGACGTGATTTTTTTTATCTTTTCTCCAAATATTTTCACGACAATATGAATTTTTCTCCTTGCTTCTTCGACTACATACATTTAAGCGTGCTACGAGACTGAAATAAGGTCTCGCCGTTGAACTGTTGAACTAGCTAGATGTAGTCGTATTTTCTATTCTATTCGTTTCTTATCATGCCTTCTCGTTCGTGGAACTCTCTTTCGGTTCCTTTCTTCCCTGTCATCTACAATCTTCAAAATGTGAATGCAACGCCAATCGCCATCATCAGTCTTCCGGAATACTGTACTTTAAATGTCCGTTCTCCTCACTAAAGTCTTCTAATTCTTTTTCACTTAGGGTAACCCCTTCCATTATAATTCTCACTGGATTGTACTTATTAATATATATATATATATATATATATATATATATATATATATATATATATATATATATATATATATATATAGTTTTAAGGTGTGCTATATATATATTTATAGTTTTAAGGTGTGCTATATTTATAGGATATCAAAGATAGAGCGTATGTAAATATAAAAGTGAACATTGAAGTCAACACTCAAAGGCGACAGGCTGTTTCATGCTAGACTTAATCATCAGGTGGCCTGATGACTGCGTCTTTCCAACTGAGCAATGGTGAGACGAAAATGTTCATCCAGGCTTTCAGTAAAATTAACAAAATTCATACTCTGGCTTTCAACTTCAACGTCCATTCAAGAAGCATCAAGAGAATGAATAAGTTTAAAAAGAGAGAACTGTAGAGAGGAAAACTGGATCAGGAGGTCACAACAGGAAATGGGGTTATCATTTCAACTTGGAGCTAACGAGATCAATTAGAAAAGATCCAACTCAATTCATAAAACGTTTGGCACAGGAGAGAGGTGTTTCAGCTATTACAGTCCAAAGAGCAGTGAAGAAAGACTAGAAAATGAAATCGTACGTGAAACATGTGTGACAAAGTTTAGAGAGGGTGAAGATCATGTTCAATAAGTTAGAAAATGATCATGGAATATATATATATATATATATATATATATATATATATATATATATATATATATATATATGAACTTTATTTCAATCCTTCATGAGCTTCTGACACTTAGCTATTATTAATTAATGCTGAACGTCATTTTCGTTTATGATCGATTTCATCACGATTCTTCTGTTAAGCTTGGAGAGTAATTATACGTTATTATTGCACAAAGTAGAGTCTAATAGTGTTATAAAAACTTCGGAGAATTCCAGTAAAATATCTTTAATTATTTCTAAGTATTTAGAATAGTATATATATATATATATATATATATATATATATATATATATATATATGAAATGGACAAAGTCCGACAATTAGCTTTAAACTTCAATCTTTCATTCAGGTCGGTAAATGTTGTTTAATACTGTTTATTATAAACAGAGCATTTACTTAAATATGTTTATCTATAAAAAGAATGTATAAACATAAAAAAATCTCCTTGCTAACGCTCTTTCCTGGCCAAATCGGTAAAGGCACGTCAAGCACGGTTCCGTATAGGATTCAGGTTCGAATCCTGTCGGAGGACAAATATTTTCTGTGAAAATTTCTCGGACATTCAAGCCGGTAAATGTTGTTTAATACTGTTTATTATAAAGAGTATTTACTTAAATATTTGTATCTATAAAAAGAATGAATAAACATAAAAATGTCTTTATATATATACATATATATATATATATATATATATATATATATATATATATATATATACTGGTCAGTTAAAAACAATGCTCAGTTCTTCTTTTAAGAAGAGATGTCTTTAGACAATTAATATACAGAACATAACAAAGTAAGCATAAACATCTTCCATCTCGTAGAAGTTAGTTGTGTATTTTCTTAGAAATGTGAGTTGCTTTTTTCATCTCCTAATCCATGCAAAATCACTATCTTTTGAATGGTATCAAAGTTATGCTACTCCAAGAGTTCTTGTGCATAGACCAGCCTTATTCCCTCGTAAAGACTATCTACATTTCGATGATTCATTTGCCGAAATGTCATTTTTTTACCTCATCCTCATTACTAAAAACAGTTTACCCACCACTATGGAGCCTATCACTATGATTTGCTTCCCGTTTTCCCTCATTAAATCTTTTTAATGTTCTCTTTCTATGCTTACATCAAGTGCAAATTTTTCAAAATCATTCACTAACTTCCTGTGAAGAGTTGTAGCAATTTATCCTTTGCAAAACAGGAGTTCTTTGACAACTTTTGTTCTTTTTGTCTCCAGAAGGGTAGATTTTAAAAAATATTTTATATGTAGTAGAAAAGGTAACTTTAAAAAAAACTTCTCCCTGATTTTCTAGACATTCATGAATTATAAATAAAAAAAATCAAAATAAGAATTCTGATTGTGACTTTCATAACTAAAATGACAACAGGCAAAATTAATTCACACTCAATCTTTTATCATTAAAATAACTTGTCGTGTGGCTAAGATAAAAGCAAACTTTTCATACTAGTGCCTGCGGTTTTAAAGCCAGTATATAGAACGATGATTTTCAAAAACAAATTTTCTGACGGGGGAAACATAATCTTCATAATCTTGTGTCAGATTAAATTAACTTTAGAAAATATTTATATTTAAATCTGAAATCAAATTGTTAAGTATCTCTTCATTTTTAACGTTTTGATATAAACTCTAAACATATTTGGTTGTATCTTCACTTATTTTTATAAAGAATTACTATCGTCAATCTTGCTTGTCTGAATTCTTTTATTCTTAACTAATTTTCCGGCTTATATATGTACTCATATCTATAGACAGGAGATAATAACAATAATCATCTTCCCCCACCAAAAACAGATAAGCTTCGAAAGAAAGGTTAGAGCTGATTTCCAAATAAAATTTTAAAAAAATACTACGCTACCTACAACCACATCATGATCCAAAAGTCTAAATAACCTTCCATAACTTAAATATAATAAACTTTGTTTCATCTATCAAAATTTCTCATCGAAGAAAAATGCAGGAAAATATATAAAACAAATAAATAAATGAAGTGTATTCGTGATTAAAATAATATATGAACAAACTAAATAATATTGTAGGTACAACTAGAAATAAACAAAGCCTATTAAGTTTTTTGCTTCCTCCAATCACTCAACCAGCATAAGTACGTAATGTAAGGACAGGACTATAAATAACACACAGTATTAGACTTAAATAAAACAAGTAAGAAGATCAAGTTTCCTTCTTCCCCTACTTTACTTAATGTCCCAGTGATCTCTATAGAGATCCCGGTAAAGGAGTAATAATAATCTGAAGATCATTTGAGGCGTGAAACTGACAGTCACTATGAAGTGTTGATTTTTATGTTTACCCTCTCTCACTTTCTCTCACTCCATATATATATATATGTGTGTGTGTGTGTGAATTACATAAAAATGAAACTCAATTATAAACCATTTCGATGACCATTTAGCCCCCTCCCGAGTAATCTCCCTGGGCTTTCTTAATGCTAAACGTTTGTTAAAAATGATTTTTAAAATTTTGTTTGTTTTTTTGTTTGTTTTTTTGTTAGTTTTTTTGTTTGTTTTTTTTTTAATTTGAAAATTGTAAATTAAAAAAGGAAGGAAAGAAAGAAAGAAGAAGAAAAGAAGAAAGAAGAGGAACAAATCACAAATAATGGAAATGTCATTTAATAGACAGAAAATGGAAAACAGACACTAAGATAGTGAGAGTGGGGGAACGGAAGTGACAATATATATATATATATATACAAGTCTAGAAAGATGTTGAAAATGGTTGAAGGTTAGCAATGACATATTTAAAATATAACTCTTGTTCAACTTGGAAAAAATTGCATAAGATCAAGCAATCATTAAAGTTTAGAAAGAGGAGTTTTAAAGATTGTAGATAAAAGAAAATTTAGAATTTAATATTAATACCATTATATAATGTTAATATTATATATATATCTTTTTTCCATATATGTATTAAACCCGTTTGGTATTGGAGGATTTTTAATCAGCTCAGCGATTTCGTTATATATATATATATATATATATATATATATATATATATATATATATATACATATATATACTTTGGTATTGGCTTGTTTATTTGCAAATTAAGACACCGAAGGTTTTCCGAGCGAATATAGTTTCTTATACTCATAAGATTTCTATTAATATATATATATATATATATATATATATATATATATATATATATATATATATATATATATAAGCAACGATGTATATCTTTAGTAATATATCTGATACTTTTTCTTTTACTTTCCTTCATATGTGTTAGTAGATATTCCACACTGTGGTGATAGAAGGTCTGCTAGGAATGGTAAAATATTGTAAGAGCCCGGGAGTAAATATATTGTAGATGACCTTGCGATCATGACACGCTCTAGAAATTTTCGTCGCAGTGAATTGTTTTTCTGCTTTGATCAGAGCAGAATTTTTATTATCATAATTGTAGTCAGTCTCGTTACGATGGGCAACTAAATCATTTGATGTATTGTTTCATAAAAAAATCTCTTTTGTGTCCATATAATCTTTTATTTAGATTCCTTGAAGTTTCCCCTGTGTATTTTTGTGCAATTATTACAGGCGATCGAGTAACATCCTCCTTCAAGTTTTAGCTGATTGTTTTGTTTAGTATTGACTAAGTCTTTTATTGTTTACGATGTAGTAACAATTTTTTTGTTGGGTTTGGATAGATTCTTTCCATTTGTAGATGTGATGGAGTTAGGTGGTAGGACAATATATTTTTTGATTCATTCGGTTTGTCAGGAAGGGCCTTTTTTCTATTTTGGAATAGTTTATGTGCCTTTTGTTTCGCAATGGATATAAATTAATTGTGGTAATAAAGAATCTTGAAAGTGTTTCCAAAGTAGTTCTCTTCATGTAAATATTTAGGGCTTCAAATTCTGCATTCTCTTAAGTAGAATCCGATGATTGTACCGGATTTTATTCTCTTATTATGAGGAGATTAGAAATTTATTAGATCGTTGTTGTTGGTTGATTTCCGGTTTTAAACTGTTGTTACCGCGGTGTAGCTTGATATTTAGGAAAGGTAAGGAATTGTATTCTTCCATTTCCTATGGAAATTCTATTGTATGTTTGACTTTAGTTTATCTACTAGGTCAGATAAATCAGTATCACGGAGGTATATTAATAGAGCATCATCAATATGTTGGAAGTTTGTTGATTGTTTGGGTAAAATATTTTAGAAAGACCAAGATTCGAGAAATTCTAAGGTAATACATGCCATCACTCCACGAAGAAGCGATTCCTTTGGTAATCCAAATTTTTGTTTGGATAAATCTCTATCTATAAAAGGCAGGATGTGTGTGTGTGTGTGTGTGTGTGTGTGTGTGTGTGTGTGTGTGTGTAACGAATGCACGGCCGCAATTTTCGACGGATTTGCACCAAAATTTACATGCCCATGCTCCAAGTTAGCGGGAAGCCCAAGACCAACTTTGCATTTCTTAACTCCCATCGATAGTGGAAATAATCTTTTTTTTTCATGCTTCTACGGCAGTTTTCATGTAGTTTGCAGCCATTTTCTACTGGCCAGAGTGAGAGCCTATAGCTTGTTGCCACAAATAGGCAGGAAGATTCTATTGGCCAGCGTGAGAGCCAACAGCTGACTGACACGAATGTTAACTAGCATGCTAGCATGCAAAAAATCGATAGCTGCATTCGTCACAAGTGGGAAAAATTTAAATCTGCATGGCACTTTACTCAAATAGGCTCATTCGCTTGCTTAAACTCAACGTTGATTCTGATTCCGCAGAACTGGCTTGGGTGTGAAAAAGTATTCGTTGTTAACATTCTTTTTTCATTCGTTTTTTTCCAGTTACGAGTCCATTTTTAAAGCTGATCGTTTTGTTTTCATTTTGTTTAGTTCTTTTTTCGTAACAGATTCAATGTTTAGTATAGAGCTTAGAAAACATTCGCAGTATGAGAAGGCAAGAAGTAAGACATGTAGCAACGGCATAGGGCACTACTTTAAAGGCAAGGAAGGGCAAAAATATTTTAAGTCAAGTGATAGCGATTGCTGTATGAGTTGTACGATTTTTGAATCTAGCACGGGCAACGCTAGGCCGTGCTGTTAGTCGACATTAAATGTCAAACGGCATTGGTTGGTGATAAGACGGCAGATTTTTATAGCTTTAACTATTGGTGGGGAGAGTGTTTCCTTTGATTGTGTTAGGTGTTTTTATTAGGAGATTTAGGTATTTCTCAACTGGAACATTAGTAAAAAAAGCTTTTATATCTAAACTAGCCATGCGTTTATCAGTCATATTTATTTCCCTTTGTTTTTCGACTAGGCTCCCTGCGTTCTTAATATAAGATCAGCTGAATGCTCCAAGGAGATGGGTTAGGATTTTTGTTATAGCTTTTGGGAGTTTGTGGCGGGAGTGCTGTCTATTCCTGAGATGATGATCGGGATACATGTTTTGTGAGTTTTAGCGAGATCGTAAAATTTGGATATTCTAGAGTGATATTCTATTAGTCTATAGCATTTGTTTTCATTTTTAATTAGTTTCCTAATATCCTTGTTAAATTTTTATGTCCCAGTAATTATTTTCTGTTCGTTTAATTTTTTTCTGGTGTGTCGATATCGTTGAATAGTTAATTATTATTTCTACGTAGATATGCTTGTTCATGATCACAATCCCACCTCCCTTGTCAGAGGGGGTGATGTGAATTTCCTTATTTTTTGCTAGGTTCTTTAGTGCATTTAGATGTCTCTGTAGTAATGTATTTTCGTTGTTGCTTTCTGTAGTAGCAGTGATTATGCTTTGGATGAAACCTTTGGTAAATTCAGAGTCTTTTTTTTATGATTTTTATTATAGTGTCGACTATGACACCCTTCTGAATTCTGTTGGCAAATTCTAAACTGAAACTGAGGTCTTCAGGTTCTGTATTAGATAGATTTTCTATTAGATCAGGACTTGCAAGATACTTTAACTTGATTTTAGTGCATAGGGTGTTTATCTCAGTTTGTTGTTTTGATTGTCACTAATTTGTTTTATCATTTGTTGTATTCCACTCATTTCCAGATTTTGTTAAAACGTTCTTTTTTCTCGAGTTGAAGTTCAGTATTATGGCTTTTTTCACAGTTAGTTTTTCCAATTCTTCTCGTTCTTCAGCTGACGATTTTAAGAAATCGCAAGCATATGTTGGAAATATGTGATGGGATGTTCTGAATATTTTGTGTATGCATCGTTGGATCACTTTTTCTTTAATACATTTCGCTAAAAAAAATATTTTAAATGAATTGACCAGAATGGAGAGTTTTTTTTCATACATTTCCCCCACTATATATATATATATATATATATATATATATATGTGTGTGTGTGTGTGTGTGTGTGTGTGTGTGTGTGTGTGTGTGTGTGTGCATGCGTGTGTGTGTGTATACATATATATATATATATATATATGAAAATGACAATAGGAAAACTGGTAATTGCTGACGCGTTTCGTCCGAATTTTAACTTTTTGTTAAAATGAACGAAATTTTAGAGTATTTTATAATGTCTAATGGGGATGAACATTATTTTTAAGTTTAGATGCATTTAAACTGATCAAATTTTATTTCAGAGAAAAATAAAATAAAAATTTGTTTGATTAAAACCCCGCTAGCATAGAAGTACTCAAGAATCATTTGAGGCACATAATGCTTTATGAGTTCAAGAAAGGAAACTCAGCAGCCAAAGCGGCTAGAAACATTCACTCAGTTTATGGAGAAGAATGTGTGAATGAAAGAACTTGCAGAAGATGGTTTGCAAAATTCAGAGGTGGAGATTTCACCCTTGAAGATGAAGATCAAACCGGACGTCCAGTTGAGTTTGGTGAAAAGCTTTTTGAAGCAACCCTTGAAGAAAATCCTGCTTTATCAGATGAGGAATTAGCAGTGCTTCTCAGTTCAAACCATATAACTGTTCATCGTCATCTTGAACAACTTGGCAAAGTTCCTAAACTTGGAAAATGGGTGCCTCATGAATTGTCTGAAAACAACCTCAAATCCCGATTTGACATCTGCTCTTCTCTCCATTCTCGTCAACTTGTTTCACCTTTTTTGGATAGACTTGTGACTGACGACGAAAAATGGATCTTTTATCGAAATGTTAAGCGTCGTAGACGGTGGCTTGGTAAAGGGGAAGGACCCCAGCCACAGCCGAGAAGGGAACTTCATGGGCAAAAGGTTCTTCTTTCAATCTGGTGGGATCGCCAAGGAATAATCCACTTTGAATTCTTACCACCTAATGCAACAATTAATGCTCAAAATATACTGTCAGCAATTAGAGCGTTTGAATCAAGCTTTGAGGAAAAAAGACCTGCTCTAGTGAATCGAAAAGAGGTGATGTTTCATCAGGACAATGCGCGACCCCACACAGCAAGAATTACGCCACAAAAGATCAAATAGCTTGGTTGGGAGAAAATTCCTCATCCACCTTATTCTATCGATCTTGCTCCTTCAGACTACCATCTGTTTCGTAGCTTACAGAATCATTTGGAAGAAACAGCTTTTGTAACACAGGATGAGCTTAAAACTGATATTTGTAAGTTCTTCGAATCAAAGCCAAAATAATTTTACAGTAATGGAATTAGTAAGCTTGTTAATAGATGGAAGGAAGTCATAGATAATCAGGGAAAATAAATTGTTGATTGAATCTGTAATTAAATGTAACATTTGGTCACTTGTTTTCTTTATTCAAAATTCGGACAGAACTTATGGGATGACCTGATAGGTGTTGATCAGTTTTTGATGTTTTTATTACTTGAAGTAAAATGTGACTATTTGGTTTTGTCTAATAACTTCAGACGGATTTTTTTACAATAAATCAACTAATTTCAATAAAAAATATTGTACTACCTAAAATTTTATGTCAGGTTTTGTTTAGACATCTAAGTTTTAAATTCGACAATTTTTTCAAACTAAATACAAATTATTGAAGTTTATATGATTTGCTTAATAACTTGACAGAGTGTAGAAGAAAAATAATAACATAATTAAGGTGTTAACGTTCCACACTACTTCAAACGAAAGATTAGGAAGGAAACTCCCATCAATACTGTAAATCACAATAACAGCTACTAGAAATCTATTTTCCTGAAAATTTGTTCTAAGAGAAAGATTTCATAAATCTCAATCGACAATAGTACTGACTACTCGTCCAATGAATGCTAAATGCTTCCTTATAAGGAAACGCCGAATATTGTTTTTACCAATACCAAATACCATCGCCCCCTTCGAAGAAATTGGAAGGATACTGTGGTGATTACAGGTTTAGGGTAATTCAATCTTTCGTTGTCAAATTCTTCAGACTTTTAGCACAGGGGAAATTATTTGATTTTATACCATTGAAAACGAATCTAGTATAACTATCAAATTGGTTTAGAGTAAATTTGAACCCGGACTGATGATGACTCGATCCTCATTATCCGTTATGGCTGCTGCTAAAATTCTATTCGTAAAGTAAAGATACGTTGACGAAAAAACACGAGACACTTTTTGATTATTTTTACTCTCTCTCTTCCCGAAAGGCCGCTAACACCCAACAGCCTTCACCTTTCACAAATATTTTCTCACAGTAATGATGTCTGGAATGACGTCTGATAAAATTCTCAGAAAAGGCAACGGGGAAGACAGCACACTGGAAATCTCTCAATCGCTTCCTCAATAATATAATAGCTAAAATACGTCGATAATACCATTATATTTATGTATACATGAGTTGCCCTGGGTTGGATTATAAATATTATATATTTCCTGAATTGAAAAGACTTGGGTTCGTCACTATCTTTGGATCGCAAAATGGTTTTCTTCTGTGATCAGGAAGATATATTCTTAATTTTTCAATTTTTCACTATGAAAATTTTTCTGATTTCGGATTGAAGTATAGACGACATTTTTTTTTCTTTTTAGTTGTTTTTATCCCGTTTTTTAAGATATTGCTTTTTATCCATTATTTTTGTAAAAACATTGCTTTTTAAAAAGAGATTCCTTTTTACCTATTATTTCTAAAGATATTGCTTTTTATCTATAATTTCTAAAGATATTCCTTTTTATCCGTAATTTTTAAAGATATTCCTTCTGATACAAAATGTTTATAAGATATTCTTTTTTATACTTAATTTTTAAAGATATTCCTTTTCATACAACTTTTAAAGATATTCCTTTTCATACATAATTTTTAAAGATATTCCTTTTCATACATATTTTTTTTATATTATAACATATTATTTTTTATATTTATTTTTTAAAGATATTCCTTTTGATACATAATCTTTAAAGATATTCCTTTTGATACACAATTTTTGACGATATTCCTTTTGATATATGATTTTTTATATTATAACATTATTTTTTATATTTATTTATAACATTATTTTTTATATTTATTTATGACATTATTTTTTATATTTATTTTTTAAAGATATTCCTTTTCATACATGATTTTTTATATTATAACATATTATTTTTTTATATTTATTTCTTAAAGGTATTTCTTTTGATACATAATTTTTAATGATATTGTGCTTTTAAAGATATTCGTTTTTTTTTTAAGATATTGCTATTTTTAGTTATTCCATAATTTTTAAACATATTGCTTTTTTAATGATATTATTTTGTATCCATATTTTTGTAACACAAATGGGTCCGAAGGTTTATTTTTTAACAACAATTTATTTCTTTTTTCCTTTTTACTTCTTTGATATATTGTCTTCTTTTTCAGCTACCTATATACTTGATAGCTCTTGGCAAGCTTTGTCCGTTTAAAATTCAATCAAGATTATTTTCTGCCATCCATTTACACTAACCCGTGCCTTTAATATTTTCTGTAAGTCTCAAATACTCCAAACCCGCTTTCGTCATTTTTTGTCCTTGAAATTCCAACAGTCACTTTGAACTGTCCTTTTTTTTTCCTTAAAACTTACTCATTGCTCACGTGTTCCATGACATTCCCAGCACACGCACACACAGACATGTATATGAGTGTGTGTTTGTGCGTGTGCTATATTTAAACAGGTTCAGCTGACAAGGTTTGTTTGTTTCAATTTTATTGTATTTTTCTATTTATTTTACATTCAAATATAAGTTTAGATAAGCTGCCTTTGTTCCTACATTTGGTCTGTTTTTACTTTAGTAGTTTCTATCATCTCTGTGAGCAGCATGAACTATATTTTATCAGTATAACAGACAATATTTTATTAATATTTTTAATAATAATTAATAATAATTAATTTAATAATAATTTTATAATATTTTATTGGCTGCATTGTGGGATTTTTGGAACGCAACATTTATATTCAATGAGGCGCCGTATAAGTAACGTTATGTCTAGAACGATTTCGCAGAATTTGATAGCACTGCAAAATGAATGAGTACTATATTATTATTTGAATTATTATTTTATATGCTGTGTGATTTATAGACATTTTAAACTATTGTCTACTGCGGAGAAAGATATTGTATTCAATGCGGGTCGGTTATTTTTGCATAATACTAGCTTCGAGTAGTTTGATGATTAAAATACAACATGGTATTAAATTTTTAGTCAACTCAAATGCATTTAAAAGCATTGCTACTACATTCATAATGAATTCTGTTCGTTGTTGATTGGTTGCTTTTGATATAGAGGGACGCGAATATTTAACGCCATGTTGCATTTTTACCATTTTCGGTTACCTCCCTTACAACAGGGTTGCTTTTCTTTTTACAAAAACATCGTAGCTACAACGGTATAATTATAACAGAGCGCGTTCATACGCATTTAGAAATATCAGAATAACAACGATTGCAGTAACATAAAGATTATTTTCTCAATTCACTACTGGTGATGAGATCGAAACTCCTTGAGTTAAAAAGAACTACGGCGCCTTACTTGACGAATTTCAACTTAACATCAAGAGGGTAATTAGAGAAATAGAAAGGATTATTATAAAAATAAATAGACACTATATATATATATTATTCAATGCAACATATATATATATATGTGTGTGTGTGTGTGTGTGTGTTTGCGTGTGTGTATGTGTATCTGTGAAAAAATTGAGTGCTACGCCATGAAAATAGTATTCTTAAAACGGAATATTTTTACTAATCAAAAATTCCGATACAAAACTATCACCCCGATTAAAAATAGAAGTTATCTTAAAATGTCTCTCTATAATCGAGATGATACTTTTGCATCGGAAGATTTGATCAATAAAATTTTCCCTGTTTTAAGTATATATATATATATATATATATATATATATATATATATATATATATAAGAACAAAGATAGATAGATAGATAGAAAGAAAGAAAGAAAGAAATAAACACACTAGAATAGATAGATAGATAGATAGATAGATAGATAGATAGAAAGAAAGAAAGAAAGAAAGAAAGAAAGAAACACACATAGAATAGATAGATAGATAGATAGATAGATAGATAGATAGATAGATAGATATGAACAGAACGAGATCGGTGGATAGATATATATAGATATATAAAAATAAGAGCATATCGATATGAAAAATGATAGACATACAGACATTGATATATAATTATATATATATATATATATATATATATATATATATATATATATATATATATATATATATATAATTAAGTTACAAGGAACTTTGTAAACCGAATTGGTAAATCCAAAGAGGATGAAATCCTGAGAGCTCAATGTTAGGACAGAGCTAATATGTAATGAAAAACAAATCACTTTAATGTACCATTATAAATTATCATAATGGTACATTAAAGTGATTTGTTTTTCATTTCATTTATATATATATATATATATATATATATATATATATATATATATATATATATCAAACTATAGGAGAAATGACAGAAGGATTACAGTGATCACAACATTAATTTAAAAACAGTGCTCAATACATAAAGTAGAGCCGTAAATATTTATTTATCTTATGCATTGTTACATTTAAATATGCACATATTCAATACAAAATTGTACATTAGACGTCTCAGCAGGTGGGAAATTATGGTGTTACTAAAAAATTTTTTTCAGAAATACAGTTAGCAAAGCAAACATCCCCCACTTCTGTTCTTTGGAAATTTTCATAAAATGTCTTCTAGAATTCTACATGCAAATTCTTGAAGACATTTTATGAAATATAAATATATATATATATATATATATATATATATATATATATATATAATAGTTCTGTTACTCAAAATTGATCACTCTTTTTTCTTATACTATTGAGTATTTATATGTATACAATACTCAATAGTATAAGAAAAAAGAGTGATCAATTTTGAGTAACAGAACTATTATATATATATATATATATATATATATATATATATATATATATATATATTATATTAAGAAATATACAAAATATTTTACATTAATTGTACAACTCCGAGTTTCATGCCAAAGCTTAAATTATTATTTTTATTTATATTGTGGGTTGTCGGCGTTTTTTTTTACTTTACAATCACTCTATGCACACACACACACGCACGCACACATACACACACATATGTATATATATATATATATTGCATACTAAATGTTTGTGAGTGCGTGTGTTCATATATGTATGTGTGTTTGTCTCTGTGTGTGTGTGTGTGTGTGTGTGTGTGTGAGATTGTGTGTGTGCGTGCTTGTGTGTAAGAGAAAGTTTTGTGACCAGTAGTTTTGGGTAGCAACCTCTTTTCACTATCCTCACGAGACATTACTAATTGAGTTGGATCCTTACTGGTGTCTTCACAATAGTGAGCATGTACCAATGTCAAACCTATTAAATATATATAACTTGGATGACTCACCATGAAACAATGATTAGCCAATTAACATCTCGAGCTTTTACTACAGTGGTGTTCAATTCTGTCGAGATGTGTCCTTCTTCTCATAAAATATCTATACCAATGGCATGCGTGTTGACTGAACATGTCACGTATTTTCAATCGTTGTCGCTGGTTGAGTCTAGCTAAAAATCTGGACCATAAATGCAAATTTTAATATCAGAAGTGGCGCATCATAATCTTCCTACGTCAATTCTATGCGAAACGACGATAATCGCTATATCAAGCATTTCAAAATAGTCTTTAATACATGGGTGAATAATTTTGTCACCTGCTAAGAGCAGTTCCGAATTGTTTTAACGATATTTGATTCATCACAGTTATGCATTATGCGCTATGCGTGATACACGCTTAGACGAGGCAGATATCCCCCTCCCAGTAGGTTGCCATTTATTTCTGCGGTACACCAGTTACCATTCAAGGCTATATTTATGCATAGAAGAAGATGAGGATTCATAAATTCGTAAGTGAATGTCATGCATTTGACTGGAATTCGAACTCAGCTATCCGATTCCTCAAGCCGAGCCGCTATCTATTACTCCATCGTGCCTCCTTAATATACACTATATATATATATATATACATATCCTTATATATATATATATATATATATATATATATATATATATATATATATATATATATATATATATATATATATATATATATATTATAAATTAATTGATTTAAAATATGGTTTCTCCGCTACACAGTTCTAACCATGTTTCAAAAATGGAAGGTCCGAATTTAATTCTGTAATTAAATTAAAGACATTAGTTCCATTTCATCTTCAAGCGAATTTTAGAGTAACTTTTAAAATTACTGTGTTTTAAAGACACAGCTAAAATCATAATTCACGTTTCCAAGGTTACAGATTAATTCACTTCTTCTAGACAGGGGTGTTTGCATGTTCTTTATATCTGTATTTTGATGTATCCGTTATTAGCTACATTTTGGTAGGGGGTAGGGATGTATTCTTCAATGTCGTCTGGATTTTTTTAAAAATTTATTGTTAACGGCAAAAATTCTTACGTCATTTTTTATATTTGTATATTTAAAGGTTTTTTGGGGGGTGTGGTGTTCAGGTTAGAATACGTTTTATTTGACTACAATTTGAAAACTATTTCCACTATTAATTTTTAATATACGATATTTCTTTAAGAACAAGTAAATGTATTAGAATCCCTTACAGTATGTAGAATTATTTTCACATCAAGTATAAGTATGTATATTATTAGCTAACAATTTTTTTTAATCTTTAAATATACAATTAGAAAAAAAAATTAAAAATCTTTAAATATATAAATAGAAAAAATGCCGTAAGAATTTTTGCCGTTAACATTAAAATTTTTTAAAAATCCAGACGACATGCATTTAACGGATGTCAGATTTCATTGAAGAATACATCCCTACCCCCTACCAAAACGTCGCTAATAACGGATACATCAAAATACAGACATAATGAACACGCAAACACCCCTGTCTAGTGAAAGTGGATTTATCTGTAACCTTGGAAACGTGAATTATGATTTTAGCTGTGTCTTTAAAACCCAGTAAATTTTAAAATTCCAAAATTCGCTTGAGGATGAAATGGAACTAATGTCTTTAATTTAATTACAAAATTAAATTCGGACCTTCCATTTTTGAAACATGGTCAGAACTGTGTAGCGGAAAAACCATATTTTAAATCAATTAATTTATAATATTAATACTCTGTAAATTTACATTGAGCACTATTTTGTAAAAATAAAAATATCTATAAGAACACCGGATTATATATCTTACTGTTCTTTCTTTATATATATATATATATATATATATATATATATATATATATATATATATATATCATTGCACACACTACAGCTCCGATTGAGAAAATGAGACATTTTTCTTTTCTTTTTTCTTTTGCAAGGTTGAACATATTTTCCAGCGCTCTATCAAGTCTGTTTCTGACATTTTTTTTTCTTTCCAAATTTTGAACCCACGTTTGATTAAATAAATCGACAGACTTTCTTCTTTTATCGATCGGAAACTAAATGAGAGCCAAATATTTGCACTGATAACAGAATCGTTAAGACATATAGATTAATTGTTTTTTTTTTGTTTTTTTTTTCTTCCTATCTCACAAGCTGGAACAACAATCAGATCGAATAAAATCGATAAATGAAAAAAAGATTTGTTTAAAAATAGCCGATCAATTTATCTGTATGCACCGTTGATAAAATTGCCGTCTTGAAATCATCGTAAATCATTCGATTGCTGAAAATCATTTTTGAATATAATTTATTCTTGTTTTATTTAATTTTATTAGCATTTCCGTTTTCCTGGCAACAGAGCTTCATCCTTCTGCACAAACACTCGCTTGAGTACATAACTTCACTAGAGAATTATTTACAGAATCTGATATTTAGCATTACATGGAATTTTCACGGCGATTTTTGAGGATTAATTCCAAGACATGAATCGGTATAAAAGACACACAAGCAGATTCTATGCACGCCCATTTTAGCACGGCATACTTAGGAAAAACGATTTTTCTGGATTTAAGGATGATTTTTTTTTTTTTTTTTAAGGCAAGCTAGCAGTGTAATAGAAAACTTTAGCTGTAGGAGAAGACATTACTATATATGAAAAGTAAGCAAGTGATATAGTTGATCATGAAGTGAAAAATCACAATCCTATATCCTTCATTGGCCGCTTCTTATGACTAACATATTTCTGTACAACTTTACTCTTATGCTGATGTTGCCAATTTTTATTTCATTTTTGCCACTACCGCTATTTTCTTTCTATTACGTCTATTTATTTTGTAGTTTCCAACTGATTAATGGTAGGAGTTCGCTTGAAGCATGTTTACATATGGTGGATGAAATTGTACCGACGAACATCTCCATTACTTTGTTATGACAATTCAGCAGCAGTAATAATAATAATAATAATAATAATAATAATAATAATTATTATTATTATTATTATTATTATTATTATTATTATTATTATTATTATCCCCTCGGATTGATTGGAAAAGTTTTCCGATAGACTCATTGAAGGTAGCCCAAGCGTTAAAAGAAATACAAAAAATTGTAAACTCAAATACAGCCCATACGTTATAAGGGATCTATCTACGTAAAATATTTGTGTTCTTAGATATTGTTTCCTCAAAAATTACTCATCGGAAAATTTCATGATGCTATTAGGTTGGTGCAAAAATAATGACGTAATAATGTCGTTTTTGACGTTAAAAAAATACGTCAAAAAACGACATTATTACGTCATTATTTTTGCACCAACCTAATATCTCTGGTTGGATGAGAAATGAGTATACACTAGAAAGCAAGGGAAATAATAATAATAATAATAATAATAATAATAATTTAGGCACCAACAGAGTACTTGCAATGGCATGATCGATCTGCACGGTCATAATAAATACGTCGCTCATTCACCCAACCTCGACAGAATTAAGAAATTACTATCTTTTGGAATGCCAGCGTATAGAAATCCAGACAAATCGACCAGACATAACTGTAAAAAAATAATGTCCAAAACTTCTGTCTTCTGTTAGATGTTGAAACCCAAACGACAAAAAGGCATATTTGAAAAATTTTGAGAAACTAAGTAAATGCAATGACTTGGAGATAGAAATAAATAAAATATGGCGTTTCAGGACAATATTAAATGTTGCTATTGGGACTTTGTGAATGATATTAAAAGGGGGTAGAAAATTATGTACTTTTCACAACCTCGCATTTTCACAACCTCGTTAGGTAGGTTATTCGCTGCTTTCTTCTGGCCCTCTTCCTTCAATAAGCCCTGTGAGTGTCACATTCTCCAAGCTCTCTTTCCACATTATGTGTCTTTTTATTTAGATTGTCTTTTTTTCATTCTAACTATAAGAGTATTTTTTGCTTCCGTTTTCCTTAAAATGTCTTTGTTGCTCACATATTTAGCTCATGATATTCTAAGTATCCATCTGTCGAAAGATATTTCTGTTGCTTGAAATTTGTTTCTGCATCTGTGAGAAAATTGTCCAGCATTCACTCCCATGAACGGATATTATATAAGCGTTAAGTACTCTTTTCTAGTGAAATTTTCCTCTTTCTTAATACTTTGCTTAGATTTTGGAAGGCATTTTTTTTTCTTGTTATTTCTTCATATTTCTTTACCATAACTTCAGACATTGTTAAAACACTTCATAGCTATTTAAATTGTCGTACATGATTTCTGTGACGCCTTGGGTTAAGGACATTAATGTATGCGAACAGAAATAGTTACGAGCGCATTCAAAACCTACGATAGCTCGGCAGATAGTCATGGAGAATGATATTAAATACGAGCAACTTAAGACGAAATGTTTGGGTAAAATTAATCCAAATATTCAGCATTCTGTCATCTCATTTGATAACTTGAATAAATACTACAGCGGAAACGTTTAATAACAGTCTGTTGAATTGTAACTGCCTTTCTTTCCACGACTGCTGCTTTAAGTGCAAGTGATCTTTGAATACTGAAGGGCAGCACAGATTAATGAACTTCTAATTGTGTCTCCGGTAATGCCACGACAGTCTTTAGGTTCTATATATCGTCTATTTCACGTGCACGCCTCAGGTCCAGACGCTACAACAATCAAGCCTTCATTCGTTTGAGGTCTCGTCTAATAGTAGTTGTTTTTCAAAATTCTATTTATAAGGTAGACGTTTTCTCTCTACTAGAGTCGTTGATCAAGTGAGCGAGGCGAATGTCGCAGACTGGGTTTGAAGAAAGCAAATGGATCTGAACAAACGTAAAGATACAGGATATACAGTGTAAGAGTGGTAAATCGTCGCCATTTTATTTTTTTATTTCACGCATGCGCGTTGTTTGTTTGTTTCTTTTTTTTCTGCACAATATAGCAGGGTCATTTGAGCACCGTCTGTTAGAAAAAGAGCACCATGATGCAATTCACTCTGCCAGAAATTAGGAAACGGCATGCTGTACTGCTTAGCATTCGCGGTATAAATAGCAGTATGTCCATTTCAGAGTGTTTGGGTGTCAAGCTAAGGACAGTGCAAGCGATTTGAAAAGAGTTCGATGAGTCCAATGGTGATTACGAATGTACGGCAGCTCGGAAAACTCACTCAGATCGTTTTGATAAGAACTCCCGAATTTGTTGATGAGAACCTCAGACTGAACACGGAGTCCTACATCAAATGCCATGAGGAGGTGGTGCTGGCCTAGGTGAAGAAGGTAGCACTATTTCATCACCCCTTATATCTGACTCTCTAACTCCCCAGACTGCGACCCCTTTGATTATTATGTGTTTGGTGCTGTTGAGCAAGAAACCAACAAAAATCCTTGTAGCACTAAAGATGAACTGAAGGAAATGATTATGGCAGTATTCACCAAGTTAAACAAGGAGACCGTCCAGAAGAGAGACAGGAGGCCATGATTTAAGCCAATGGCGATTTTGTTGAATAAAATTATTCTGTAGGATTTCAAGATATTTTTGTGTAATTTTGGTAAATATATCTGTTAAAATGAGATGTTTGTGTTATTTTCATTTTTGCGCAATCTGGACGACAATTGTATTGATAAAACGATAAATTGATTAAAACTAGATTTTAAATAATATTAATAAACATTATTGATCGAAAAGAGACACTATGAAGATGGTGTAAATGTTATATTACGTTCTAATAAGAATATTTACTTGAAAAACACGTGGGTCTTCCGAGCCCGTTGGATCGGCCAAAAATATTCCCTTTCGAACACGTATAAACTGTATAGCCGAAAAAGATTTCACCTAGTCAATATCTATTAGCAACCCCTCACAATGTTAGATGTGGCACAAAGCCGAGTTTTACATGAGCCTTCTGAGCCCATAGACTCGGCCAAAAATATTCCTTTTCGTACCCGTATGAACGGGTTCACGGTCAGTCTACCTCCCCGAATGAGTCTCTGCACTTCGGCAGAGCCTCGTCCGGTTTCCTCTCTGCCCGAAGGCAGAAAGTTCGACTGTTTAAACGAAAAATATTTCGGCTAGAATATTCCGCCACACAATCCCACCCCACCCACTCGACGAGGGTTGCATGTGGCACAAGGCCGCGTTTAATGTAGATTCTCCGAGATCGTATGCTCGGCCAAAAATATTCCCTTTCGAACCCGTATAAACGGGTCCATGGTCAGTCATCTCCCCGAACGAGACTCTGCCCATCGGCGGAGCCTCGTTCGGGTTCCTTTCTCCTCAAAAGCAGAGAGTTCGACTGCCTAGCCGAAAAGATTTCGGGTAGACTATATTCAGCTACACTCCCACGAGGGTTACATGTGGCACAAGGCCGGGCTTAACGTGGGATCTCCGAGCCCGTAGGCTCAGCCAAAAAATACCCGTAGAACCCGCATAACGGGATCGGGTTGGTCAACCTCCCCGAATGAGACTCTGTCCTTCGGCGTAGCCTCGTCCGGTTTCATCTCTGCTCAGAGGTTGAGAGTTGGACCGTCTAGCTGAAAAGATTTCGGGCAGACTCTGTACTCCGTTTTCTTACAGATACTTATACGTGGTTACTACCTACAGTGTATTCCCTCATGGGTGTGACAGGTTATTCCATTATATCAGTAAAAGAAAGATTTATTCAACTCAGAATAAAAGGTTTTATAGTCCCAGTAAACAGATATAGTTCTATCAAAGAGAAGAGTAACAAAATAAGGGGAGACCACTCTTGATTAATCAATAGCAATAAGTATATACTAAAAACTAGGCACGTGGTCGAGTGATTAGAACGTTTGCTTTCTAACCGGGAAATTCGAATCTCACTGGGAATGTAACATCTTATCGGTCGAGCTCAGGGTACCTTTAGAAAGTGCATGAAAACCCTACCACGTGTTGACCCGAGCGTGGGTAGACGGAAATATTTCGGAGCTGTCAATTGTTGTCCTAGAACGAAATCACACGCCGTCGTGACCGAGAGTTTGCTGGGTCCTGTTCAGACTGTTGATCACACCAGATAACTATAAGGTCCGCTCAGCAGTGTTGCAGTATAATACACAGTTGGGTTCTGACAAAAAATGTGCCTGAGCAGACGTCTGCAACAGGTATTGGATAGCCGCCGTAGCAGACAGGCCATGATCGGATACGAGCTATTATATACTGAAAATATTCCCAAATATTTGTTAAGTACCATTTTATTGTAAAAACCTTGACTTATATAAAATTTAGTTTATAAGTTGGATGTAATTTTCAATAAACTGCATATTGAAAAAAAATAATAGAAACACAAACAGTATCGATGTTTCTTTGTTTTTTGTTTGCTTTTTTATCTTTTAAGAAGTTCTTTATATTATTTTTACTTATTATTTACTTACTTATGCAAAACTGTCTCCTTTTGCAAAAGGAAAACCATTTCTGTTTTTAGAGATTATCATGAAACCTGAAGCTACAAAGAATAAGCTGTTTGACGTCTTTAGATTCATATTTCTTGGAATACTATCAGGATTGGTACGACTAGTCGCAGACGTCTACACTAGATGTTCGTTTGAGAAAAATCTATGCCATTAGCTCAGCGTTATGTTACTTCAAAACCTCGGTAGTTGTCAAATCTCGGCTAGACGTGTTTTCAAATCTCGGACTTAATTAAACGGAACAGAATCGAATATTTATTTTCATTTTTGACAAGAAGTTAAAAATGAATTTAAATCCCTTGTAATTATTTTTATATATTTGAATTCTCTCTCGTAAAATTACCACTAATATTAAAAAGATTCGATAACAGAAAGAAAGTACATTTGAAACCAATATTATTATTAGATTACGTCAAAAGTATTTTCATTTTTTAAAAACACTTGCTCCATAGTACATTTTATGTACATATCTGAATACGATTATTATTATTATTATTATTATTATTATTATTATTCCTCATTTGAATAGACAGTAGGAATTTCTGTTGCATATACATTTACTTCCGGGCCCCAACCAGAGACCTAATGTCAGAAATGGTTTCATGATATTTTCCACTGATCATTTAAAAAAAAATTATTTGTGAGTACAATTTTTTTTGTACTTCTTTAAGGTATGGGCTACCAGGGATCTCCATTTTTTGACATTGCATATATCCATTATTATTATTATTATTATTATTATTATTATTATTATTATTATTATTATTATTATTATTATACTTTTTCTTTTGCACCTTTTTTCGTTTTCATCCGATGATTGTTTATTATGGGTGTTTTGAATCATGTAGTAAGAAATCAAGTACACAAAAACTTTCATTATTTGCAGAAACAAGCAAACCACAACTCTCAAGCGATGGGATTCGAGGGTAAATTATTATTATTATTATTATTTTTATTATTATTATTATTATTATTATTATTATTATTATTATTGTTATTATTATTATTATTATTATTATTATTATTATTATTTTTATTATTATTATTATTATTATTATTATTATTATTATTATTATAATTATTATTATTATTGTTATTATTATTATTGTTATTATTATTATTATTATTGTTGTTATTATTATTATTATTATTGTTGTTATTATTATTATTATTATTATTATTATTATTATTGTTGTTGTTGTTATTATTATTATTATTATTGTTATTATTATTGTTATTATTATTATTATTATTGTTATTATTGTTATTATTATTATTATTATTATTATTGTTGTTGTTGTTGTTCTTCTTCTTCTTATTATTATTTTTATTATTATTAACTGTAGTAGTAGTAGTAGTAGATTTTTCTTAGATTTCTGCTGTATACTCATTTCCTTCCGGGTCCCAACATGAGACTCAAGTTCAGAAATGACATTATGACATTTTTCAGTGAAAATATTTGTAAAACAAAAACAGAAAAAAAGACCACCTAAGATCACACACATTTTACATTGATGAAGCCCTACGTAAGCTGTTAGCTGTCTTATCAGTACAATTTTTTTTATATTTCTTTAAGGCATGGAAACTTTTCCAATAAAGATCTTCAAAGATACATTTCAGTCTGCAGGAACTGTCGCGTCAATAAGAAAGAATATTCAGTTTTTGTGCTCATTGATCACAATGTTTGGGCGAATAGCTTTTATTATTGTTGTTGTTGTTATTATCATTATTATTATTATTATTATTATTATTATTATTATTATTATCTGCATCATATCATGACAATCCACTGCACCAATTGATTCAGATGTTTTAAAGGCAGGCGCAAACATTCAGATTCTGTTAATTTTAAGGAATTATTTGAAATTGTCACTCAGTGACTGAATTCTTGAATTGGGGGGAAAGGAAGAAATATGTTTTTTTTAAGGCAAGGTGCAGGGGAATTCAGCCACCAATTCTCGAAAAGGGTCTTGACTCACGGATAGATAATATGTCTGAAGATATGGTATAAGCTTTAAAAGATATATATATGAATTATCGAAATATTCCTCATTAGTTAAAAAAAAAAAATGAAACTATTTTTATCCAGACTCAAAAAATGGTGTGTTCAAGGAATAGGTTACCATTAGGGGGATATTAAAAACAGTAATTGTAATCCTGTCAGGCAAAAAAAAAAAAAGATACGATCTTTGGAATTACCTGAATTCATTGGTCAAGTCTAGGTGACACGCATCCAGAAAGTCAGCCCTTAAAACCTACGTTAAGAAACGCTATTCGATTTAACAGATACAATACATCCTAAGGGTTCTCTCTTTTTTTTTTGTCTGTTGGCATAAGATCAAACAGCGAAAAGAAAATGCCAGAAAACTCATCCTTCTTAAATATGACAATAAAAACACATACTTTTACTAAATCCTCATGGAATGATAACATGAAACTATCTCTGAATTTGATTAATGCAGGCCGAAAAAAATTTCAACCGAAATGTCATGTTAAAACATCAGGTATGTAGACAGACGAAAATACACGTATGGAGATTGTGATAGATGATACACACCATGAAATACTTGTCCTGAATCAAATATTATGTAATGTAGGTACTTTGATCTAAAGAGAATTGATATGTGATGACCCCACATAAATACTGGTTTTAGGCTAAGAGATATTAAAGTAAGTTTTCTACTCGGTGTGACAGTCATTTAAAAGACTTAGAAGCTCTATATGCTGACCTAGAAGGTCGCATCAAATCACAAAATAGAGAATCAGACATCGATGGATGTCGGTGGTTACACCAACTTTACTAAACCCTGAACTCGGCTGAAGTTGGGATTAGACACAAGAGAAACCAGACAATAGGAATTTATTTATGTATATGTTTAATCTACCAGTAGCAGAGTATACGAGAAGATCGAATGTTTGGAGAAAGCCCTAAGACCATATATACTTGAGACCGGAATTGAAAAACAAAACATTTTCTTTACGTATAAAAACTTAGTCTCGGATACTTTTTGGCCGTAATGAATATATCAAGAAGCCGATAACTGATTCTAGAGTCGAAAAGCCTATGAAACAGTTATGGTTCAAGTTCCTTGTACCCCGGTGATGGTCCAAGGTTAGAACCAATGAAAGAATAACACGAACACAGGTATGGAATACAAAGATATATTACAACAGAAATATAATACAAAGAAGTAGAAGTATTAGTAATGACTATCAGATTTGGTTAGAGTGAACTATGTTGTCTCGACAAGTATCAGTATTCCAATGTCCTTACAATATGCTCTCAATTATCTCTCCTCGTCTTACAATCTCCTCATACCGCTTGAGAGGCGCAGTATTTATTATGTCAGGAATAGTCCATTATTATTATGGGTAAATTCCCATAACAGAAACAAAATTTAAATCGTAACGATAAAATCGCCAACGACGTGGGTATTAGTATGAATAACTTAGAATAAAGGTATTAACGGATCTTTGAAATTCAGAATACCGAAGAACACACCGAATTAAATGAGATGAAATACAGGTTGAGATAGATAGAATGTCGTCGAAAATACGAAAAAATGAAAACGCTGACATCTCATCTTAACAGATATATTTACGAAAATTGCACAAACATATCTTGAAATACTGCAGAGTTAATTTATTCAATAGAATCGTCATTAGCTTCAACCACGGCCTCCAGACGACTTCGAAATCTCCTGCATCTCTTCTGAAGGGTTTCCTTGCTTAATTTCGTGAATGACCCTATAATCCTTGCCTTCAGTTCATCTTTAAAGAAGTTTAATTTGCCTCTCTCTCTCTCTCGCTGAACTGCACCCCACACATAATAATAAAAGGGGGTGCAGTGTGGGGGTTAGGTGGTGACATGTAAGGAATGATGTGGTCGCAGAAACTGTCTGACAGCCAATCTTTTTCTATGTGCCGTGTCCCTTAAGGATATGAGCTATCCTGTTTGTCCATAAATTCCTGTCCTTTTTATTTCTTAATAAATTTTTCTTCTTGTTATTTCTCCTAGACCCTGTTCTGCCTTCCATTTACTCAAGCTCAATGAGCTGTGTGTTGTTTACCTCTGTCTACTTTACTTTTGAATTTTTCCTGTAGCAGATTTTCAAATCGTTCTCTCCTCACTATATATCCTAGAACCTTCAACTGCCTCCTCCTGATGTCAAGCGTGAGTTTCCTTTTTACTTCCATTTTCTGTAAAAATTTGTCACTGCTTAGATTTTCAGTTCATAGTTGCCCAGTATCCTTCTGTAGAACCATATTTCTGTTGCTTCGTCTCTTCTTCCCCTGCAAGGAGATTGTCCATCATTCACTAAATCTTTGTCTCATATACAAAAAACACAAAAATATAACAAACTACATCACTGATGTAACACGGGTTTGAAGAACTGATAGATTTTTAAAAAATTTTGACGCCATTAATGTATTCGATCACATTATAGGACGCAATAACATTTATCAACATCTTCCAGTTTCGAACACACACAATCTCTTCATATCAACGCAGTCACACGCAAGGCATTGATCAATGCACTGAGGAAAGAAACGAGAAACACCGTTTCACCTACTTACACATCTCAAATGACTCATCCTGCTTCGAAAGTAAAGGTGAGTCAGACGAAGGTGGATCCCCCAGAAAGCTCTTACGGCCGTAGACGAATGACTCATTCGGTTTGGCACGCAAAAAGGAGACTGAAGACGGAGAGAAAGAGGAAAGAGACGAGAAAGAGACGCAATATAAACTGGTTGACTAAATTCAACACACGACAATTGCTTCGCATCTCACCAATATTACGAACGCCAATTGTCGTCATAATCGCGAATGTTGAGAGCATT
>OZ010589.1:38582597-38597597 GCA_963932145.1 Acanthosepion lycidas
ATACATTTTATGATCTACAAACATACCTTTAGGCTGAAAGTATAAAATTACGTGCGCAATATTTAGATTTCGCCATTAAATAACCCATATAGGTGTTAATATGCCGCTGATCAAAATCAGCCAATGTAAACAACAGGTTGGCTCTGTGGATTTCGAACTAATAGGTTGGCGCAAAAATAATGACGTAATAACGTCGTTTTTTGACGTATTCAAAAAACGACATTATTACGTCATTATTTTTGCACCAACCTAATAATTTATCAGGCAACTGAGGTTAGCTAGCCACCCGAGCAAGCGGATGTAATCGAAAACACCTAGGCAGTCATCATATATTTTTTATGCTATTCAATATTTTCAAAAGGAAATTAACTAAGCAAACGACGTTGGCAAATCAATATATGATATATTTTATTAGTGATATTATAATTT
Organism: Acanthosepion lycidas; assembly: GCA_963932145.1. Taxonomy (NCBI): domain Eukaryota; kingdom Metazoa; phylum Mollusca; class Cephalopoda; order Sepiida; family Sepiidae; genus Acanthosepion; species Acanthosepion lycidas. The sequence goes on from OZ010589.1 coordinate 38,583,027, forward strand.
ATTTTCGGGGCGTCATATTTATGACACACGAGTATTACTCAATCTACCATATATATATATATATATATATATATATATATATATATATATATAGCAGAAGTATCTAGTGTTGCCCGGGATGAAATAATGTATTACATAAAAATTTAAACATTTTCTAAACTTCTTTATTAAGACAATACATAGCACACATTAAAGTATAACAGTTCAAATATAGTATTCTAATTATCTTGAACAATTATTCTGATTTTAATATGTAAACATCGAAATTCAAATTCTATATTCGGAAAGCATAAACAAAATAAAAACAAAATAAAAACATGAACATATAATAATTAAAATTCAGTTTTCTAATGTTTTTCCAAAATTATTCTAATTTAATAAGGTATGTAAACACAGCACTTCAAATTGAATTTTTTAAAATTATTTTATTATAAGAACTGAACAAATGGTCAGTAAAATTGAGAATGATCATTGAAACATCTTCATGAAAGAACTTGTTTCCTCGTTACGCCTGCTTGGCCTCACGCTGCGCACTGACCTGAGGTGGAACAACTACATTGAATCCATAGCTTCATCTACCGCAAGGAAAGTTTGTTCTCTGTGTCGCGCCAGAAGGTTTTTCTCGTCTGAGTCCATCCTTCAAATCTATAAATCAACCATCCCCCTTTGCATGTAATATTGTTGTTATATATGATATGGTGCCCCGGCTGTAAGTCTCGAAATCCTCGACAAAATCCACAGAACGAATATGCAAGATGATAGGTCCTGATCTGGCATCTAGTCTACAATCGTTATCTCACAGACATCTGACACCATTAGCTTGTTCCCCGTCATTGTATCCTTTCCTCAAACACGCCTCTTTACTCTTGTTCTCAATCCTCTGTAAGCCCATTGCAAGCTAGTGGCACTCCCGCCTTGCTTGGGATGAATTGCCTTAAAATCTCTTGAACATGCAACAAAAAGTTGTCCATGACAAAAGCATGGTTCTTGTTATCGTCCGGTTCCTTGTACCACGGTGCCAGTCCAAGGTAGAACCAATAAAGAAGAACGATAACACAGGTCTGGAATAACACAGATATATTACAAACAGGAATATATACAGAGAAGTAGAAGCGTTAGTATGAACAATTAGGTTTAGTAGAGAGAACAATGTAGTCTCGACCAGTATCACTATTCCAATGTCTTGCAGTAATTGTCTGAACGCGACTCTGTCTCGGACTGCCTCTGACTCGACTCTTGACTCGACTTGAACTACTGACTCGACTTGAACTACTGACTATATTTAGTCACCCCCCACGTGAGCATCATGTGGCACAAGGCCGGTTTAACGTTGGATCTCCGAGCCCGTGGGCTTGGCCAAAAATATGCCCATTGAACCCGTATAAACGGGTTCAGGGTCGGTTTACCTCCCCGAAAGAGAATCCGCCCTTCGGCGTAGCCTCGTTCGGGTTTCTCCCCGCCCGAAGGGAGAGAGTTCAACCGAACTGTCGGTTCAGAAGTGAACGACTGACGATATTCAGTCACCCACCACCACTGGGGCATCATGTGGCACAAGGCCGGTTATTTAATGTGGGTTCTCCGAGCCCGTGGCCTCGGCCCCAAAATATGCCCATTGAACCCGTATAAACGGGCTCAGGGCCGGTTTACCACCCGGAACAAGACTCCGCCCCTCGGTGTAGCGTCGTTCGGGTTCCTCTCCGCCTGAAGGCAGAGAGTTCAACCGAACAGTCGGTTCAGAAGTAAACGACTGACTCGTTGCCTACTCCTGAGGGGCAGTATTTATTAAGTATGGAATAGTCTATGGAATATTATGGGTAAGATCCCATAAGAGTTCTTCAAGGTGTATGACAGCGACTGAGATTAAAAAGCTTAGTTTCACTGCAAACCGCAATCCCTTGAAAGGAATTATTATACCAGTTGGGATCAAGGGTATTCTTGGGATGAAAACATATTCTCTTTTACCAAATCTTGATTGAATGGCTAATTCAATAATGTGTGGCATAATTTTCTTAACTTCAAATCTGGTTCTATTACAGGTGCATGTAGATTTCTTAATAAAATTATTGGAGCACCAACTTTGAGATCTAATTTGTTTGGTGGTAATCCACATGGATCTAATGAGTTCAAAAACTCAACTTGATAATTCGCTTCCCCTCAACGATCTATAATTGGATCAATGAATTTATAAGAATAACGCTCTTTGGAGAGGGTTGCCAATAGCTCAAAGCTAACTGAGTTCATAGTGACATTTTTGGAGCCAAAATTGCTCTCTCACTTAACCAACTGTGATTCTGATAATGTTTATTGATGTTTGCGAAGACTTTGGTCATTATTCTTTTAGTGGTGTCCTCCCTCTAAAGAGTCTATCCTGGACTCTTCCGCCTACTATAAGATTGGTAAGAGAGAAGGCCTTCGAGAAACAGTCGAATAGATTTTTCTACGGGCTATGACTGTTCGCAGCTACTGTCGAACTCTCTGCCTTTGGTCAGAGAGGAACCCGGACGAAGCTTTACCCTTTGGCAAAGCTTCGTCTGGGGAAGTAGACAAACCCTGAATCCGTTTATGCGAGTTCAAAGGGAATATTTTTCTCCTAGCCCACGGGCTCGGAGAACCCACGGTAAACTCGGCCTTGTGCCACATACATCCCTCGTGGGGGGGGGGGGTGCTGCTAAATATTAACAGTCGAATAGATTGTTCTACCGGGCTGTGACTGTTCGCAGCTGCTGTTAAATTCTCTGCCTTTGGGCAGAAAGGAACACGGACATGGCGTTGCGGAAGGGAAAGCTTCATCCTGGGAGATAGACAGAACCTGAACATGTTTATGCGGGTTCTACGGGAATATTTTTGGCCCAGCCTACGGGCTCAGTGAACCCAAAGTAAACTCAGCCTTGTGCTACATACATCCCTTGTGGTGGGTGCTCATAGATATTAACAGTCGAATAGATTGAATGCTGGGTCAACCGACACACACTCAGTAGTCATGCAATACTACACTATTGTACTTACTGTTTAATATATAATATATCTGCAACACTTGTTTTGTTACTTCTTAACAATTTACTTAGTCGCAACATCTTGGTGACGAAGGATTCGAAGAAACGGACTTTACGTTAAATTATAAAAAAAATTGCCAGTGTCTACAACAGTGTTGAAGAAAGGAATTCTAATTAAACTCTCCGGCAAAAGGGTATAGTGTTAATTACAACACTGACTGTAAAAAAAAGAAACTCCTCAAAACAATAGGATTTCTGCAAGTTCAATTCAGTGGTTGGGAAGAAGGTTGGTGAACCTTGTTATTTCTCCATTCAAACAAATCAATAAAAGAACTGTACAAGTCAAACAGACTTATTGTTTTCGCTAATAGGGTAAAGTAAAAATTTACCCTGTGACACTATTTAGGGTTGCGTGAAAAAAAAAAGGCGAGAATTAATTAAGGTGATAAGAAGCTATCACGAAAAGACACTGAGCGATGTTATTTTTTCTAACAAAGAAAAGTGGTAAAGATTTTATTTTCATTAGCGAAGAAAGTAAGATATCGGATCTGTCGGATTTAATTTGATTTATGTTACGACGGAGCGAATAAAAGATAGCCGTCTGCCCATGGCAATAATGAAAATTTTAAATTGGTCAAGTGGCCTACAAAACAGAATACTAGGAGATAATATTAATCAGGTCACGCACTGACCGAGAAAAATGTCAGCTGGACTACCCACAAGTTAAAAAGAAGAAAAGATTAAACCATTAACTATCTTCGAAGATATCATTTGGGAAAAACACCTGTTTTATGTCAGAGCTGGCCATGATAAGAGTTTGTTGCCTGAACAGATTTTGGCGACGGAAACACGTAGGCATTGAAGAGACAAAGAGATTCACTTGACCAACCTCAATGATCATTTGACGAAAATCTCGTTGACGAACTCCAGATGAAATTCGGTTAAGATAGAGATTAGGGACCATCCTACGAGTCCTGGGAGGTCTGCTCGTGGAAGAGAAAGAAAAGAAAAAAAGGAAAGAAGATATTTTTTTTCCTTTGAGCGATAATTGCAAACACCCACGCTACTGAGCGTTCATTGGATCAGCAAAAGGTTAGAAAGTCACATTTGGTGCCGCGACCAATACCAAGTCACATTGGTCGTCACAGGATAGCGCGGCGGTGGGCTCGGAGAGGGGCCGGGGTGACGCCACAACCCCCTCTCCCGCTTTTAAATTTTTCAGTAAAAGAATCGTACAAATCAAACTTATTGTTGTTTAAGAGGGAAAGAGAAAAAAATTCCCCCTCTCATTACTTAATTTTACATACTACCGCCGTAAAATGGACGATTTTAAAAGTGCAATGCTAGAGTTGATGAAACACCAACAGAAGAAACAACTATAATCCCAACGAGAACAAGCAGAATACCAGAAGAAATTTGAGGAATTGCACCTAGAAATTCAGATTAGACAACAGAATCTGAAAAAAATGCTACTTCAAACACAGAATGAGCAAAGGGACTTGTATAATATATCCATCAAAAGCCAAAATGAGGACAGCGATAATGCGTTCTCTCAAAATGCTATATAGAGTGCTATTGAAAAGTCCACGTTTGCACCTGAAGAAGAAATTACATTCGTTTCATACTTTAAACGTTACGCGGACTTATACAATACGGATTGTGCAAGTTGGGCTGACCATTAAACGGTTCGCCAACTCCTCAGGAAATTAGGCAAAGAAGAATATACTGTGTTTGTTAACTATACTTTGAAAAGCAGAGATTGAAATTTAAAGAGGCGGTTCAATCATTAACAGAACTCTTCAGTCCCAAAACATCACTGTTCCACAAGCGTTGAAAATGCATGAATCTCACCTGCAAAGAAGATGATTTTACTTTCTCGAGTGTAGTCAATAAACACAGCGATGACTTCAAATTGGCAGAATTAAGCGTAAATAATTTTAAATGCCTCATTTTCGCCTAGGGTTTGATTTCAACGAAAGACGAAACGCCGAAATACGTCGTAGGTTACTCAACAAGCTTAAAAACGAACTCGACGTTACTTTACAGCAAGTTGCTGAAGTTTTCTAGCGTTTCGTGAGCGGGTTCGGAAAACATCGAACAGAGTGGCGTGGCTCACATTAAAAACTATGCCAAAGAAAAATGAAAAAGGGTCAACCAAAAAATAAAGTTACTTTGCCGTCAAACTATGCTTCGGGTGTGGTCAATTACATTGGTCTAGAGATTGTTCTTTTAAAGATAAAAAAAAATGTTTTAATTGCGATAATTTGGGACACAAAAGTTTCCACTTCAGGATTACGAACAAGACAAAAAACGCTTTGTAAAAATTGCCAAGTCTGATGAACCAGAAAGTTGCAACATCGGGAAGTATATTGAAGTGCAAATATTTAACAAAAATATAAGGCTACAGCTTGATTCGGGTTCAGACTTATCAATAACTAGCAGTAGAGCCTGGTGTTGCCCGGGGATGTAACAGTAAGAGATAGATCAAGTATCGACCATCATAAAGACTGAAAAATAAAATTCACAAAGATTATTGTTTAAGGTTGACGGACATGCATGTCTTAATTATTTTTTTTTACGAATTGGTCAAACCCAAACTCAAACAAAAAAATTGTTTTCAATAGTTATGAGTCGATTGAATAGAATTTTATTATAAACAATTGTCTTGTAAATGGAATTTTTAAAACATTCTGAATGTAAAAATAAAGAAAAAAGTGTGCAAGACAATAAGAAACACTACCTACCAAAAAAAAGTGAAGTTTTGTTGAAATCCGATCCCATATGTAAACGAACACACACACACACACAAACAACCTGGGTTTTATAATAAGTATAACTCGATATGAGTTGTCCCCCTTTCATTCTGGTGACAGAATCGTGTTTTATCGTGCTTTCAAATTGATTTCGTGCAAAAACAATTGTATTTTTCCAATTTTGGGCGCTGTCAGAACCACCGCAAGGTAATTTTACGTAGTTCTGTGAAGTTTTGTTGAAATCGGTTGAAAAATGTAGGAAATCCAATCCAATATATAAACGTACAGACACACACACATACAATCTGCATTTTATAATAAGTAAGATTAATAATCAAGCGTGGAAGAAATTGGGTAAGCTGACTTTGTTAAAAACGAACTAAATAGCTGAAAGTGTAATTAGCGAACTTATAACGAACGTGTCATTCAAAGGTAAAACTTTAAACCTAAAGGCGTATATTACGAAGAATACGGGTAATTTGTTCGGGGCTGATTGGTTAGAAGAGTTTCAACTTTGAGATATGCCTATTAAGTCATTATTAACTCATTAAGTCGAAAATTTGACTGACAAAGCAGAAAAGTTGAAAGATGAACTTAAAAAAAAACGACTTTTTAGTGGAGGACTAGGAAAATGCAACAAATATATCTGATAACTTTGAGTGAAAGCCAGAAGTAAACCCAGTTTTTAAGAAAACGTAACGTTCCATTTGCCTCGTTAACTCCAATTGACGAGGAGTTGAATCGACTTGAAGAAATGGGAGTTCTGGCAAAGGTTGAATATTGCGAATGGGCATCTCCCACAGTTTATATTAAAAAAACAAAAGAGAGCAAAGAAATTCGTGTATGTGCTGACTTCTCTACAGGGCTGAACGGCGCCCTAAAGGATCACCATTATCACCTTCCACGTCCAGAGGAGATATTCGCTAAGCTCAGTGGAGGAAAATATTTGTGTAAGATTCACTTAAGCGACACATATCTACAAATAGCCGTGGACGAGGAATGCCCGAAGCTCCTTTGCATAAATACCCAGAAGGTCAACCGACACACACTCAGTAGTCATGCAATACTACTCTTCCGTTTGGGGTTAAGATCGACCCTTCCATTTTTCCATAGGTCATGCATACGATGTTAAATTGTCTGGATTTTGCGGTGGCCTATCTCGATGACGTCCTAATGAAAAGCAAGAGCGTCGAGAAACACAAATCGCACGTCTGGCAGGTGTTCATGAGAATCCAGTATTACGGATTCAAATTAAAAGACTGTAAGTGAGAGTTTTTCTTAGAGAGGATTAAGTACAGAAGACGTCCCGGCCTAGATAGGGCAACGGCAATAAAGAATATGCCAGAACCAGAAAATGTGTCGGCTCTTCAAAGTTTTTTACGTTTTGCCAATTATTACAACTTTTTTTTTCCCCAAGAATGCACAGTTTGATTCACTTAATGAATTATTGAGGAAAGATAAAGAGTGGGAATGGACAACCAAATGTCAGGAAGCATTTGAGAAAATAAAGGAGGTCCTTACATCAGATCTGTTCTTGACTCATTACGATCAAAACCTTGGCATCATTGTAACCAGCGATGCTAGCTCCTACAGCATCGGGGCGTGCATTTTACACAAGTTAAGGGATAGATCGGTAAAACCAATTTCCCATGCATCTAAGACGCTATTGCCAGCTGAAAAGGGTTACTCGTAAATAGAAAAGGAATCCTTAGGAATCATTTTTGCGGTGACTAAATTTCATAGCTCTATACATGAAAGGTACTTTTTTTGTTGCAGACAGACCATCGTCCACTCCTTACTATCTTTGGACCAAAAAAGGGTTTGCCAACACATACTACTAATAGACTGCAAAGAGGGAGTGCTATTCTTCTCAATTATAACCACAAAATGGAGTTTCTCCCATTCACTAAGATCTGTCATGTATACGGGTTGTCTAGATTGATACCTAAGTATACTGAACCCCTGGAAGACATAGTCATTGCTGCCATAAGAACAGAGGTCGAAATAAAAAGTACCTTGTGCAATACTGTCAGGGAGCTTCCTATAACAATTGACGAGGTAATAGACAAAGGAAGTAAACGACAATCTAAATAGTAAAGACCAAAATATCTCAGAAGTTTACTCTCTCTGTATTAATGTACGGTGATAAATTAGTAATTCCATCTATTCTACTGAAAAGAACATTAAAAGAATTCCAAGTTGACCATCCGGGAACTTCAGAAATGAAGAGCCTGATGAGGAGTTACGTCTACTGAGCCAACATGGACAAGGATATTGAAAACACTGTAAGATCGTGTTAAGGATGTGCTTTGGCTGCTAAAGCAATCCCGATAAAATTTAATCCCCGGCCTAAAACCGACCGTCCGTGGTCGCGGATATACATTGATTTTGCTGGCCCACTTGATGGTTTTTACTATATTGTAGTACTTGACAGTTATTCCAAGTGGCCATAAATATTGAAATGTATTAGGTTGGTGCAAAAATAATGACGTAATAATGTCGTTTTTTGACGTATTTTTTAACGTCAAAAAACGACATTATTACGTCATTATTTTTGCGACAACCTAATAAGAAGCCGACAGCGGAGATGACAGTAAAGTTTTTGCACGAGGTATTTTCCCCGTTTCAGAGTTGTTGACTGTATCGTAACAGACAATGCCACACAGTTGACATCCTTTGAAATTAAGGATTTTTGTCAGTCATTCCTGATCGAACATATTACCACGGCACCATATCACCCAAGAAGTAATGGACAGGCAGAAAGTTTTGGGGACACTTTCAAGAGAGCACTGAGGAAGGGGAGAGGTACTCCCACACGATACATATTTGACTGATTTCGCCTTACGCTAAGTCCTTGAAATCTCTGTGATCTTTTCTTTTCTGATTCTTTATATCTGTTCTGTTCGTGTGTATCCCTATCTCCTGAGGTTTCTGCAATCTTTGTTCCTTAGAATCTCGCTGTCTCACTTGTTCATATCTAACTCTCTCTGCCCTTTATGGACTTTGGTATTCAGATGTTTATTACCTCCGTTGTTCATCTCTGACCATCTGTTCTTCAAGTGTTCTGTTCCTCAGTTTCAGCTTGTCTCTGGCGATGCACTACAAGAGCATTAGGTAATTTCCTTCCTAAGAATGATTTCTTCTTGGGAGGCATTTTTTTTTCTTGAAGTTTTCCAAATATGTGCTGTATTAAGGAGTTGTTTTTTGTTATTTTACTTTCTATTCACCAAGATGGTTCTAAGACAACGTCCTTTGAAGAAGCGCTGTTATTTCTTTGTAATTGTTACTATCACTTGATGAAACGAAAGAAGTTTATTCTTTGAAAACATGAGAAGAAATGAAACTAAGGCTATTGATTAATGACATTTTATACTTTATGGAGCAAGTTCAGACTGGATCAAAACCAAAATACACAAGTTAAGACTTGTTCAAGAAATTATTGTACCATATCGTTCCCCATAGTAATGACCATGGTGTACTTTCGAGTAAGTATCTCAAATTGAATGGTTGAAAAAGGTTGAAAAGAGGTAAATTACAATGACAAACAAGCTAAAGATAAAATCTGCATTCTGTTACCATAGGGATTTAACCCCAGAAAACGCACACTTTTATAGTTATTTTAGAATTTTCAAATGTATCCGTTGTAGTTATGGAATTTCTTTACAAAACAAGCGTTGCAATATAAGAGAGCTGCCCGGAATTTGGTAGAAATGTAAAAAGGCATATAAATGTCATATTCACTTTAATATATTGTTGTTAAAAAATTTAAACGTCTTCCTTGATGACTTTCATCTTAACATATAAAAACTGATTAGACAACTTGAAAAAACTTGAAAAATAATTATACTCAATATGTCTATATTATTCAATGAAACATATATATATATATATATATATATATATATATATATATATATATATATATATATATATATATATATATATATATATATATATGAAATGGACTAAGTCTGACAATTATTTTAAGAGATTCAGGTCAGTAAATGTCATTAATACTGTTTGTTTCAAACAGAGCATTTACTTAAATATTTGTATCTATAAAAAGAACGTATAAACATAAAAACGTCTTAAAATATTTATATATATATATATATATATATATATATATATATATATATATATATATATATATATATAGTATCTTAATTTTATCACTGCATATTTTATTAATATTAGTAATATTATTAATTTTAATAATATTATTAATTTCATTATTGATTTTCAAAAAAATATAGTGTTACCACTTTGATCTCAAAACGTTTTTTAATGACAACAATAATTTTTTAAATTAAAATTTATTATTCTTATTTTCAATATTATTTGTAAGATTAATTGTTAATCTGGACCTATATTGAAATGTAAAATTATATTAAAATTCACCTAAACATTTAACAACACTAACAATCCACCCAAACAATAAAATATCTCGCAATGACCAGATATCTTTAACTAAAAATGTAACCCAAAATTTCACGTGAAGATTGCAGATGCCATGAAACTGTATTGTGCAATCAACTTAGGGTATTATGCATATATTTAATATATATATATATATATATATATATATATATATATATATATAAGACAATATATATATATATATATATAAGACAATATATATATATATATATAAGACAATATACATATATCTATATATATATATATATATATATATATATATATAACAATATATATATATATATATAAGACAATATACATATATATATATATATATATATATATATATATATATATATATATATATATATATTATTTACTTAAAAATATGATTCCAACTCGCGAGTTGGAATCATATTTTTAAATAAACAAAAATATTTTTAAATAAATAATTATATTTTAAATAAATAATTATGTTTATGCTCTACTTTCGTATCGAGCACTATTTTTTAAAAATAATTACAAAAATACTAAGGAACTTTGGATTATTTACCAAACCAGTTTCTTTCCTATTTTCTACAATATTTTCACATATATATATATATATATATATATATATATATAAGACAATATACATATATCTATATATATATATGTATATTGTCTTATATATATATATATATATATATATATATATATATGTATGTATGTATATTGTCTTATATATATATATATATATATATATATATATATATATATATATATATATATATATATATATATATATATATTTATGAAACACCACGATTATTAGCAAGCTTGTCTCGCTAAAACAGTTACGACTGAATAGTAAGCTCATCAATCCTCCCTGGGTGCCCCCGTACTTTTGGCCTTGTGCCACATCTAAGCTACGCTTTGAAAATCATTATATGTATATATATATATATATATATATATATATATATATATATATATATATATTCGAACGAGTTTTGATAAATTTTAACTGACAAGGTCTGAATTTATCATATTGTATTTTATATTGTTTTTCTGTTTTGCGAATAACATGTGCATCCTAATCAAAAGTGTTTTCAAACCGTTTGTTTATATCTTCCATATTCAACAAAACATGTTGGAAAAAACGGGTGTTGCCCAAATATATATATATATATATATATATATATATATATATATATATATGTAACATGACAAAGTTAAAAAAAATTTCTAGGCAACGCGTTTCATTCTCTTTCAGACTGAAGTAATGTTCTTATTGAAGATATTATTTAAACATAGCTACTGGAATAAGTTTACCCGGTTTGTAGATAATGGTTTGTGTTTGGTTGTCCTATTTCATAAACCCATTAACTGCGTATTTACTTCATCTACAGTGCCAGGCACTTACAAAATTGCAGACAAACAAGACGTAAAGACAGTACAAAAAAAAGCGCAATTTTGTCTGTAATACTGCATTTTTTTTTATCCTCTCCTCTCTCACTCTCAACTACCTTCAGGATGAATCATTTTATTCAAGGCAATCCAGTAAAAAAGAAAAAAATACGCTGATCCTTACCGTTATCCTAGTTGTGTGCAATTGTTGACAGCTTTTGTTGAAGAATGACGTTTACAGGTGGGCTGGCCGAGCCGTAAGTGTATTCAAGTCCATAACGATGGCTCTAACGTGGGCGATGTTCGCACGATCGGGATTTTTTCTAAAGTAAAGCTATTCTAAAACGCATACGCACATGCGCTAAGATTGCGATGCATATTTGGTGACATGCTCAGAGGCACAAGACTGAAGCACATGTTGCATTTACAAATATGATGGCACTAACCGTGCAAATGTGTGCGAACTGCACATGTCCACTATTGTACATATAGCGAGTTCGATCTTCTATCCTATCTCAGCTTAGTCTGACACAAGGCTCAAACATTAGTGAGTATCAAAATATATACAACTGTAATGGACCCCCACCTAAACTTCTATTCCAACCACATTTTCACAGAGTGTTCCTCATTGGGACACAGGCATAATATATATATATATATATATATATATATATATAAATCGAAGATATTCGGAAAAGAATTCTAATATTTGGTAATTTGCTAAGACCTTGGAAAGCGGATGCATCCCGAAATGTTTTAGTGCATATATATGAATGGTACTACTCATTTTGAAAAACCTCGGTTAGCTCAACTTGTAATATAAGAAATTGATGTCCGTGGAAAAATTGGAAATAAAAAAAAGAAAGAACCAAGAACATAACACTGTACGAATCCTCTCGTCAAGTGTTTGATCTCCAAGTTCCCCCCCCAAAAAAAAAAATCAAAACGAGTAAAAGACTAAATGTAAAGTGCTCAATGCACTAAGTAGAGCAAAAACTAAAATCATCCTAAGGAGCCTTTTTTTACCCTAAAGATCCGTTTACGTGAAACCTTGGTAGGTTTACCTGGCCCCTTAGTTTTATTTTAGTTTACATATATATATATATATATATATATATATATATATATATATATATATATATATATATATATATATATATCATTAGGAATCAGTTCAACACGCATGGAAATGTACGAAAGTAAATCCAAAACATACTAGTAGAAAACACAAGTATAATAGGCTCATCCACATAGATTCCAAATAATGGGAACACTAATAATAAAAATGGCATGACCAACTATAAACACGGCCATAACGTGTTGACCGTGTTTGGAAATTAAAACATTCCTATAATTTTAGACACATGCATAAAAAAACACACATTGAGTTAAAAAATAAAAAAAATAAAAATCATCCTTGATAATGGCTAAAAGAATATCCGGAAATACTCGAATATACAGAACATTTGGACAGTTTTTACATCCTTTTAGTCCAGAAAAGAAAAGCTATTTTACGAACACAATAAGATATAAATAAAAAGATTAATCTCAATACCTTCTCAGTCGTCTTTAACGAAATTTTTATAAAAGAGGGATTGCTACATAAATACACAATATATATATATATATATATATATATATATATATATATATATATATATATATATATATATATATATATATATATATATATATATCATACTTTTGGAAAATTAAAGATCTATCAAGCAAAAATTAAGTAACATTTACAGGGGGAGGGGTAATTTTTTTTAAATTATGCCACGAGAATAAGTTGACGACATTGATGTTCTCTAGAAAATAAAATGACAAGATGCGTACACAACTAAAAAAAAAAAACGACTTTTTATTAGGTTGGTGCTAAAATAATGACGTTTTCTTACATAGTAACATATGTGATAAAACGTCATTATTTTTGCACCAACCTAATATATCTACTTTGGAACATGGATGAGATTCGCTTCCGGTAAAAAAGTAAACAAGCCAAAACGAATTCTTCATATAGATGACTAGTAGTACTTACTAAGAAAGACAAAAAGTGAACCCAGCAAAGCTTCACTATAGGTGGATCTAACCAACTACCATTCTATTTCGCTATATATATATATGTACATATATATATATAGAGAGAGAGAGACAGACAGACAGAGAGGTTTAATAGGCCAATTAATAAAATTTGACGAATAAAAAGCCAACAATATAATAGCAATATTGGCATTAGTATTGAAGATATTTATTATATATTATGTGTTATATTTCACTAAATTTAAGTACGAAGAGAAAGATTTTTAAGTCTGAATTTTTCGGGGCATGCCTGTGACCTTTTTCAAGGAGACGAGGAATAGACAATGAATCAGACTTACTCTTCCGAGGAATGTTGTTGTTGCTGGTAAGGTGGCTCCATAAATGCGATTACAAAAAACACTTAGGACACCCATTCAGTTAATTTCTCAATAATAATTACCCACTAAAAACTATAAAACCAAATCAATCACTAAGACTTCTAAACAATATAGAAATACTCTTCTATTCTATAAAACAAAAAACAATAATTCCAGAATTTCAATGCTTTTTTTTTTATTTCAATTTACAATATACATAAGGTTTCCCACATCTTAACAAAAATATTTCCAGTATTTTAAACACAACCAAACAATTAGAAAGATATTCAGCGAGGAACCACTTCACACTGGGCGTGAGTTCCTCAAACTACACACGCCCGTAACATCACCCGGCATTCATAATACACCACCTCACCAAGAGAATATCACCTGCAATAAACCTCGATACCGGCAAGCCGCTAAACACACCCACACACGCACCCCCCCACACACACGCATATATATATATATATATATATATATATATATATATATATATATATATATATAATGTCATCCACAGACAGACTGTTTCGCTGTATCACAGCTCATCAGTGCGGCTAGACATCCGGTTGCCTCTAGCTAGGATCGAAACCCGACTGAATATATATATATATA
>OZ010589.1:38600097-38627597 GCA_963932145.1 Acanthosepion lycidas
TCGATTGGTAATACCTGTATGTATATATATATATATATATATATATATATATGTGTGTGTGTGTGTGTGTGTGTGTGTGTACAGGTAATCGGTCCGTTGGTATATAACTCGAGTGGATCCGAGTAATATTAATTATTAAAAGTGATCCACAGAAAGGTCGATGTTTTTTATTTTTTATTTTAACAGAGCATATGTATTTTTACACCAAAAAACAAAAATTACTTCAACATAGATATAGTCTATTTCAGGCCATTCTGGTGTGTGTATTATGTGTACACACACACACACACACACACCTAACATGTGCATCCTAATCAAAAGTGTGCTCAAACCGTTTGTTTTATCTTCTATATTCAACAAAACATGTTTGAAAGAAGGCTGCTGCCCAAACATATATGTACGCATATAAGTGTGTTAGACAGTATGATTTATTCCATTGGGTGATTCCCTATTACTATCTACAAATCTATAACTCAACTAATTCCCGTTAATCTTAACGGGCTTAAGTTTAAATCCATCATTTATTAATATTATTAATAATATTGGACACCTGTCGTTAAAAAAAAACAAACTATTTACTGTGAATCTCACAAAAAGACACTCCGGGGCTTTGTATAAGAAAGAAACACCGTACAGTAGGAACAGATATTAAACCACAAACAATTCCTCGCTACCAAATAGTAGGAACTGATCACAAGTCCTGGCTATAAAAAAACTCCAACCCCAGACCGCTTCCCCCGGGATAGGATAACTTACGAGCCCATCAATCGCTAACACAAACACATTTTCATTAACATGGCGTCTACTAGAGGAGGACTGACATTGAAAATGACTTTAAAACAATGTTCTCAGACAGACACTTAGAGACTGATGATAGACGTATACAAAACGGCTTGAAATAGACTATATCTATTCTGAGGTAATTCTTGTTTTGCTGTATATATATATATATATATATATATATATATATATATATATATATATATATATATATTACACAACAAAATCCAAAATGATCTCATATGGGTATAGATCTATTTCAACCAACGCGAAGTACGTCGTTCTTATTCAACCCCGGGAGATGGAAAGTCCTTATTCAACTTCCGATTTAGATGCGGGTTGGGTTGATAATTAATAACATGCGAACTCTGATATATCCAAATATACGAAAGGCTGATATAGAAACAGTATTTATTTTTGTTGAATTTATTCCTGGAAGAATTTGGAATCCATTCACCGTCCGGTCTGATGAATCGAAATCGAATTCTCGATTTTGAAAAATAAAATATTACCTTGGCTTTATAAAGTCGCTGATTTCTTAATTAATTACTATTTGTTGTTATTGGATTGAGCTTCCATTGAATTATCCATACGGATTACCAATTAACTTCATCATATTATATATATATATATATATATATATATATATGTGTGTGTGTATGTGTGTGTGTTTGTGTATGTACATATACACACAAAGGCAGTTATGAATGTATATTAGAGTCTTTTTTGTATACTTACATACAAATACACATATACATACGCTCTAATTTACGCAAAAATGAAAATGACACTGACATCTTGTTTTAACAGATATATTTACCAAAATTTCACAAACATATCTTGAAATACTAAAGAGTAAATTTGTTCAATAAAATCGACATTAGCTTCAATGACGACCTCCAGTCGACTCTGGAGTCTTCTGCATCTCTTCTGGACGGCCTCTTTGTTTAAGATAGTGAATTCTGCCATAATCCTTGCCTTCAGTTCATCTTTGGTGTTAGAAGGAGTTTTGTTGGTTTCTCACTCAGCTTCGCCCCACACATAATAACCAAGTTACAGTCTGGGTATTATTTGTGGCTTGTATGACATGGTGCAGAGTCCTTTTGCCAGACATAGGGTCTTCCAGCAGCCACCATCTTGACCCAGAGCAACAATAACTCCTTGAGGCACTTAATTTAGACCTCCGTGTTGAGACTGATCAAAGTGAGTTTTCCGAGATGCCGTACCTTTGTAATCACTGTTAGACTCATCCAACTCTGCGCTATCCTCACATTGACACCCAAAAATTAAAAAGATGTTCGTATTGGAACTTCCGGTGCGAATGCCAAGCAGTACCGCATACTTTTTTCCAAATTGCCTCATGTTGATCTTTTACTTACAAACGGTGCTCAACTGATCAACTGTATTGCACAGTCGACAAAGCAAACAACACGCATGCGTGAAATTAAAAATATAAAATGGCGACAATCTACACATCACACCCTGTATATAGACATATATGCACGCATATACACATTATAGAGATATTTTTGTGTATACTTGTACACATATATACATGCATACAAACATTTCTCATACACATATATACCCATGCTCACATATGCATATATATGTGCCCCCGACATAACCTGAGGAAACCTCATCACCAGTGAAAACCAAAGAGAGCAGATGCTCTGGTGAAAGACGTCGTTAATAAATTTCCCAAGATTATAAAAATATGTGAAACATTAATATTTGTTATTTACTATTTTATAAAGAAATACATATGAACGCATATTTTATTCTTAAATTTATGAAAAACGCCTTTAAACAAGAAAGTGTAAAACTTATGACAATGTGTAACTTATAAATTTTGAAAAATACATTTTCCGATATTTCTTTAATATATTCTTGCCGCATAAGTTCCCGAAAATAGGTAGAGAGCTGAGAAAATTATATCTACCTCCAGTTCTATATGTGTTATAGAGTACGAAAAGGTTTTTCTTCATCCGTATGAATCCGAATCCCTCGTGGCTAAATTGTTATAGAGTAGTTTTCACAGTGGAGGCTTGTATTTCGCTAAGTCAGTCCTAAAAAGGTTCGACGTACAAAACGTTAGGAACTTGATATAATAGGTAATGACGCAGCAATCTAGTTGTGGTGGTTGATACTTTAATGTCCGACATCGACTGACTTACCAACTCACTGGCTACTGCTACTACCACTACTTATTATATGTGGGAGAGTCTATTAACAATAGAATAGGTGTGTTTTAGTATAACAATATGTTTCGGCTCTATTAAAACTTTAAATATAGCTTCTTCATTTTTTTTTTTTTTGAAACAATAAAAATTACCAAGCGAGTATACAGTAATTGCGATATCAAGAGAAACAGCCCTTTTCACACACCATTTTTAGCGGTATGTTTGCTAAACTTTACCATGTAATATTTATAGACAAACAAGCATGAGAAATATACTTAACGAATTCTGACACAAATGACCTTTTAGAATTTCTAAAAGCAACAAAATTATATAACAAAATATAGTCGGAAAAAGAAGATAGCATATAATCATCATGCCCTTAATCACAACACCTCTACCTATATCTTGAAATCAATAAACTGACAAAAGATCAACAAGCAGTAAACAAAAACCAAACAAATTCTTCAGCATTAAATAACCCAAAAGGGTTGATATGTTGGTAAAAGCAAACAACAAAACTAACGTCCAACTGAATGTACAGATCGAGAACAAAAAGAAATTATGTCACAGAAATATTTATTATATCATGCTTGCCTCTTTTTTTATGTACACGTAGAGATAATACGTGAATTTTCTTAACAGGAGATTAACCTGACGACATACTTTGCAACTTACTTTCTTGTCAAACCCAAGCGCCATTTTCTCCGGAAGAGATATATACGTGCAAAACGTTTTCTCTTTTACCGGCAGTTGATCTCACAAGATGTTACAAGTAAACTCAAAGAGACATGATTAAATCTTTGTCGACAGTTTTAACCTTTCACGTAAAGAATTTTTAGAAAGGTATGAACATCGGAATCCTCAAAGACAAAGCACTTTTTAAGAATGAAATTGGTTGCAAACGTTTTCTGTTCTTTTTCTACTCTTGCTGAAGCCAGTTACGGTAATAAAAATAGTAATACTTTTATAAAAACCTTTCGCTTAAAACAATTTTTCAGGAAAATAGGTTTCTCAAGTGAAGTAACTGTTATCGTACTTTTCGGTATTAATGGTGGTTTCCATTATGTTTGATGCCATGTTGGACATCAACATCTTCGTTATATCATTATTTTCTCTTTGGGTTACATGTGATATGCATTTTGGCTGTTGCTGCTTTTGAAAGGTCAAGTGATATGGTTTCTGTTATATGGTACATTCGTGGTTCATTATTTTTCGTCCGTCCACAAGTTTTTAAGAAGGATGTTCTTCACCAAGATCCACGGGCTTCACTTGATCAAAGCCATTTTAATCATTGATCTGAAGAAAAAAAAAGCGTGTTTGCTGCCATACATAATATCCATATGAAAGTTTCGATCTGGCTATTAAAGAACATGACTCGAATTTTCAGGTTCGAAAGTGAAACGGCCTATTACCCAGTTACTTAATATTTGATGAGATAACTGTATTGAAATGCCATTTAGAGATACTGTCAAGGGTCAAGGAAAAGCGATTTCAGCCCATTCACAATGCTGTTACGTGAATGCAAATAATCTTAGATTAAATTAAAATAGTTATCCGATTCCATGTATCCATTTTTTAATAATTTTCATCAAATTTTCTATTTAACCTTTTAAAAAAATACGAATAAAGATTAGTTATTTGGAAAATAATATCCTATTTCAGAATAAACATTTGTATAGTTTTTTTTTGTTTTTTTTTTATTCATTTCACTCCAAGCAAGGCGATAATGCCACTAAGATTCATGGGGTTACTGATTGCTTATTAGAATGAGAACATGATGAAAGAACAGGGTGCAGTAAACGTGACTGACGGTGCGTTTAAATTTTTCAAAATTGCACTAGTTTGGAAGCAAGAAACTGAAAGATAGTTCTACGGGTGAGAGGTGCAAGAAAATAAATTCTTAGAATAGAACTTGCTGTTGCATCTGTTCCACCAGTAAAACGATTATACGTAGTAGCCAATCAACTAGAACGCTTAATATTGTCGAGGTGACAAGGAGATTTAATTCAAACAACGGATATGAAAATATTTATAGAAAAGACAGAGGTAATTCACGTCATGGTTATAGGAAAGTGACTGAAGCCGAGATGCCGCGTCAGGACCGATAACATTACAGAGCCTTCTTTCGATGTTAATATAACGGGGGTAACAGATATGACAGTAATATTCAATGCGCTAAAGAATGGTAAATTTATAAATGTGAAAGATGAATTCTAACGATAAAGAATTAAATCGTGTCACGGGGAACCTACCTTCTTAGTAGCTGACCTAGCAACTGATTCAATATAATTGCTTATGTCAGTGGAAAAGTCGTTGAAATTTCCGAATCATTTCTTGGCCTAGTTAACAACTGATTGGATTTCATTTTCAAGAGCAGATAATTATTTAACTTATTAAGACAGCGTTGAATATTTGTGTCATCAGCATAAGTAATTACTTGGGAATCAATGACATCGAGAAGTTGTTGATGAAGATTAGAAAGAAGGTCGATTCAAGGAAGTAATATACAGGGTGCGATGGGTAAATTTATTATTCTATATTTTTAATTTCGGACATGCGCGTTGTTTGTTTTCGATTCTGTCGGCTGCTCAGTATAGTAGAATCAGTATGTTACAATTCACTCCTCCAGAAATTTGGAAACGGCCCGCTGTATTGCTTGGCGTTTGCCCTGGAATCTCCAATACGTACATTTCAGAGTGTTTGGCTGTCAATCTGAGGAGAGTGCAAAGAATTCGGAAAGAGTTGGATGAGACGAATGGTGATTGCGAAGATGTTTGGAGTGATCACCAATGATGGCAACGTTATACCGCCATTCAACTTGCCACATGACCGCAAAATCAACACTGAGATCTATATCAAGTTTCTTGAGAAGGTACTGCTACCCTTGGTCAAGAGGGTGGCTGTTAGAAAGCACTATGTCTGACAACAGAACTCTGCACCATGCCAAGCAGGCAGGAGGTTCTGTCATGGATGTTAGACAATTTCTGCAACCACACCACCTTACATCTGACCACTTAACTCCCAGACTGCAACCCCCTTGCGCAGTTGAGGAAGAAACCAACAAGACTCTTTTTAACACCAAAGATGAACTGAAAGCAAGTATTATGGCAGCATTCACCAACTTAAACAAGGAGACCGCCCAGAAGAGATGCAGGAGTTTCCGAAGTCATCTGGAGATCGTGGTTGAAACAACTGCGATTTTATTGAATAAATTTATTCATTCGTAGTTCAAGATATTTTTGTGAAATTTTGGTAAATATATCTGTTTAAAATGAGATGTCAGAGTTATATTTCCTTTTTGCGTAATTTAAACGACAGTTTATCCATCGCACTCTGTAAGAGTTGCACAAAAATATATTACTCTTTCCTAATGATTGAAGTGTGCGTGCAGTTATGTAACCAAGAATTTACATTTATGCAAATATATATGCAATATGTATATATTGTTTCGAAAAAGAACGGTTGTACCAACAACAGATCATCCAACTGATGATAAAACTCAACTTAACCAGGATTTTAGTTGTTTAAAATCATATCCAATAGCCCAGAGCGTCCCAGCAGTATAACATCATATTTTATGTTTTTTTTTTTTTTGTTTGCTTTTTTTTCTGTAACACTGGTGATGTTTTTATAATCATTTCACCCCAAGCAAGGCAATAAAATCATTAATACGCAAAGGTTACTGAGTGTTAAAGAAGATGAGAAAAACTACTATTAAGGTAGAAAGACAATAAAAAAAACACGAATTAAGAAAACAGAATATAACGATTGACATTGCATTTAATTTTTTAAAGATGAAAGTTAACTAGGAATCAAGAAGCTGGAATAGAGTCCCCCAAGCGAGAAGTTCAAGAGAAGAAACTGTTAGCATAGAGACTTACAGTTACATCTAGCCATTTCAACTGCAAAATTAGGAAACCTTGCCGCCATTTTAATATTGCGCTTAAATTCATAATGTCTAGGTACTATAGAGAAACTTTTTATCAGAACAATTACCATGAAAGTATTTTTAGAAGCTATATTACGGCGGTGAGAGTGTGACCGAAGCTGAGATGCCAGGTCAGGATCAATAACATTGCAGATGCTTTTTTTGATTTTGGATGATGTGACAGGAATATTCAAAGCAAGGACAAATGGTAGAATATGTATCACCAATTCTTTTGAGTAAAATTATCTAGCACGACAGAGTGAAATAAATTTGCTATCTGCAGACTTACCAATTGATTCAATATATTCTTTCTACTTCATGTCATCGGAATATTGTTAGTCCAAGAAGTCAGTAGGGGGTAGCATCAGCCATGCTGATGGAAGATAAAAAGGGTTCCTTTAGACAATTTGACCTAATCGAAACAATCAAACTTACAGGAGTAAATATTTGTGCTATCAGCAGAAATACCTAGTCGAGAACTGACGACACCAGGAAGGTCATTTCTGAAAGTTAGGAACAACGTCATTTTAACTTATATTTTGGTCAGGATTTTTCCTAAGTTCTGTTTGAATTTCTGTGATGAGGACATATGATTATTTACACTATTTACATTCAAATTATTGTCTTCATCTTACTTATATCGTTTCGGTCGTTGTACCCTCCGGTCTTCATCAGATTTATATCAATCCGAACAACCTATACGGAATTCTGTATTGGACTATTTATTTAATCAACAAGGTGCACTGTTCTCGTTCCACTATCAATTACCGATCCGTGACCGAAAACGTTGTGATACCAACACCAAGATGAGGAGAATAGTCCAAATATAAAATGACTTTACCTACTTCATATTTTTTCAATGTCATACCGATCTGAGGACGTACTGTACAATCTTCACCTACAATTAAATTTAGGGCCTATGTGTGACTTTTCAACAAACAAATGTGACACAACCGTTTACGAATTCATGTTAACATGACAACATATGAGGTCCTTATCGAAATTATATTCATTTAACTTTAACAAAATATTGCCTTTTCAATTAGTAAAATCATAGAACAGGCAGTGGTGACGAATCTAGATTGCATTGCGGAGTAATTGACGGATTTCGGAGGATGCAAAGTTCTACCCAACGAAAAAGAACTCATAAGAAAATAGGAATAACCTATTAACACTGTTATTGTCAATTTAGCTTCACAGTACAAAACCCCAATTATTGGTGATTTACTGTCGACTGAGTAAGCCTACGGTAGAGTGTGTGTTCACATTTGGCGTTTGCTCTGTTTTATGTGCCACATCATGACGGTGTAGGCGAAACTCGATATATTAAAATGATTGCATATGTTTCGTACGGCAGAGTTTCCATCGCAGTCACGAATGCCGTAATCCGTTTGAATCACAGAGGCACAACATAACCTTTTTTTACTAACATTTTCCTAATACAAGAGCCACTCAAGGTAGTATGTATGTCCATCTGTCTGTCTGTCTCTCTCTCTCTCTCTCTCTCTCTCTCGCTCTCTGTTTCCCTCTAAGGCACTCAACAGATGCTGGGTTTAATATGATTAGCATATTACACACTATATTTAAATAGGCACAAGCGTATTAATAAATATATATTAAACAATCTATATATTATTCTACAATCTACATTCAACATCATCACTTGATAAGACAGCAGAAGTGTTCAAAGAAATTCGCTATTTTTGTATTGATTTTATAAAATATTTATGTTATAATTTTTAAATAAATAATTATATTCGCTCTACTCTGTATTGAGCACTCTTTCAAAAATAGTAATTGTTGCTTATTGGAATTTATTCTGTATACACCAATGATATACTTGGTTATATATATATATATATATATATATATATATATATATATATATATATGTGTGTGTGTGTGTGTGTGTGTGTGTGTGTGTGTGTGTGTGTGTGTGTTAGATGAATGGATGTGCGGCTGGTGTAACGGATATCGGTGGATAGAGTGTAAGCACGGAGACGAGTTCAAATATTGTTGCGTTCACACAAAGGCGCTTGTGAAAACTATGAATTCGTCTTTTCTCCCCAACTCCTCACATATGGATTAAACAGCAGGGTAGACCCTGCTCTCTAGACTTCGATGGCAACCTTTCTAAGAAAAGGAAAATACTGAGTTCCAAACCGTAGACAAGTTAACGGAGAAACATTGCACTAGCCACTGAAGTCAATGAAAGATAACAATTAACCCTAGACTTGAAGAGGTTAAGCTTAGAGTTATCAAGAAAGCCCTCTAGCGGAGTCTGTTGGATAGAGAAGCAGTTCTTTGGAAGAAGCAATCCGAATGAAACTTCCTTCTTACAAATGTAATACAAAAGGAATGGGGATGATTCGCACCTGTGTAAATGAGCGCGTCTTGGAAAGTCAGAATTAGTAGAACTAAGGAATATAGATCGTCGAAGCTTTTGCTATACAAGTAGCAATAGATTAGCAAGACAGTTGCCACTTTTTGTCTGTGGAGAAAGGACAGCCGTAACAGAAATGTGTGCTGATAGGGTAAGATAATCAGCCTGAACTCATCACTTTTCTAATCTTGTAAAAGGTAATATTTACCTTTGCTTATATTTCTTTTCCGCAAACTTTACTCGATTTTTTTTTTTTTTTTTTTTTTTTTTTGCACCTGGACATTAGCAACTCAAGAATTATGACTCTGGTGACGACGCTTAAAAGAAGCTGAACCTGGCCACAGCAACTCCAGTTCACCATATTCCCGATCATGTTTCTCGATAGAATCTCATTCATTACTGCCACGAGATATTGTCTCTTGATAAGACGAAGCTAATATTAATTACTCTATAGAAAAGCAGGCGTCAGTAACTGGATCTGTTTAGCTTAGCACAAAAAATGGATCTTCGTTCAATATAGCGACTGAAAGGTTATAAGAGAAGCAATGTCAAAAAAATGTCAGATGTAGTAAAACATAAAACATAATGCGATGCCAAAAATGAAATTAAAAAAACATCAGAGGAAAATTGATTAAAAAAAATGACGTTCAGAGATAACATTGTAAAATTATAATACTTCATCATTTGTGCAAATATCGATCATAGTGATGACAAAAAGGCATCATCATTGATTACATCTGATCTAATATGAGGTTGGTGCAAAAATAATGACGTGATAATGTCGTTTTTTGACGTATTTTTAACGTCAAAAAACGACATTATTACGTCATTATTTTTGCACCAACTTAATAATACTAATAATGGAAAGTTTGACATCATTATAACTACTACAACAGAAGATCTGCTTTTCACCTCATCAAATAATAATAATTATTATAATAATGAATTTTAACTCTGACGCTATCACCACAATAGTTCAGTCTCTACTTACAGTCTCTTCATTTAGCAATAATACTAATAATGTTGTAACCTAGAAAAGGTTACTGGATGAGGAATAACCAAAACAGAGGTTGGAAATGAAATGGTAATCTTTATAACATCAACAAAATACAATACTCGCCAGCGGCGTGAAGTAGGTAAACCACTGCTAGTGCTGGATTACTTAGACAGCATATTACGATATTTACCTGTCTCCCCACGAAATAGGATGCAGCACAAAGCCAGATTTAATGTGGGGAAATCCGAGGCCGTGGAACCTATTGCCTCTACTTACAATAGTGCCCAACGTATTTATGAGGATTGTGACATACCCATTAATGTTCATAGGTACAGTATATAATAAATAACAATTGTTGTCGGCACCCGCTCGCATCCGAGCATTGTGATTATTCCCTTTCTCCCCTCTGGTGGCGGTGACGGAGATGACTGTGAAGGCCCAACATATTCATAAAGCGTATAATAACAGAAACAATAAATGCTAAATATGATATCACCCTACTACTATGATACTGTCTATGCTTTTTCGTATTTTCATTTAATAATAAAAATTGCTTTGGTTTGGTTTAGCTTGGTTTACGGTATATTAACCTCAATTCGCTATTTAATGACAATATTTTTATTGCTGGTTTGGTTATGTTTGGTTAGGTTTGGTTTACGGCATATCAATCTCAATGGTTTATTTAATGCCGACAAGAATTTTATTGCTGGTTTGGTTAGATTTTGTTTCGTTTGGTTTACGGCATATCAACCTCAATAGGTTATTTAATGATGACAAGATTTTTATTGTTGGTTTAGTTTGGTTTGTTTTACGGCATATCAACCTCAATGGGTTATTTAATACCGACAAAATTTTTATTGCTGGTAATCTGTGTGTGTGTGTGTATCTGTCTGCACGCTTTTCTTTTAATCTAGTGAGCTTATTCTTCGTCACCGAGGCCCGAGTGGTATGATACTTGCATTATACGTTAATGTTCTGGGTTCGATTCTTGGCAGTGGATGCTGAGGAGTCCCAAATAAGACAAAAGTGCTTTCTGCATTATGTTGAGGATTCTTCTAGACTCGATGAATTATTATGAAGATATATATATGTATATATATATATATATGTGTGTGTGTGTAAAATAGAAACCTACAATCAAAAACGTCACTGACATGAACATTATCAAAAAGTCTTGTGCTCTGTTGAATTTCTCATCTTCTCAGGAGAGTATTATTCAACAATTCGCCTCTGCATGGAATATTGCTGCCATATATAGTCTGGAGACCCTTCTTAGGCGGATATGCAATATAATTAGCCCTGTTCTGGCATCTCGTCTACAGTCACTCTCTCACAGTCACTCTATCGAGAAACATGATTGGGAACTCTCTCTCTCTCTCTCTCTTTCTCTCTCTCTCTCTCTCTCTTTCTGTGTTTCCATCTAGGGCGCTCAACAAATGCTGGGTTTTATATATATAAAGGCACGGTGGAGTAATGGATAGCGACTTGGATTGAGGAATCGCAGAGCCGAGTTCGAATTCCATTTGAATCCATTACATTCACTTACGTGCTAATACCCTTGGGAAAGGTATGAATCCTCTTCTTCTCCCTCCAGCTATGGGTAAAATAGCAGGACAGACTGGGTTCTATAGCCTTGGATGGCAACTGGTCTAGGTCTAGGAGAAGGACAACTCTGAATTCAAAACCTTCGGAGGGTCGTTTGGGGACCTTGTGGCACGTAGTCTCTGAATTCGGCCCTTCAAAAAGTGTGGGTGGTCCTGCACGAAACCTTCACCACTATAATCAAATCTCATGTGCTATTGTTGGGCTGTCGGTTTCCTAGGAACTGATCTGCTTGACCCTCATACGTCGAATTCGACGGGGGAGTCGAGTATATATATATATATATATATATATATATATATATATATATATATATATATATATATATATATATATATATATGTGTGTGTGTGTGTGTGTGTGTGTGTGTATTAGATGAATGGATGTGAGTCTGTTGCAATGGACAATCACTGAAGAGATTGTAAGTGGGGAGCCGAGTTCAAATATTGTTGCATTCTCACAGTCGCTTGGGAGAACTATGAATTCGTCTTTTCTCCCCAACTCCCCAAATATGTATTAAACAGCAGGGTAAACTAGGCTCTCTAGACTTCAATAGAAACCTGTCTAAGAAAATGAAAACTATTCGCGGATTTTTCTTTAGAACATATGTCCTTGTTATTCGCGGAAACCCCGAATCATCTCGTCTTTTTCTGAAGAATATATGTACAAATTATTCGCTGAAAACACCCTCGATTCGCGTATTTTTTTCGATACACATATTTAAAGTATTCTTGTATTATTTTCCTGTTATCTAAGTGACTTAAAAACATATAACAGTCCATTTATATCATGTCATTCCATATGTTTTGTTCGTATTTTGAATAAAGAAAACAAGTGACCAAATGTTACATTTAATTACAGATTCAATCAACAATGTATTTTCCCTGATTATCTATGATTTCCTTCCATCTATTAACAAGCTTACTAATTCCATTACTGTAAAATTATTTTGGCTTTGATTCGAAGAACTCACAAATGTCAGTTTTAACTCCTTCCTGTGTTACAAAAGCTGTTTCTTCCAAATGATTCTGTAAGCTACGAAACAGATGGTAGTCTGAAGGAGCAAGATCGGGAGAATAAGGCGACTGAGGAATTTTCTCCCAACCAAGTTCTTCGATCTTTTGTGACGTGATTCTTGCTGTGTGGGGTCGCGCATTGTCCTGGTGAAACATCACCTCTTTTCGATTCACTTGAGCAGGTCTTTTTTCCTCAAAGCTTGGTTCAAACGCTCTAATTGCTGACAGTATATTTGAACATTAATTGTTGTATTAGGTGGTAAGAATTCAAAGTGGATTATTCCTTGGCGATCCCACCAGATTGAAAGAAGAACCTCTTGCCCATGAAGTTCCCTTCATGAGGCACCCAATTTCCAAGTTTAGGAACTTTTCCAAGTTGTTCAAGATGACGATGAACACTTGTATGGTTTGAACTGAGAACCACTGCCAATTCCTCAACTGATAAATTAGGATTTTCTTCAAGGGCTGCTTCAAGAAGCTTTTCATCAAACTCAGCTGGACGTCCGGTTTGATCTTCATCTTCAAAGGTGAAATCTCCACCTCCGAATTTTGCAAACCATCTTCTGCAAGTTCTTTCATTCACACATTCCTCTCCTTAAACTGAGTGAATGTTTCTAGCCGCTTTGGTTGCTGAGTTTCCTTTCTTGAACTCATTATGTGCCTCAAATGATTCTTGGGCAATTCCATGTTAGCAGGGTTTTAATCAAACAAAATTTAATTTTATTGTTCTCTGAAATAAAATTTGATCAGTTTAAATGCATCTAAACATAAAAAATAATGTTCAGCTCCATTAGACATTACTCTTTAAATTTCGTTCATTTTAACAAAAAGTTAAAATTCGGACAGAACTTATGGGATGATATGATAAAATTGTGCAAAATTGTACATCTTCATTGTAAAAGGCAAACACAAAAACATGCGTAGTGCTTGGGCTTTGTTCTTTGTTAAGGGCTGAGACTGGGATCCTAAAAGTGTCTTATTCTAAGTCTGGGGACATCATCACAGTTCTGTTTTTAGAAAATGTTTTAAACTTTATATCTTATGTCTTGTTGCACATATTTTATACAGTATTTTCAATGGTTTTATCCATCTATGCGTAATTAAAAACGGTTATTGTACATATAAAGAAAATTGCATGGTCACCAATACTATTTTTTAAAATGTTTTGGAAAAGGGTCTGAATGTTTCTAAAGTGTTTAGGGTGAAATTTTAAGGCATTGTTTGAAAATGGGCACAATCTGTACATTTGCTATTTAATCCCCAGATATTTATCAAGTCAAGAGAATGTGTCTGTCTATTAGTGAACAAATACACCGTCTTTTCACGAAATTATTATTTTTCTAGTATGAAATAGCACATCGCATATAGTCTGTATTAGATCTTTTTATTGTCCCCAATAGGGGGATTTTGCCGACTACTTGTTAGTGACGGGGAGAGAGGCGAAAATACTCACTGAAAAAACGTTTGAAGGGAGAAATTCCATTTTAACTTCATAAGAGCATTGGAGCCTTTCTTTGACTTCGTAGGTATATTTGAGCTTTGCTTTAATTTCCTAATGATAATTGAACTTTACTTTGACTTTATAAGGGTATTTGTTTTTCGTTTAACCGTGCGAATTAGACATCTTTCTATTCCCAAACGAATTTTATGGCTTTTCTTTCCCGAGTGACTACTACCCAGTTAACATTAGGATGTAGATAAATAAAAATCCCTGTTGTGTTAACATTCCGAGGATGAACAATATCCACCAGGAAACCTGTTTATTGAAATTTTTTTTTTTTTTTACTGAAATCGATTTTATATCTATTAAAAATGTTCCTGTTTCATGTACCTTGCCTATTCAGAACGTGTGCCATCATAGCTCTCCACGAATTTTATTTTTATTTTGTTAAAAGCAAATGAATAAATGAAATAAGCGAATTAAAAATCAGGACGGCAAATTAAATAAAGCATTAGCCAATGACAAATGAACAAGAAATAGTGGTTCATTTTTTCCCCAAAGTCCCTTAATACTCCATTAATCTATACATAGTGTCGGCAAAAAGCAGTAGCAGCGCTTGGTCTGAAGATCGCTTGAGTTGGGGAATTGACAGTCACAATGCATGTGTCGATTCCTATGTCGACACTGCTTCTTAAAAAGCACTCTTCCTCCATAAATATATCAGATTTATATAATATATTTATAAGCATATGTGTATGCTTGTATGGATTCATGCATATGCGTGTGTATGTGTGTGAATATGCGTGTGTATATGTATATATATGTCTGTATGTATATGCGTGTGTGTGCGTGTGTATAAACCCAAATATATTTGTTTGTTGCTGACTGTAAAAACTTATAAGTGCTTCTGTTAAAATTAAAATTGTTTACGTCTGCAGACGGAGTTTTAACCGGAAAATCATTTCCGGTCGAAATTTGAAAATTACCGGATGAAAGGTAGACTTAAAGAAATCAAGACAGAGATTCGACTAAAAAAGATGTTAAAATCGTTTCAATTAAGATGGAAGCCAATGCGCCTCTGTCCTTTTAAAACTATTCGACACTTTTTGATGGAAGGAAAGATAAGAGCGCTCAACTGTTATGCAGTACTCCAATATGGCAGTGAATGCTGAACAATTTCTGCACAGATGAAGAGGTAAGTTGAGGCCACAGAAATCACCTTCTACAGAAGGATGCTAAGAATACCATGGATGGAACATGGGAGTAACAAGAGAAGTGTTTCTAAGAAAAGCTTCTTTGGAAACAAGTGCAGTACGGCTATATAATATCAAGACATGTATATGACAGTGAATGATGGATAATTGCATTCCAGGTGAAAAAAGACTTGAGACAAATGAGATATCGTTTTACAGAAACACACTGCCATTGACAGAAAATTGTGAGGAATTAGAAACTATTGTCTTTTTTACAATTGTATTCAGAAAATACAGTTTAAATTTAGTTTTAATTTCTTAATGAGGAAAAGAGGGTTCGGTGAATCTGATACAAGTGGGATATATCAAAAGCAAAAGAGGAATAAGGTAAAAGCGAGTAAACTTGCAAAGGATTTTGGGTAAATGGATGACAAAACATGGACTGGGAGGGATAGTAAAGTGTCAATCACTGCTAAGAGATACAAAGGATAGACTGTCGTGGAGAGCCATAATAAGTAAAGTTATTCTGAGAGAATACGGTACATAAGAGAAGGAAAAAGTATGTTACACAGACGACATTTTACACGGACAGCTATATAGACGTGTTAAAGGTGGAGTAATGGTCAACGGCTCAAATTGAGGAATCGGAGAGCCGAGTTCCAATTCCAGTCGAATCCATTACATTCACTTACGTGCTAATACTGTTGGGAAAGATATGAATCCTCTTCTTCTCCCTCCAGCTATGGGTAAATAGCAGAACAGACCGAGTTCTGTAGCCTTGGATGGAAACTGGTCTACTGTAGAAAGAAATGTGGGGAAAAAAGTCTGCCTTGTCAGTCATGTATCGAAAAATACATGATCGCCTAAGCGTGTATCACACATAACTGAAATAAACAAGTGACTTTAAATAAAGTTGGATTTAATTACGCTTATGAAATAAAACACATTTCTATTGAATTAATCAATTTTAATTTAAACCGCGATTAGAATAAACGTCATATTTAGTCTAAGAAGACAACTCTTTTTTTTTTAAATTGAATTGGATATTTTCATTCATTAATAAAATGTATGAACTTTTCTGCATAGTTAAAACCTGAGTCCCCTTTATATAGGGAACAGACCGTATAGCCCATGAAGGATTTCACGGTAAGGGAAAACAGATACCCTTATGAAATCAAAGGAAGTTTCAACTAAACTTACGAAGTCAAAGCAATGTTCAATTATTCTTATTAAGTTAAATCAAGGTTCCAGTAACCTTATGAAGTTAAAGCAAGGCTGAATTAGCCTTATGAAGTAAAAGGAAGGTTCAGTCACCCTTAGAAAACCAGAGCAAGGCTCAATTACCCGTAGGAAATCAAAGCTCAAATCCCCTTATGAAGTGAAAGCAAAGCTTATTTACCCTTATCAAGTCAAAACAAGGCTTAATTACCCTTATGAAGTTAAAACAAGTCTCAACTGTTCTTATGAAGTAAAAGGAAGTATCATTTACTCTTATAATGTCAAAGCAAGGCTCACCTACACTTGTGAAGTCAAAGCAAGGCTCAACTATCCTTGTGAAGGCTCAATTTACCTTATGAAATTAAAACACGTCTCAATTACTCTTAGGAAATCAAAGCAAAATTCAAATCCCCTTATGAAGTGAAAGTAAGTATCAATTACCTTCGAAAATCAAAACAAGACTCAAATACCCTTATGAAATGAACGTAAAGCTCAGTTAGCCTTATCAAGTCAAAGCATGCTCCAGTACCGTTTCAACGTCAAAGCAAGTCTCAAATACCCTTATAATGCAATATTAAGTTTGATTTATACTACCCACCGATTACTAAAGGTGCTTGATAAGCAGGCCAGATAAAATGCCAGTAAAAATATTGATATAAGTTTAAAGTCATTTATCCGAAATAATATTTGATTAATTTGGTTACTTCTCGAAATTATGATAATCATACTATTGACTAAGTAAGTATATCAACTTTTGCTGAAATGTGTAGAGTATAACAATGGCTAACTAGCTTGTCTCTCAGACTATTGATTTGTGCGATTCTTTCAGACACAAGACACAAATGTCAATGGAAGTGAATCTGTAAAATTCACATCAATGTCGTCTGGAACACCGTGTTAAACGTTGATGTTACCCGGGTATCACGGATAAGTTATTGCATCCTGTATACCCATGTTGTCAGAAATCTTCTAACACTGAATTGAATTGAAAAACGTAATGAAGAATGTTCTTGAAGACAGAACAATGATCTGTGTTGTATTTGAAAGACAGGAAATACAACGAAATGATGGCAGAATGTTTGGCGAGTATTTAGTTTTGATGACACGCTGGTGAATAAACTTAAAGTATTAACATGGAACAGTATTGCATTTGCTGGACATAAAAATGAAAATATATTCGAAAGACTTAAAGGAAAAAATCTTCATTCCAGAAAGTTAACGACTATTGCATTTTAATGATTTCTTCTTTGTGGCGCGTCCCTTCAGAGGTGGTGGGCCGATAATAGTTCTTCACAACATTCTATGCTTTGTAGTTCTAAGCAATTTTTATCACCTTAGAGTTCATGTCAATTTATTCAAACTCATTAGGCAGGTTGCGCGGTTTTTCCATCCGCTGATCATGTTTTCAGTATGTGTTGTGAATGTCAAATCCACAAGCCTTCTTTACCTCTTAATTGCTGTTGTTGCCAGGTCCACCTTGACCCAGGGTGATAGCACTGGTTAGGGTCCCAGCTATGGGCAAATAGTGAAGCACCAAAATGCTTTCAAAAAAAAATAAAATATAAAAATACATTAGAAAAATTACCAGCAATACATTTTCAAAGTAAAAGATTAAAAATTGCAGCAATACGTAATTGGAAAAATATTACCAGCAATACATATTTGGAAAAAAAGATAAAGCTCACAAGAAAATAAAATTTCGATAGTAAATGACCCATAAGGACTTGATATGCCGTTAAACAAACAAACTAAAGCAAGCCTTTTTTTTTCCTTAGTATGAATCGCAGAAATTCCAACATTCTTATTCTCGTGCCTAGTTTAAGTATATTTTTAATTTACATTTCCAAAACATGTTAACCATTCTCAGCCTGCCTCTGTAGAGTTAAATTTCTTTTACCGCAAGTCTTCTCTTTATCTGCGAGGAAACTGTTCAATGGCATTTTTGTTGCTGTTGGAGGCGTTTCTTTGCAAGAAACTGACGATATACTTTATAAAGTGGTAGTCGGTTTCTTTTGTTTTTTCGTCAATCACCCCCGGATTCCTGTGCCATATTCTTCATCGTCTGTTAAAACACTACCAAGATATCAGGTTTTTCTTTAATCAGTGCAGGTTTTTGTACATTAACTTTAAAATTACATTAATCAGTTCAGAATAAAGTTTCTTGATCCAAATAAAAACCATATTCTACATATGTGTGCCGAAAATATAAAAGTTTATTTATTGCGGTAGCATAGATTTCTGAAGTTCAGTTTCAATGGAATTTTTGCTGCTTTTGAAGGCGTTTCTTTGCAAGAAACTGACGAAATACTTTATAAAACGATAGTCTGTTGGTGAAAGGCCTGGTGAAACGTCTGCAGTGTTTCGTATCATATTTCGTTCAACTTCTGGGTGATTACTTCCGGGTGATCGAGGATTGTCATACAAAATAACTGGAAAGGAGGATCACCGCCTTCTGTCGGATCAGGTTGAAATCATACACAAAGAACATCATTGGAAAATTCGTAAACTTTAGGAATCAGCACATATATTGGCCACAAAAATCTCCTGAGCCGACCAAGCATAGAAATGAATACAATATGGGAGCCAGTAATAAGTGCCAGAGAAAAGCAACAATAACAACGAAAATTGCAATGGTAAATAACATGCAATGATAACAGCAAAAATTCCAATATGAGCACTGGTAAAAAATTGTTCTTGAAGACATAAGGTTTATAATACCCAGAAATTCATACATAGATGTCCACAAGGACACAAGGCACAGTGGATAAAGGCGTTAGTTAGATCCAGTTACGGGACCCAAAGAGTGTGAGTTCAATACCTTATTAAGGCTTTGGAGAACTTAAAAAGGGATAATAAAGGGAGATAACTGATAACTGGCATCTATTAAACATGGCACGTGGAACTAGAACAGTCTACCCAAGCGAGCAAAATAAAGGGTTCAGCTCGACATTCCAACCAACTAAAGATTGATATATATGGCAACAAAGATCAAGATAATAGTCCTCATAATGTAAATAGTGTACTCATCTCGGAAATATAGACAGATACTAGATCTTTTCTTTTGACAAATGCTATGCACACACACTGCATTTCTATGCAATTCATCGACTTTATGGAAGTAATTCTCTGCTGCGATTGTTTCGCTAGGATTCAGAAGGTTGGCGTGCGTTAATTCTGCTGTGAATTACCAAACAATCATTATACTCTTCCTTTGGCGCGACTTTAATTTTGGGAAGTGATTACGAGCTTCATTTTGGTACGAACATTGGGGTGAACATCGACGGTTGTTGTCTAAGACCCACATTTCATCGCACGTAACAATTGAAGTAAAGCATTAGTCGTCTTTGTGGTGAAAAAGATACAAAAAACTGACTATGAATTTTCCAGGTTTTCGTTCGTTTCTCATGGAACTCATTTTTCAAGAAACTTCGTCTTCCCTATTCAATTCAAATTTTCACCAATAATTTTACTGCTTATATGGAACTATGCTGCAAGCTCTCAAACAATTTTGCGAAGTTTTACTTCCAAATAAGGCAACAATTCCTTAGAGTCAATGGCAGAAGGACATCCCCGACATTCCTTATATGCAAGGGGAAATTCAGTAAGATGATTTTTTAAATCAACTCTGCGCTGCGCATTCATTAACTCTCTCTCTCTCTCTCTCTCTCTCTATATATATATATATATATATATATATATATATATATATAACTCTACACTTGTAAACTTCACCAAAATTCTGAAATTTTATTTACTAATTATTTTTCTACTCAATAGGAGTAAATAGGTTCGCCTAACTTCCGGTTTACACTTCTCTCCGGTCTTTTCAGCAGGAGTAGAGTTATATTTCCGTTGAGAATTCAGTTTACGGTTTCTTCTAAAGTTTATTCACTGTCTTTCATTTCCACTAGTTTCTTGCTTCTAAGTGGCATTATCGCCTTACTTTGGCTGAATTGATTTTGAAAAAAAAACACATCCTTGTTCCGAAACTTCATCAATGGTTCTATCCGTTTCTGTTGCACTGCGGCTGAGTCAGAGATATAAATTTAGCAAAAATAGTTTTAACATATTCAAAGATATTCAAAGATCTGAAAATCGAAAAAGACAAGCAATTCATATAAAAATAGATTAAGTCGAAAGAAAGGTCTTAAAACACGCTTTCGAATTACACATAGTTTTATACACATTGCTTGCGTTTTTATTATATTATATACACAGACGGTCTGCATTGGTGTCAGAAAAGCCTAATTGTTAAACTTTGTACTTGCTTGATAAGAACGTCTCTAATCCGCAGCTTCTGTCTTTTTACAAACGATGGTTTCTTCTCGTTTGTCTTTATTAACTTTTCTAGCATTTCCTGCTATTTTCTTTGCATGTGTACTATAATCACAGTGTCAACTGCGTATCTCTTATTAGACACAAAAAGCAATAAGATTTGATCCAGAACTATCATTCATATTTTATTCTAATTGTTGAAACGAGAATACGATTGGAACCAGGAAGTTGGGCGATGATGATTTTCAAACATTCCAACAAAAATCCGAGAATGTTGATTCCTATTGCTTTTTTAATGACACTAAAGAAAATGCACTTAAATCGAGAATGTGAATAGTATTGGATTTTAAAACAAACATGAATGTTTGTCGCTAAGGAATATTAAAGTTTGATATGTAATAATCTTGAAGTCAGAACGTCCACTTGTATATTATTTCAAAAGGCTTAATTGAGAATATGCTAAAAACAAGGACGTTGATTCCTATTTTATTTTAAAAGCTCAACTGTAATGATAACAGGACGTTAAATCTCTTTTTTTAAAAATATAGTAATGAGAATAACCACGAAGCCATGACGTTGATCTATATTTTATTTCAGTAGACACAATAGAGATTATACTTAAATCAAGGTTATTGGTCTCAATTTTATATTAAAAGCTCAACTGTAATTATAATAGAACGCTGATATCTCTTTTTTAATATAGTAATGGAAACAAGCGCGAAGCCAATACGCTGATTTGTTATCAGTTTAGAAAAGAGAAATAAAATAAGTTTCAAGTCAATATATCTTTTGTCATACTTCATTTGAATGACTCAAGTACGATAAACCTAAAGCCGAAACTGCGATCAATATGGATACATAAAAACAAAGTAGAATAATGCTGAATAAAGAATGTTGAAATTCACTTGAATTTTAAATCCTCAAGAGACTATTGCAACTAAAACACTTATGTATATGTGTTCCTTCTTTGATGTTTTGAAGGATCAAATAGGAAAACTTCTTGAAGCCAAAACTTTATTCAGTAATAGCTTGAAAAACTCAGCGGAAAATATACTTGAACTCACAGGGTTTATCTCTATTACATTTTAGAGACTTAAAAACGAATATACTCGAATTCTGTAACGTTGATCTCTACCGAATATTGATAATACAAGGGAATAATCTTTAACCTAGAATATTGACCTGGGTATTGTTTGCAAAAATGAGAGGAGAATATGTATACATCTGTTGATATGTATGGAATTGTAGTGTCCGGTCTTAAAGCCAAAGCGTTGATATGTAAAATTTCAATTTATATCTATGAATACAGAAACTTTACAAAATTTAATTTTATAGACTCAAAAGGAAATAATCTTCTAGCCAGAAATTTCATTTTATAGGAATCTACTGAACAAGTATGAATGCGAACAAGTATGAAGACAGAATAATTGTCTCTATTCTTTTTAAAAAGCCCTAAGTTCAACGCTGATCATTGATCTGTATTGATATTGAAAGACAAAAATAGAATAAACGTTGTATTGTTTTTATGCTTCAAACTAAAAGTAGCTCAAAGCGAGGTCATTCATCGCTACTGAACAAAAGAAGTGAGGTGTTTGATCAGAGTTTTATTATAAACCTTCAATTGAAAATAAGTTTAAATCCTAAGCATAGATTTGAATTAAACAACAAAGGCTCAGATGGAAATGATGTTGATGCCAGAACGTTGATTGATATTTAATTTAAGATACAGAATGAAAACTCTTGAAAACCGAGTAGTGATCAATATTTATTTCTTGAGTCAAAAGGGAATAAATTTCAATATTCAAAGCTAATAAGCATTGCATATTATAGCCTCCATGGGGAATAATCTTTGAGCCAGAAATTTGATTTGCATTCAACTTTCTTGGCTCAAACAATAATCTTGAAACCAGAACTATGATCAGTATTGAATTTTACAGACTAAAGGTAGAATAATCTTGAAGAGAGAATTCTGGCTTGTATTTACTTTTAAAGTTTGAAAGTTGAATCGAAAAGGTTGTTCTGTATTTCATTTTAAATACTCAAATGACGTTAAGTTTAAGGCCAGAATTGTGAACTCTATTCAATTTTAAATACTGTAGGCGAGTAATTTTATCGGCAGGACATTCATCGTTACTGATTTTGAGCTGATCAAATCATAATACAGGTAAAGCCAGATGCTTGATATGTATTTTATATCAAATACCCGAACAAGGACATAATTAATGTTAGAACGATAACCTATCAGATATTTTAACGTTTTAAATAAAAATAAAACGTGAAGCAATAATGTTGATCTTCGCTACCGCCATTCATTTTTGTCCAATCGATTCTAGTCTGAGACATATTCGACTTCGGCTTGGCACTGGAGGTTCTACCTTTCCTGCATTACACGTGGGTATTATCAATAAAATTACATTAGACGTCAAAACATTTTTCCCGGAAATACGGAGGCTCGTTTGCCTTATTTGATGAGAAACATAAAACCTTCATCTGTCTTTGTTTGAGATAGTTTACTTTTATATAACATCATTCCAAAAAGATATATTTTGATTATATTGCTGCCTCTGCTGTTTATTGATTCTTAACCCGAAGTTAGAAGCAAATGAATAACTATTTCCAGCATAGTTTATATTTCTACTATAAAGAAAAGATAAAAAGCTTTTTTCTGCAGTTGGCAAAGAGATCAAATGATGGCTGACCGGCAACAGAAGTGTTCTTTGAAGTTTCGTGCATGAGGTTTCCCAATGAAAAATTCCTTTGAAGTAGACCAGGTATGGTTAATGGCGCTCAAATCTAGAATGACATTTTTAACACGACAAAAATGGCAAAATATACATAATATATTCTAAAACAGATATTAAAAATTCTGCTTTTGTTCGGTGATTCTATGCCTCGGGTTTTCATAAGTTAATAAAAAAAATCTTTTTGAGCGTAATACCGTATGTACTTCACCTTCTTAAAAGTGACAAAATGTTACTGTAAAAAGCGTTGAAATGTTGTTACTTTATAACAATGTGAACCGTAAATTATTTTAGAAATATTAAAATGGATACGTATCCACACACATACTAGAACGGAACGTAGTACAAGGCCATTTTTAAAGTAGGAATTCTACGCGTATGTAGGACCACGAATAAAAAATCCCCCTCTTGCACTTTCCCTCTAAGGACGCCTCAGAAGACAGAAATTAAACCTAGTATATCATGGTAGATAGTCATTCGTACTTAATCCCGACTATGTTTTAATTAACCAAGGAAGTAAGAGGGATCAAAAAGATATCCCCCAATCAAACCATAGTATAGTCGTCATCCAAATAATGTATATATGGCTGGATTGGGAGAAATGCCCGGTAATATATCAAATTATTGATAGGAATAAGTACTGCTTCCAATTTGACAAAATTAATGCACCACTCGTCGAAAAGCGTAATATGAAAGAAAAGGCTTGATGTTCCATCAAGTTGACTCTAAATTTTCTCTAAAAAACATTTTATAGCTTGGTTAGAAAAATTTGACATATGTGTAGTGTTTGCTAGTTTTTATACATAGGTATGAATGTTTACTTATATCTTTAGAGGAAGTTTTACCTGGGAAATTATAAAGGGCATCTAGAATACTTTCTAGATGAGAAACATAAAAGGTTCAGGAGTGAACAGACTTCTAAAGTTCCCTGCAAGATGGCAGAAAATAGAAGAACACGTTTTCCACATATAATTCGAAAATTAAGAATATCTTCTCTGTTTTATTTTTACTTCATATGCCGGATGACATGCGATTTCTATTAAACAAAGTCTCGCTCCCTAATGGTCGAAGTGTGTAACTCGTCAGGATTGCATTCCCAAAGGCAATTAACATTCAGAATAAGAGACGAATAAATAAAATAGGATACAGGAAACGATTAGTTTTGTGAATATATTTACGAGTGAATATCTTAAGTAGCACTTTCCAAGGTTCAGAAGAGAGTGAACAGAAGGGAAAAAGGATGGTGAGAAAGAAATAGAAAGAGAGAGAGAGAGAGAGAAATTGTCCCTGTTAATGTTGCGTCTTTATACAATGGACGGCTGTGCGTTTTGCCTGAAGAACCAGACATATTTATTCACTTATTTACTTATCTTCCTTGCGCAGGTGCAAAATGCTTAAAGTGTGAAGGAACTGGGCAGAGAGAGATGTAACCATGCAGCTGTTGATGATGAATCTAGAAATAAAACATTCGTCTGAAAGACAATTATGTTATTTTCAGTATACATATATATGTATGATTTTGTGTTTGTATGTGTGTACGTATATATATATAGTACACTCTCCGTCGTATTCGACACATGAGGGTCAACAGCTAAACACCATAATATATGATTTGATTATAATGGTAAAGCTTTTCTTTAGAACTAACCACACTTTTTGAAGGGCTGAATACAGAAGTCCGGTGCACTACGTGCTACAAGGTCCCCAACCTTCCGCAGGTTTGAATTCAGAGTCGCCCTTCTCCTTCAGTTGACATTCAATTAATTAGCAGGACATACTGGGTTCTATGGCCTTATATATATATATATATATATATTAAAATAATAAGAAAGAATAGTAAAGCTTTACAATCCGGTGTTCTTAGTAATTATTTTTATTTAAAAAAAAATAGTGCTCGATACAAAAACTGTAGAGCATAATATTATAATTATTTTCTATTTTAAAAATATGGTTCCATCGCTACACATGAATTACCATGTTTCAAAACAGAAACTAAAATTTTAATTTTAATTATAAATCCATAAAAATCCATACCACCGGTCCATTCTTAGGCGATTTTTGGAATAAGCTATTAAGAAATTTACTTCACTTATAAACTCAGACTTAATATTTTAAATTGTTATGGTTAGGCAAAAAATCAATCATTTTGATAAGGGGTGGTTGGGTTTTAATTTCCCTAGACAACTTATGTGACAAATATAAGTTACTTTCAAAATCAGGTTAAGTTAAGTTGGGGTAGGGGCGCCTGCTTACAAAAAATGACATCCGTTTTTCGCATATTGTCTGAGTTTTTCAATGATAAAAATTTTGGGCATTTTTACTTGGCCGCTTAATTCATAATTTTATACAAAAAGTTTTCTTAAATGGGTCGTCTGAATAGGAGTAAGTCGTATTTTTACTATTTAAAATTAATTCCTGCAAATTTAAAATACTTTTCTAGTTCTAATAACTAATATACTATACGTTATTTTTACAAAGAAAAATATATCTATTAGAATTATATTCATATTTAAAAGATTATTAATCTAAGATGAAGTATAAATATATATGTTTCATCTTCCATCTTTCATCTCTTTTTCAAAATTAAACATTATTAAAGGAAACTATTTGACAGTGTCTACAAAAAATAGGTATTTTATTTCTGTAAGTAAATTTTTATTTTTCAGAAACTTATTAATGTACAATTTTTCATGTATGCACAAAGGACATGGGTCAATTAATGACCCAAAAGCACTAGTTTAATTTCTATTTTACTGTTGGTATTTTATTGGTTTCATTAAAGTGCCAGAAATATTTAGATAGAGACGTTTTCTGTATTTATCATATTTAAAGGACATTTGATGTTGGTCTTTTGAAATCATATTTTGTACATCCGACGTAGATTTTAACTGTGTCTGGATTTTCAATAGATAAAACGTTGCATTGATAGACAAATGATTCCATACATTTATTACTGAGAGAATAGTTTTCACGATTATCTGTAGTTACATAATTTTTCCTTATCTTCATTTTTTTTTATGTTAGGGTCTAGATTTTTTGGATTTTGGTCTAAGTGTTTACTCAGGATTCTAGCATTATGTTTCTTAATAACCATTTCTAAGTTTTCCGTACAACAAAGGGTATTTTTATTAAAAATTGTACTGAGTTTACTGTCTCTAGAAAAAATTTTATCAATTAATGCAAGGAATTTTTGTCCTAATTTATTTTTTACCATTTGGTTGCATGGGGGTGTATACCAAATGATTTTTCTCTTTCTGTTTTTTCTTTTATGTCCATTTTCATTCTTTATATAAATGAGTTTTGGACATTTATAGCCACTATTCTTTAGAGCTTTATTATAGAAAATATTATGTTCATAGAATATTTTCTCATTTGCTGAATTTGTACTTATTCTCTTTTCGATAGATAAAGGTATATGCTTAATTATAGATACAGGATGATTAGATTTGGGGTGTATAGGATTAATATTGAGTTTTTTATAAGGTGTGTATATATTATTAATTAAATCTAATGTTATATCAAGGAAGTTCACTTTTATCAATTTAGTACTTACAGTAATTTCAAGTTTCCTCCATAATAGTTTTCTAATTTTATCAATGTTCAAGTTTGTAGATTTTTTTAATAAAAAGTCGTTGATATGGTTACGAATTACAATATTTTGAAAAGTTAACCTACAAAAGAGTGTGGTGCAGGTAATTCCAATGTAAGAATTTTATACCTTTTTTGCTTTCTTTCTAGACATT
>OZ010589.1:38630097-38632597 GCA_963932145.1 Acanthosepion lycidas
TGGCGCCAGACTCTCTCAGAAATATCTAAAGTGCCAGCAGCCCTCAATAATCAAAAATGTCTTCCAGCGAATAAAGCCTATAGGTCATCCCAAAAACAATCATTCTTCAAACAAGATGGCGCTAATCAACAAAAAGAAAAGTTTAACCAGTAACAGAAACCACATCACTTGAGGACTTTCAGCATCAACAACAACTAAAATGGATATCACATGTAATTCCAATACAAAATTATGACATGATCAAGATGTGTTCGACTACATTTTTTCTCCTTTTTTTTTTTTTTATAAGCGTTTCACCGCAAGCAAGGCGGGAAGACACTAGGACGCAAGGGGTTACAGAAGATTTGGAGCAAGATCAGATAGGAGTGATAGAGGAAAGGATGAGGAGAAGGATAGTGGATAGATCAAGGCAACATGAGATGTCTATTGACATTACATTTGAATAGTTGGAGATTATAGCTATCAAGGAAACAGGAAAAGGGAAGGGAGTTCCACAGGCGAGAGGTGCGAGATATGAAGCTATTGAAGTAGAAAAGACGGTCACATTTAGTAGTTTCGACAGTGAAAGTGTGAGAGAGGAATGTTGAATTATGGTTGGAAGATGAGAAGGCCCGAAGTAATAGAAGCAGACAGTTATCGACCGAGACGCGGGAAGAGAAGAGTTGGAACAGCCTGCATCATAATGTGGCCTCAGGATTGTCCACCGGAAGTGACTG
The DNA here is from genome assembly GCA_963932145.1 of Acanthosepion lycidas. Classification (NCBI taxonomy): domain Eukaryota; kingdom Metazoa; phylum Mollusca; class Cephalopoda; order Sepiida; family Sepiidae; genus Acanthosepion; species Acanthosepion lycidas. Next base: position 38,630,814 of record OZ010589.1, read on the forward strand.
CAGGGATATCTTTCCATGCGCGACATGGCACTACAAACACCCCGGTATTATACAAATGTTGATCAGAGCGGCCGCTCAAGACGCTGCGCAAGATTTAGGGCTCCTAACTACCAGTCGGAAACATCAACCAGAGAACTGTCAACCTGTTCACGTCAGAATGAAGAGGCAATGCCACAGACTGCACACATCACGGAAGAAACAGAGCTGCAATAGTACAGAAGCCAGAAAGAGAGAGTACCGGGAACACCTTCCTAAACAAGAAACAAGCCGTGAGCCTCTACTCATGTCCAAGACAAGGGGGATGAGATTTAACTGGGCGGTAGGAAAGCCTACCTACTCCTATTACATATAATACATACAAGTACAACAAAAACAAAGGGAAGGATAAGAGGGGAGGGTAGTTGGCAAAGTGTCCAGGCTGACGCTTGGATTTTACCCTTTCACAACACTAAGTTTTAACTTAGTATAAGTCCCATTGTCCTAGTTAAAAAAAAAACAAAAGAAAATTGAAGAAAATAAGATTTTCCGGCTTTGTTGATATGTCATAATAAATGCCCCATCATACGTGGCAGCGAGTGCTTGTTCGCTTTCTTTCTCATGATAACCAGTGAATGTACGGCTTACCTTAAGTCCAAGCATAGGGTTTCAACGAAACGCAGAGCTGGTGGTGGTGTGGGGGTCAATGGCCAATCCTCCGCCCCTACCAACAGTGGGCTTGGGAGACATGCTTTCAATAAAATTAAGAACAACAGATGAAAGAAATGGCGAAAAGAATTCCATGTTCGGACATTTTATCTAGCAAGAAAATTCGGTCAACTAGATCATGAGAATACTGATTGGAAAGAGCGATAACAGTTAGTGGACTTAAGGAACATATTTTTCATGAAAATTCTGTTAAGAGAAATATTTTATAAGCACTGGCTGCTCGAACAATGAATGCCGAATGTTTCCTAATAAAGAAATGGCTAATATTACCTTTCAACAAATGTTAAATTTTCTCGGAGCACAGGCATTCTATCAGTTGAGGGACAACCTACGCAGCATCTTACATTGACGCGACGAAGAAACAGTTGCAGGTGACAACAATAAGTTGCCTATGTCGATTTGCACAAGTCAAAACGTATTTGACGCGGATGTAAGAGGGTCGGCTGAAAAGTTCATAGGCTGACAAAAATATAGCGTGTGTAACAGCAAAATTTCTCGAATCGTGTAACAGCATAGGATAATCGTCACTCCCACAAAATGTTTAATATCTGAACTAATTGAGTTTTTTTCAGGTTTTCAGATGTTTAGCCATCTTGACACCATTTATCGTAAAAATCAAAGTAAAACCATTTGAGTTATTCAGTTAGAAAGAGAACAGGTTCAACTCGTTTTGTGTTTTATATCTTCACATCTGTGACAAAAAATATCATTCAGGCCTTCAGTAATGTTACCAAGATTCATACTCTTCAATTCCATCCAAGAATCATCAAGGGAACGAATAAGTTTAAAAAGAGGTAACAGTAGAATGTAAAATTGGTTCAGGAGGACACAAGAGGAAGATGGATTATCATTTCAACTTAGAGCTAAAGAGATCAATTAGAAATTCAATCCACAAGCCGTTTGGCACATGAGATAGCAGTTTCAGCTATAACAGTCCAAAAAGCAGTGAAAAAGACTTGAAAATGAAATCGTACGTGAAACGTCTGCAGTGACTTGCTACTCTAGGACAGAAAGTTAGAAGGTTAGAGAGGGTGAAGATCATCTTTAATAATTTGGAAAATTATCCTGGAATAATATAT
>OZ010589.1:38637597-38687597 GCA_963932145.1 Acanthosepion lycidas
CCATTACATTTATATATTCTTCAGTCTATGAACTTTCCATTGTTGCACTTAAAAAGAAAATCAATAAAACAAAAGTTATATGTCAATAAAATTACTATAAACTTTTGATTGATAAAGGCTATGAGATAAATATGAACAGGTTTACATAGATATATAGATAGAAATATAGTCTTTTAGGTGTGCTATATTTGTGGAATAAAGCGCTTAATATCAGAGATAGAGAGTATGTAAATATAAAAGTGGACATTGAAGTCAACATTCAGAGGCGACAGGCTTTTTCATGCTAGACACAATCTTCAGGCAACATTATATATATATATATATATATATATATATATATATATATATATATATATATATATATATATATATATATTGATTTTTTATTAATCAAACAGATTTTATTACTTAGATATTATTTTTAGTGACTACTCGTATTTGAGTAGACTAGCCGTTGATTTATTAAACAGTACATTTATTTATTTTTTCTACTGGCCTGAACATTCGAGAAATCATATCAGAAAATATGAAAACTCCGACAATATTCGAACCTGCGCTCCCTTGCATCTGACGTGCCTTGGACCTTTACGTCGGGAGACCAAATTTAAGTTCCATCAGTGAGAAATGAGAGAGAAGAAACTGTTAGCATATAATTTACGGCTCCATCTAGCCAGCTCAACTCTAAATTTATGAGATCTCTACGCCATTCTAGTACAGCGTTTAAATTTTTAAAAAAGAAAAAAAGGTGCCATATTGAAGAGCTTATTCGAACAATTACAATGAAGCTGATTATAGAAAGATCAAAAAGAGGCAACATTACGCGAGTGGGGCACCCAGTGAGGATCGAACTCACTACTCAGTTGTAATTGTTCTAGCAAGACAAGCTTGCTAACTATTACTCCGCCTCGAGGTGCCAAACATAATAGATGGAGCTATGGACAATGCCACACAGAGTTTCGAAAGGGTTGGTTTGAAAAGAAAGAAATGAGGTTACTGAAGTGGCCTCCTCAATCCCCTGACTTGAATCCCATTCAACATCCGCGGTCATGCTTAGGTACAAGAGTGAGGGTACACAAATATCCCTCAAAACCAGACTTCATGAAGAATGGCAGAAAATGAAGCCAAGAAATTGTGTTAAGCTTGTTTCCAATATAGAAAAACCGCATAAAGGCCTTTATAAAAGCAAAAGGAGTCCAGATCAAGTAATGAATATAGGTTGAATTTATATTATCTACATTAGTCCTCATCTTTGTCGCCATATTTATTACAACGTTTCGGCTGTTGTACACTCCGGCCTTCTTCTTGTGGTTGGAATATCGAACTGAACCCTTTATTTCGCTCACTGGAGTAGACTGTTCTAGTTCCACGTGCCATGTTTAATGGATGTCAGTTATCAGTTATCTCCTGTTAATTTTCCCTCTGAAAGTTCTCCACTGCCTTAACCGGGTATTGAACTCACATTCTTTGAGCCCTGTCACTGGATCTAACCAACGTCTTTATCCACTGTGCCATGTGTCCTTGAGGAAACATGTGTCCTCAAGGACAATAATGTAGATAATGTACAAATAATGTAGATAATGTACTTAATACCTCATTTCAGAACTATAGACGGAGGTTGAATTTACGTTAAAAGTTTGGTTCTTTTTCTTTAAATGATAAAGTTTCAATTATATTTCTAACTTCTATACACCTGCCCCATAATTTTGTCCATGTTTGTACTATATATATATATATATATATATATATAGATAGATAGATAGATAGATAGATAGATAGATAGAGTGCCATCCCCAGACAAACTGTTTCGCTTTATCACGGCTCATGAGTGTGACTAGACATCCGATAGCCTCAAGCCAGGATCGAAACGGAGATTTTTTTCCCTAACAGCTTTCGGTAAAGAGGAAGGTGAATTTTTACATATATCTTTTTGAATAAAGACGTCATCAACTCAGAGAGCTCGAGTCATACAAGAGCTTTGCTTTATCAGTAGTAGGAGTGACTGTTTACAAATTCGCGCTTACATGAAGAGGCAAGTATTAAGAGTAAATTAAAACAATGAAGGAAAAAAAATTCTGAAATATGGCGGAAAGTGAAAAAAAAAAAAAAATAAGAATCAAAGATTTTATTTCTACGGTACCAATATATATTAAGACTGGTGAAGATTTCTGGTGGGTTCTTCAACAAATATTAAAGAAATAATGATTTGGAGACGACAACCCTGGGAGGGGAAGTTGGTATAGTTAAATATCTAAGACAGAATGGTGTTTGGGTGCGGGGCATAGTGGCATCGCTATTCGGACTTTTATTGTTTTTACCTGGTTTTACATTTTTTTTTTTATATTTGTAAACGTACATGGCTAAATTGCACTTTATTGGAAGAAGTCAAGCACAAATTTTTGCGTTCAGGTTAGATAGACTCCCATTAAAATGTAATATTGAGAAGTAACAATAAATTAATGTACAAATATTAGGTTGGTGCAAAAATAATGACGTAATAATGTCGTTCTTTGACGTTAAAAAAACGTCCAAAAACGACATTATTACGTCATTATTTTTACACCAAGTTAATACTTTATGCAGAATGTGCACTTATATATATATATATATTATATATATATATATATATATATATAGAGAGAGAGAGAGAGAGAGAGAAGGAGATAGATAGATAGATAGATAGATAGATAGATAGATAGATAGATGTACGTGTACATATTGCTGACGGAAGTATTAAGAGAAAATTAAAATAATGAAGGAAGAAGAAGGTCGGAAATATGATGGAATCTAAAAGTGAAAAGACCAAAAACAAATAAAAAAAATAAAAATGTAACAAAAAAAAGTTCTACGATACCAATATACATTAAAACTGGCGGAGTCATCTGGCCGTCTATATAATAATATATATAATAATACGGTTTTATTTATGAATCCGACTTATTTTAATTTTTTTTTTTAAATATGCCGGATAAATAAATAAATAAAAATTAATAATTTATAAGAAATTACTGTGTTTACATTTTGGATATAAAGCTGAGTAGTTCTGAACTTTCAGGAAACTGAAAGACGAAAGATGTACGTAAATCCTTTATAAAAAAAGCCTTACTTAATCACAACGCTCTTTGTAACCGACACGGTTAAAACACGCCGGATCTAACAATTTGAAATCAACTCCAAGTAGAGATAGCCTTTTAGGGCATATGTGTTGTGTAGTGCCTCGACTATTTATATATGCTTCTCAATAGAGCATTATGATAAAAGGTAATCTATAGTTATGGGTTAAAGTGCTCAATATCAGGGATAGAGCGATAAAACAAAGAAAAGAAGTTAACAAAGACCACTAGAAATATCCGAAAAACTGCATTCGGATCCCCAATTATTCCCACTGAATATCCACGAAAATAAGTAACCGCCCACCAAAATAACCGTTAAAATAATACAATAGAATACCAATAATGTATCAATAACCTGTATATATAAATAGTTGAACAAAAACACAATGAACATAACCTGACGATTACATTTAACATGAAACAGACAGTCACCTCTGGGAGTCGTCTTCAATGCACACTTATATATATATATATATATATATATATATATATATATATATATATATATATATATATATAATATCAGTGGACAATATATATATATATATATATATATATATATATATATATATATATATATATTACGAAATGGACAAAGTCCGACAATTTATTTATTAAAGACATTTTTATGTGTAACGTTCTTTTTATAGATACAAGTATTTAAGTAAATGCTCTGTTTATAATAAACAGTATTAAATAACATTTACCGGCCTGAATGTCCGAGAAATTTTCATAGAAAATATTCGTACTTGTATTGTATTGTATATTATAAACAGAGCATTTACTTAAATACTTGTATCTATAAAAAGAACGTTAAACATAAAAATGTCTTTAATAAATAAATTGTCGGACTTTGTCCATTTCGTAATATATGACGTCATTTGTTTACATTCGATACACCAATGAGCAGTTATGAATGTACGAGATTCATGGAAGATTGAAGTTTATAAACAGTAAATTCGACCCTGCCTACCGGACGATCCGAGCGGCCAAGGTACGTCAGCGTAAAATGACGGTTCCGTATAGGATGCAGGTTCGAATCCTGTCCAAGGACGAATATTTTCTATGAAAATTTCTCAGGCCGGTAAATGTTATTTAATATTGTTTATTATAAACAGAGCATTTACTTAAATACTTGTATCTATAAAAAGAACGTTAAACATAAAAATGTCTTTAATAAATAAATAAATATATATATGTACATAAATTTCCAAGAGGATAGAATCCAGGTGGAAAAATTCTCCAGGACAGAGTAAGAATATAATATAAAAGGTTCAAACACTAATACTAATATTCCATGGTTATAATTTATTAAATTGGAATCGTAATCACTATCAAATTCATAAGACCTACAAATTCAAAAAAGAAAAAAAACGTATATATATATATATGTGTGTGTATGAGCCGATTTTTATACATAAACATGTAATGCTTGAAGTTTAAATATGGCTATATATAAAATTTCTCGTACAATCATAACACGTAAATGCATGTTTGCATAGTTTTATTTGTATCCCAAGACATATTTAATATTCATTATGAAAATTTGATTAAATTATATCAATTAATGGAATATTCCATCAGATCAAGCAGAGAAAAAATATGAAATCACCGTGTAATTTGCATTTCCCAAAAAAAAGTAGAAGCAGATGAAAATATCAAAATTAAATGAAAAGTTAACATGTATCCAACAATATTTCTGTTAATTGAAATGAAACATGGTACTGATAATTAATTTATAGTCTCTGCTTTTTTCGTATTACATTGCTAAGGAGGAATTTCCTCTTAGACAGCTTCTTCCCGGAAACTCCTACCTAGTTGAATAGACTTCCTAGATTATGCCACCTCGAACACTGCGTTTTTAACTGATTCAATTCTAGGGTTAACCGTTATATATTCTACATACCTTCATAATTCATACTTTTTAATTCATCCCTTTACGACACATTAAGTAGCCCTCTACCTCGAGTGGCTCTTGGGACTTATATTCAATGAACAACATTATAAAAGCTGTTACAACGAGATTTCTCCTTACTCATGATCACGAGTCATTAGAGTGGAGTGTCTTGAGCACGATAGCCTGATGAAGCCCAACCATCTCCACGCTGGTTTGAAGCAAGAATTTTCTTTCTCTTAGACTGGTTGCCACCTAAGGTTATAGAACTTAAACTGCCCTGCTATTTACCGATAGATTGACGGGGTGGGGTAAGAGACAGATTCATACGTTTCCCAATGGTATTAACACGGAAGTGAATGTAATGGATTCGACTGGAATTCGAACTCTGCTCTCCAATTTCTTATTCCGAGTCGCAATCCATCACTCCACCGTACTTTCTTAATCTGTGCTCCAGATATGTGACTTTGTGTTAGACTAAGCATCGATTAAAACAAAGTCGTTCCAAATTGGCTTACTGATTCTCTTTCAAGATTGCGAACAAAACCTTCACATTGTACTAGAGTCATGGAGGCCATTACCATTCTCGTGAATACGCTTTTACTCATATTGCCCCATAGTAACCAAAAGCTACATGTGTAGGGCACACAATGAGGATGAAATTCATTGAGTATGAATGATCTGAGGGATTATTTTGCTTACAATTTCTCACGATTACACGATGCTTCGTCGCGAAGAATGCCAGATCTGCTAAAGCTGAACTGCCATCTCTTTCCACCTTTGAGAGAGTTTAAAAGTGTTTATCTGGCTTCGTGGGTGATTAATTATTTTCTATCCTACAACCCGATACCCAGAGAAGCAACGTCGCTATTTCCATGGAAAATGTTCTTCCCTAGTTCTACCAGTTCAGACCTTTACAACTAAGATCCACCATGTCATGTACATAGGAGCGATTTCGTATTCAATTGACAGAAAGGAAACTCCATTCGGATACTGCCAAGAGAAGCTAATTTAGTTCAGGGTGCATACGATCATGGCTCTCCACAATTTCCTATTCTGTCTAGCTCTTTTAAGGTTTGTCTTTTCGCTACCTCGCCTAATCCCTCTTCTGTCAACAACTTACACAAACTTCTTCTTCTTCTTCTTCTTCTTCTTCTACTACTACTACTACTACTACTTCTTCTTCTTCTTCATCTACTACTACTACTACTACTTCTTCTTTTACTCCTTCTACTACTACTACTACTACTTCTTCTTCTTCCTCTTCTACCACTACTTCTTCTTCTTCTTCTACAACTACTACTACTACTTTTTCTTCTACTACTACTACTACTACTACTTCTTCTTCTACTACTACTATTACTTCTTCTTTTTCTTCTTCTACTACTACTTCTTCTTCTCCTTCTTCTACTACTACTACTACTTCTTCTACTACTAATACTACTACTACCTCCTCTTCTACTACTACTACTACTACTTCTACTCTGCTACTACTACTGCTACTACTCCTTCTACTACTACTAGTACTTCTTATTCTTCTACTACTACTACTTCTTCCTCTTCTACTACTACTACTTCTACTTCTCCTTCTTCTACAACTACTACTACTACTTCTTCTTCTACTACTAATACTACTACCTCTTCTACTACTACTACTACTACTTCTTCTACTTCTCCTTCTTCTACTACTACTACTGCTACTTCTTCTTCTACCTCTACTACTACTACTTCTTCTTCTTCTTCTTCTACTACTACTACTTCTTCTTCTTCCTCTTCTACTACTACTACTACTTCTTCTTCTACTACTACTACTTCTTCTTCCTTTTCTACTACTATTACTACTACTTCTTCCTCTTCTTCTACTACTACTAATACTTCTTCTCCTTCTTCTACTACTACTACTACTTCTTCTTTCTCTACTACTAATACTACTACTTCCTCCTCTTCTACTACTACTACTACTACTATGTGCCGCATTAGTAAAGAAGTATTTGATCATATCTATTTTTGTAGCTCTGAGTAAGGTTTATTTTTCGCTAACTCTCCTAATCCCTGTTCTACCGAACATTTACATAAGCTCGTTAGTTAAATAATGCGCTGTTTTCCTCTCTCCCTCTTGCTTTCAGTATGTCGTGTGAGTGTAAAATTTTCCAAGCCCACTTTCCTCATTATGTCTCCGTGAAATTTCAAATATCTTTTCTGATGCTATTTTATTTATTAAGACATAGTCTTCTATGTGCTGTGCCCTTTCAGGCCATGGACGATCATGGCTCTCAACAACTCCTCCTCTTTTGTAGGTCTTAGTAATCTTTATCTTTTCGCCATCTCTCCAAATCTCTGTTCTGTCAAACATTTACACAAGATCGATAATGCTCCGCTTTCCTCTCACATCTTGCCTTTAATATGTCCCGTCACAGTCAAATTCATGAAACACTGTGTCATTTGCCTATCTAAGGTTTTCTAAGGTAATGGCAACCAATAAATAACCCTGGTAAGATTTTTAATTTTTCAGGATAGCTTCCATTTAAGCGTTGAATAAATCTGTTGAAACGATACATCCTCGTCTTACACCTCTTTCTATTTTTGTCTGTTTGCTAAATTCGTTTTCTATTCGCATGCAGGTAGTTTACTCGCAGTATAAGTTTTTGATAATTCTAATATCCTTCTCAAATAAATCAATCTTTCCTAGCAGCTCCGACGGTTAATTGTGACGTACGCTATCAAACGCTTTCGTATAATCTATAACACATCTTGTTTTAAAAGTATCTAACCTCAGTAGAAAGTTGATCAAAGTTCTATCATCAACACACAGCTATCGAATGCCAACGTTCCCAAAGAAACGTCGCAGCCTTTTCGACTCCGACCATCGATCTGACGCAACCCGATGTCGGTCACTCGCCATTAAGAAGATGGTAATTTTGATACCAATTAGACCGTTCTCGTTGAGAAACGCTGGCCAACATAGCCACATCTGGTACAGGAATTGACCGCTGCACCAACCAACCGCGTCGCCATAACAGATGGTGCGCTGGTCGGACTTCGTCGCCCGGCCTGATTGGCCCGAATCCAGAAAGCTTTCTAACCGCAGAGATGCGATCTGATGCATTATCTGCTCATTGGAAACAGGTTTTCGTCGCTTTTAGACACTGCAACAAACACAGTACAAAATCGCCGTCGATGGTAGCAATAAATTATAATTACACGACTGTTATTATGCAGTAGTGTGGTTTAACCAATGCTTTATAATGGTACTTTTCTAAGATTATTTTAGGTTTAGAGGCATTTAAAATACTATTCAACATCAAAGGTTACGCTTTTTAGAAAAGGTAACAGGAGTTTTTGTAAATGAGTTCGAATTCTCCTGGTGATTGGTAAAGTAACTTTCGTTTAAATTCCTTAATTTCAGACCTAACCTTTAATTTTACACTGTCATAATTTCATATAACTTTTAATTTTGAACTATTTATATGATTCGTAAAGAAAAGCATATTTCATGAAATTCTTTACAAACAATGTGTGAAAGCACTGAAATACCCTGCCCTTGTCAGTCGCCAATCAGGGGAGATAAAAACAGTTTCGGTGGCTAAGCCGGTACCATACCGACTGGCGCCACCAGCAGCTTTTGCCACCGTACAGGGTATTGTTTTTGTATATGTGTCCGTCTCTTACGATTTCTTTTTACAACTGCAAATGAAATTTTCAACGTTGTCTTAAAATAGACAGCGCGCTCGTAGCGACCTTTATTTTATATCATCTCTTATATTCAACAATGTGTTGTTTCAGATTTTAAATTGGAAAAATGTACAAATAAAGAATTTGGACTCCTCATGATCTTGTCGCTTAACAACCGGGATCAACATTCCAACATGACCTTTCATTATGTCATCGCATTGTTTCAGAGGCGGAAAAATTGTTTGTACATGCCAACAGAAATCGACAAAATAATGATTACCTCAAAATGAGAAAATAGTGCCAAAATAAATAATAAAAAAAAAACATTTCTCAGTTCCTATATTCCCTTACGTGGTGTGTTGTAGAATATTACAAGCAGATGGAATAGGGAAGTAACATCTCAAAAGACGTCTACAGCTATGAACTAGATCAGATAAACGAAGCATTACATTGAAAAGGCCCTGCTTTGGTAAACATAAAAGGTGTTATTCCCTAGGATGACAATACAAGGAAATATTATAAGAAACAAACTCAAGAAAAAATAATATCTTTATGATGAGAGAATCTTCCAAATCCTCCGTACTATATATATATATATATATATATATATATATATATATATATATATATAATATTAAAATTATTAAAAAAAAAATAGGATTCCTTCGCTACATAAGAGTACTCATGTTTCAAAAACGAGGGCCGAAAACCTCAATATAATTATTAATATTAAGCCCTGTTCCATCCTCAAGCGAAAATTTAGGAATTTTGATAATTATATTTAGGTTTTCGGACCTCGTTTTTTAAACATGAGAACTCTTATGTAGCGAAGGAATCATTTTTTTTTAAATAATTATAATTTAAGCTCTACTTCTGTATGGAACGTTGTTTTTTAAAAAATAAAAACAAAAATACTAAAGAACTCCGGATTATTTGCCTAACGTGTTCTTTACTATTTTTCTACATATCTGCACACACACACACACACACACACACACACACATATATATATATATATGTGTGTATATATATATATATATATATATATATATATATATATATATGTATATATATGACGTCACACATTATGAAATTGACAAAGTCCGACAATTATTATGTGTGACGTCATTTGTTTACATTTGATACGCCATGAGCAGATATGAATGTACGTGAGAGATTCATGGAAGATTGAAGTTTAAAGACAGTAAATTCGACCTTGCTAACCGAACGCTCCTCTGTGGCCAAATCGGTAAAAGCACGTCAAGTTAAATGACGGTTCCGTATAGGATAAAGGTTCGAATCCTGAAGGAGGACGAATATTTTCTGTGAAAATTTCTCGGACATTCGGGCCAGTAAATGTTGTTTAATACTGTTTAATATAAACAGAGTATTTACTTAAATATTTGTATCGATAAAAAGAATGTATAAACATAAAAATGTCTTAATATATATATATATATATAACACACTAGATGTGACAACATTGTTTCGATGAATAAAATATTCCATAAGTGATAGAATATTCAAAAAGAAAAAGAAGTTGAAAATAGCATTTCAAACACTTTTTTCCAAGATTTCTTAGATTTAACCTCTTGTTTGGGTTGCAGCAGTCGAAAATGAAAGAAATGAAAATGTCACTAGATGTGACAACTTTGTTTCGATGAATAAAATATTCCATAAGTGATAGAATATTCAAAAAGAAAAAGAAGTTGAAAATAGCATTTCAAACACTTTTTTCCGAGATTTCTTAGATTTAACATCTTGTTTGGGTTGCAGCAGTCGAAAATGAAAGTAATTACATTTTTTTGTTGCAATATTTATATAAACATAATTTATATCTTCTTTTTTTCTGATAAAACGTAATTAATTTCGGAACACTGTAATATTTCATGAATATTATAACAATTCATTTTTCTTCCTTTCTTCCCACAATAAATCAATGTGGAATCCATAATAAAATATTTATAATGCACATGAGTTTTAATGGACGATATGTCTCTTCCCCGCATTCTGTTGGAGTATGGTGACGTTCGGGGGGATTATGTCTAAATGGTCTTTCATAGTTTGTTTTTGTTTTTTTGTTTTTGCTCATTTTAACAATTATCAGGGTTTACAATCTATATTGCATCGCTGATATTGTATCATAAATTACTTTGTCAATATGTTGCAATGCAGATTCCTCAAACCGAGAATCAAGTTTTCCTGCTCCACAGACAGCACTTAAGAGAATATTGGGTCATACGGATGATAAAACAGAATAAAGCAAATGTTGGATACTTCCCAGTAGAAAATAACGAGTGAGCCCATTCATAGCACCACGTGCTAAACTGACGATTCAATATTTTATCCTTGTGTAAACGTTGTTTAATTCTTTATAATATTTGTAATAATGATTGTTGTTTGTAACTGATCTATATCAAGACCTAATTACGTTTTACACGGAAATATATTTTAAATCCTTCTAAAATCTTTAAAGTGTTAATCGACACGAACATTGGAAAAGTATCAGACATCTTTTAAAAGCGGATTCATTATGCTATAGACAAAATCTGTCTGTTGAAACGTTGTTGTCAAATGAATAAAAATAACAGACCATAAACGCAAAAGGATGACATTTCCTTTTAAAATACCAGAAGCTGTGGCCAATTCTAGGAGAGGGAATGTTGCGTTAGAAATGACAAAAACAAAGGCAAAGTATGATAATGTTATAGAATAAGGATTAATTTCAGAATTTCCGAAAACATTAACTGTTAATTCTTCATTCTCAGTAAGTGAAAACTTACAACGTTCAGAGAAAAACATCTAAATTTATTTTATATATTATTCATGTTTATTCTTGTTTGTTTTCAGTTTTCAATCTTTAAGTAAGAAAAAAAAAATCACACCAAAAATATCATGGAAATAAGAAAAAGAACACCAGCCTACAATCAACCCAAAAACTGTAAACTCTGTCTGGAGGAAAAAATTAGCTATAATTACCTTCCCAGACAAAAACAAACTACAAAATAAATGATCAGAACTCATCTCAAAATGAGGCACGAAAACAATTTTTTACTACTTTGCTTAAAAACTGAAAACGAACGAGAATATAAATAAATAAAATAAATGAACAAAAACGAGTAAAATAAATTAACCCAAGCAAATAAATAATTAGATAATAAGAAACCACGTACACACGGATAATCACATTAAAATGCAGTATTAAGAAGCAACGATAAAATAATCAATAATAAATTCAAATGTTATAATTATAATATTATATAATGTAACAACATAATAAACAGCCCAAAACTGCATTCAAATCCAGTATTTTACCACTCGATAGCTTCCAGAAGAATTCGAAACCGTTATCTGCCACCAAAATAACCGTTACATTAATACAATAGACTACCCACAATGCAATGCAATATCCACAATGTATCACTGGCCTGCATAAATAGGCGAACAAATACACAAAGCCCATCGCCTGACAATTGCGTTTAGTATGAATCAGGGTGTCACCACTGGGCGTTGAATTCAATGTCCAATTATATATATATATATATATATATATATATATACATGCACACACACACACATACATACATACATGCATATATATATATATATATATATATATATATATATATACACACATACACACACACACATATATATATATATATATATATATATATATATATATATATATATATATATATATATGTTCGACTGCTCCGTCGTATTCGACGTATGAGGGTCAAGCAGCTCAGCTCCTAGGAACCAACAGCCAGACACCACTGCATATAATTTGATTATCGTAGTGAAGTTGGGCAGAATCAAGCGCACTCTTTGAAAGGCAGAATACAGAGACCTAATGCACTACCAGTCACAAAGTCTTCAAACGACACTCCGCAGGTTTTGAATTCAGAGTAGTACTTCAATATATATATATATATATATATATATATATATATATATATATATATATATATATATATATATATATATATATGAATGAATGAATAAAATAGGCAGTCGTAAAAATAGTACTTAGTCCTTGCCGCCGCGTTTTCGCTATTTGACTTTATATCAAAAGCGAAATGTTATGTAGTTACATGATATGAAAAATTTGAAAAGAGGCTTTGGCAGGAGCGTCTTTTAAAATTTTTGAATCCCATTCAACTTACATATTACATATCTATATCTATCTATCTATATATATATATATATATGTGTGTGTGTATGCATGTATGTGTGTGTGTGTATAAGATCAGTCGGGTTTTGATCCCGGCTTGAAGCAATCGGGTGTCTAGCCACACTGAGGAGTGTGATACAACAAAACAGCTTGTCTGTTGATGACTACACATATATATATATATATATATATATATATATATATATATATATATATATATATATATATATATATATATATATATATATATATATATATATGTTGCAGACTTGCAGGGAATAGCTGATGTATATATGTTAAATAAAAAGCAGGAGTTAATGCTTTCATGCCGAGAAAAATAATTTCCTTGTTTGTTAAATTTTATCCAGTTTTCTTCCTCATTATTACACACAAACGAACTACTTGAGCAGCTTGCAACTTGGGGGTTGCAACCCCTTTTTCTAATATATGCAAACTGCTCTCATTCTTTCTCTATATATGTATGTAATAAACGACTGAATATTTATTTCTAGAAAATATTCTCTTTTCACCGCCAGAGGATTGTGAGATCACCTATAAATTTCAACTTGCTGACACTGAATGAAAACCCAATGTGAAACACCATCCTCTCTCACCCAGGATTTTAACTATAAAAGAAAGTTTTTGAGCATTTTTTTTTAAATTTCAGTTGAGATTTTTGCAACAAGTGACAAGAGAGTGTTTGTTGACTGAATTAGAGAGTGTCATAACGTTTTTGATGAAAAAAAAGATTTCCAAACACAACCAGTGCAAGTTGCTTTCAGTTAGAGGTCTCTAGAAAACAAAAAATATTTTCAGAATTTTCAATAACTTTATAATCTTCAGAGTGGCGCAAAATCTGTTTGAAATCAAGTATCATAACGAATTCTGGATCCGTTCCTCTAATGAATGTTACCAAATGGTGGAAATTTGGATGGAATCTGAAGACTTTCAAGACGAAACCTTCTAGAATCTAACTGGAATGACCTCATGAAAATTGATCGAATAAATTAATATATATTAATTTCCCCATTGTGATATATTAAACATCAGAACACTCGGATCGATGTATGCATCTAACATCGTTCTGTTCAAGGAATTTCTTATAAGTTCAAGAATAATGTCCAAAAAAAAAATCAATTCCTGCAAGGCGAAAAAAGTAGCTGTCTCTGCGAATTCTCCAAATCCGATTTTAAACTCTGAGGAACGGAATTAATTCAAGACAAATAAATAAATAAACAATTAATTGGGAAACTCCAAATCGATTATTCACCGGATTTACAAGAGGAAAATCAATGAAAATCAATTGAATAATTCACAAATGTTGTCATTTTCCCAGTTCGTTCAAGAAATCTTTCAGTTGAAGTGAAACGCAATTCTATATTGAATTGCTATTGTTAAATATGGTCTGTGCAAAAAAAAATCTATTGTAGATTCAACTCTAGCCGCTTAACGAATTAGAATGGGAATTCTCCGAGTGTAAAATTGGCCAAAAAATTATTTGGTTTCTTCCTTGCTAAAGATAGAATCAACTAACACATAGCTTTTTCTCGGATTTTTTTTTTTTTAATGAATTTTATTTTTATTTTTTTTTACCTTTCAACTTTCCGTTTCTTTCTTATTTTTTTTTTTGCTTTTTTTTTATCTTTATAAAATGGTTTATATAAGATGGAGGCATAAGTAATTTCCGTTATTGAGAACTAATTGCAAAGGCCAATGTGCTATCTTAACCGTTCAAATTACAACACAAAATAGTGGATGAATTTCCACAACCGACACAAAAAGCTGAGTTCCATGGAAGAAAGGCAATTTTGTGCATGTGGAGGGTGACGTGACTCATTTACATATTAAGTCACAGTGACTATAAATAGCTCCGGCTATTACCCATGAGGCATTTGAGTGTATACTACTTCCCGTGAGTCAGTAACCCTACACCACAATGACGTCGCCCATATTGAAAGAACTCAACGAAAATGGGAAAATTATGAATACGCACAAGCGTGGCTTACGATTCTCGCAGCTAAATCTAGAATTTAGAAAAAGCTAAAGGATTTAAAATCAGTCGGAAGAGAGATCAAATAAGTGACATCTTCTTTGCCACTGCCGCTTGTGTGGCCATTAAAAAATTATCAGCAATTACACGCCCAAGACATTTGGCGGTAATGAGGTTTGAAGATATGACATCAATAGTGAAAAATATATCACCCCAAAGAACTTTAAAAATAGCTAGTGAATGCAGAAAGAGCTAAATTTATGAATATTTTTCAAAAAGGAAATGCGCCAGTTATTGACTATGTTCTTCGTTTAAAACAGTCCAATAAATATTGTGAATTTATGAAACTGGGATCGGAAAACCAGGCAGTCGAAAAGGATTTGATCCAAACGATATTTGATAAGCGACCTTCGAAATGAGAGGTACCGGCAAATCACACGAATACGTTTACAACTGGGAAAGTTGTCACTATAAAATTGAGTTGAATTTTTTTCAGCTACGACAATTAATTGTAAAATTTAATCGAACAAAAGTTACGAATCTGGTAGAGGAAATTGACGCATGCGTCATAAAGAAAAGATAAAATAATGTGTAACTTTCGTGGATATCAACATCAAAACAAAAGTGCCCGGCATATAAAATAAATGAAATGTGAAAAGTCTTTCAAATTGAACCGTTTTAAAGAATGTTTAAATCCTAAAAGAAAAACGTAAAGACGGTCCAACAAAATAAAGAAATGTATGGACGTCTTTTCATTGGAAATTTTTAAAAAATGAAAAAGGGTTATTCAAAAATCCAATCAATAATGTTTTATCGGAGATGCAACTAGATACGGGTTGTGACGTGACGTTGATAACCAGGAATTTCTGTAAGAAATTAGGAAAACCAAGATTAAAGAAAAATCATATCCAATTGAATCAGTTCGACAATTCTGTGATAAAAACGTTAGGTTATTTTAAAGTCTATGTAGTAGTAAAAAATAAAGTTTGACCAATTATTAAGGCAAGCAGTGAAAAGAATCATGGCTTAATAAAAAATGATGCATTGAACATAAATTAGACAAAATTAGTAAAAAAAAACTCAAGGCAGAAGAAACTGGAATTTTAAACTATGAAGCAAAATTAATAATAAAGGAAAACATCTCCCCCTCATATTTTAAAGCACGAAAAGTGTCAGTCTATCGACTACCAATAGCAAAATCTACTTGAACGAGGAGAGAGCAAATGGGCCTTCACGTTAATAATTTTAAGAAAGAAGGATGATGATATGCGCATTTGTGGTGTCTACAAAATAAACCACAAAATATGTGCAAACCCACATCCTAACCTTAATGTAGAACGCGCTTTGAACACCTTTGCGGGTATGAAAATATTCTCTAGAATTGATCTAAAGTCGACATATCATCAAATACTTATTGACGAAGACTTTAAAGAAGTCACAACGAGAATGAAGCCAATAGGCTTAAGATGAAGAAGAATGCCGTATGGAATTAAAACCGCAAATACGATTTTTCAAATAACTATAGAGCAAGTTATTGGTAGCGATATAAAAATACAATATACTATCAAAGTGAAATTTGTATTGATGCTATTAACGACGAAGAATTAAAATGGTTTTAAGTAAGTTAATAAATGCTGGATTAACATTTAACGAAAAAATATCTGTGCACAACACTAAATAAAATATTATTTTGGGGGATATTCTATAACTAACGAAGCCATATTACCAGACCAATCGTTAATTGACAAAATATTAAAAGCTGAAGTCCCTAAGAACAAAAAAGAATTTGAATCGTTTTTAGGACCTGTAAATTTCTACAGACGATATGTAGAGCGATACACCGAATTGTCAGAACATGTTGATACTTTAAGAAAAAAGAACGTGGAATTTATTTGGACAAAAGAACAAGTGACATATGAGAATTTAAAATTTGTTCTGGCAAAGGCGCCATCAGTAAAAGTATTCGACTCTAGAAATGAATTAGTAGCAACAACAGACGCAAGTGAACAGTCAATTTCGGGAATATTAGCTCAGGATGATCATCCTATAATGTATCCTTGGAGAACATTGTTAAAAGCCAAATTGAACTACTCAAATATTGAGAAAGATGCGTTGGCCATGATTTGAACGACAAATCGAGCTTGTCAATTTTTGATTGAAAGAAATTCCTACTAAGGTCCGACCATTAGATTTCATATTTAATGCTAGGAAAAAAACTTCCTAAGGTAACGTCTTTTGGAAAGACGCCTTAATGTTAATGGCGTTTGAATTTGATATTGAATAAATGAAAGGCAATACCATTCCGCATGTAGACACCTTGTCGAGTGTGAGGTATATTACTTCTGAAAGTGAGAAAAAGGAGGGAAAATTCAAAGATAATTTCTTACACTAGGTGGAAACTCATATTTTGACAAATTAGCTGAGGATAAGAAGCGAGATCCCATATCAAACATTACATTGTTCAAGATAAAGAATAAGTGAATTGCTCACGAGCAGAAAAGCATTTTAAAGAGATTAAGCACAATTTAACTGTAGAAAATTGTGTAATTTGTAATGGCGTCATAGTGGTTCAGCCAGCAATGCAAAAGAGCACAATTAAAAAATTTATGCATGACGATGTTCATCGTGGAATAACATCTACGCAAAGACGATTAAGGCTAGAGTGATGGTGGCCAGGTTATTTTAAAAATGTAGAAAAATACATAAAAAGATGTAAAGTTTGCAATGAAACTAGAAAATTTAGACAGACAAAAATGCAAATATGGCCTAAAGAGTCTCAAACTTGGGATAGAGTACACATGGATCATACCCATGTTAATTGAGTGAGATTATTACTAATACTAGTAGATTTGTATTCAGGCTGGCCAGAAGTAATAGAGATCTCCAACAAAAGCAGTTTGACCGTGAAACAAGTGTTAAGGATCATATTTTCAAGAAACACGCTTCAGAGTTCTGTGACTATCCCAACGATTGAAGAAAATTCGATGCAAACCATCGTACCAGGGCACCTCGACGTGGTGCACTGGTTAGAAAGCTTGTCTTGCTAGATCAATTACGACTGAGTAGTGTTCGATCCTCACTGGGTTTCCCCTACTTTAGGCCTTGTGCCACATCTAAGCCGGGCTTAGAAAATCACTTTAAACCATCGTACCGTGGTTGAAAATATGTGTACAATGGAAAGAAAAGACAGAAACATTTCTTCCTTGATTGGTGCTAAGTTATAGGGCAATACCACATGGTGGAAGATCGAAAAGTCTGTCTGCCCTCATGGTTAGACAAATTAG
The DNA here is from genome assembly GCA_963932145.1 of Acanthosepion lycidas. Classification (NCBI taxonomy): domain Eukaryota; kingdom Metazoa; phylum Mollusca; class Cephalopoda; order Sepiida; family Sepiidae; genus Acanthosepion; species Acanthosepion lycidas. The sequence goes on from OZ010589.1 coordinate 38,655,725, forward strand.
AAACCTCACTGACCATGTCCTATGCCACCAACAAAATCTATGGTACAATCTAATCTATAAGAAGCAAGATTCATAATGCAAAGTTGACAGAACACAATGATAATAGGAAAAAAAGAAATGGAATATTAGCACATACAGACCCAGTTAGATTGCAAGATGATAGCAATGAAGAAATAAATGTATAGTGAGCCTTAAAGTAATTAAGGCAAAAGTGTCATATCAAGACAAGACAAACTAGACAGTGAAATTGAGAGTAATTTAAAGTCTGAATATGAACAAGGACAATCATTAGAGGAATACTTCAATGAAAAAAGAAGTTTGAGATCTCCCATATCTAGACAATCTCTTAGGGAGAGGGAGGAAGATAGTGAGGAAACAAAAGCTCCCAGAAGTACCAGGGAAAATAAGGGGTTAAAATCTCTTCGGTACAGGGAGATGAGGTGACTCATTTACATATGAAGCCACAAAGACTATAAATAGCTACAATTGTTAACTATGCCAGTGGTTGAACAAATTGGTTGCAAACCATATAAACCACACCCGTACCATCCACAATCAAACGGATTGTCAGAAAAGATGGTGCAAACTATAACAAACGGGTTGAAAATATGTGTACAATGGAAAGAAAAGACAGAAAAATTTCTTCCTAGATTGGTGCTAAGTTATAGGGCAATACCACATGGAGGAAGATCGAAAAGCCTATCCGCCTTTATGGGTAGACAAATTAAAGTCTCATTGACCATGTTCTATATGACCAACAAAAAAACTATTGTATAAGAAGAATAGTGAATCTAATCTACAAGAAGCAAGATTAAATGATGCAAAGTGGACAGAAAACTATAATAATAGAAACAAATAGAAATGGGATATTAGCGCATGCAAACCAGGCCAGATTGCAACACGATAACGATGAAAAAAATGTATTGCGAGCCTGAATATAATGAAGGCGAAAGTCCCATGTTAAGGCAAATGACAGTGAAATTGACTGTAATATAGACCCTGAAGATCGTTGCAGAAATAATCCTTTGAAAAAAGAAACAGATCACGGCCTCCCATATCTGAACAATCTCTTAGGGAGAGGAAGGAAGATAGCAAAGCGACAAAATGTTCCCAAAAGTACCAGGGAAAATAAGGGGAGAAAACCTCTTCTGTACATATTAAATCACAAAGACTATAAATGACTATGGCTATTGACCATGAGGCAGCTGAGTGCATACTACTGCCTGTGAGTGAATAACACTAAACTACATAGGGATCGTTCCGGTGTTATTCATTGAGTGTTCTTAAAACACAATAAAACGCTAAATGCAAATGTATACGTCCTACGTATGCTGTGCTCGTTAATAAGAAAATCTTGTTCACTTCTATGATAATGAAAGTTCAAATACAGGAAGAACAACACAGGTAAAAGTGTTTCAAAATCAGTTGGTCTGTTCTACTCCAGCCGTCATATTTACACCAACCGTTCATTACTCTTCTTTGATCGCGCTGCAAAACGCTTATATTCGGAAAACTTTCTCTAATGAAAACCACATTAAGGGGAAAGTAGAAAAACTTTCGCATGAAAACCTACGAGTATTTTATTGAAAATGAATCGAAGAACTCCCTGGCAAGCGACAACAAGTTATTTCAAGACATTTCAAATAACAGTGGAGATAGAATTGAATCTAATGTTATCGGACTTTATTTTTTAAGTTGATAACCAAAAACGAACGCTATTTATGACTCAGATTCATATTTGAACACTTCACTCACTAAATTTCAGTAATATATACGAAAAATGCCAAAGAAGTAACTCGATCGTTCACCCTCCTTCTGTTCTTGTGACAATTTCTTTATTATTTAGACGACGGAAAATCATCCCGAAAGTACATGCATCTGTCTTCTTTGGAAAAAATATTTCCATTCCAAACGGCATTTTTCTCTTTGTTGCGTAATACAAGGTAACGAACGCTATTTATGACTCAGCTTCATATTTGAACACTTCACTCACTAAATTTCAGTAATATATACGAAAAATGCCAAAGAAGTAACTCGATCGTTCACCCTCCTTCTGTTCTTGTGACAATTTCTTTATTATTTAGACGACGGAAAATCATCCCGAAAGTACATGCATCTGTCTTCTTTGGCAAAAATATTTCCATTCCAAACGGCATTTTTCTCTTTGTTGCGTAATACAAGGTAACGAACGCTATTTATGACTCAGCTTCATATTTGAACACTTCACTCACTAAATTTCAGTAATATATACGAAAAATGCCAAAGAAGTAACTCGATCGTTCACCCTCCTTCTGTTCTTGTGACAATTTCTTTATTATTTAGACGACGGAAAATCATCCCGAAAGTACATGCATCTGTCTTCTTTGGCAAAAATATTTCCATTCCAAACGGCATTTTTCTCTTTGTTGCGTAATACAAGGTAACGAACGCTATTTATGACTCAGCTTCATATTTGAACACTTCACTCACTAAATTTCAGTAATATATACGAAAAATGCCAAAGAAGTAACTCGATCGTTCACCCTCCTTCTGTTCTTGTGACAATTTCTTTATTATTTAGACGACGGAAAATCATCCCGAAAGTTCATGCATCTGTCTTCTTTGGCAAAAATATTTCCATTCCAAACGGCATTTTTCTCTTTGTTGCGTAATACAAGGTAACGAACGCTATTTATGACTCAGCTTCATATTTGAACACTTCACTCACTAAATTTCAGTAATATATACGAAAAATGCCAAAGAAGTAACTCGATCGTTCACCCTCCTTCTGTTCTTGTGACAATTTCTTTATTATTTAGACGACGGAAAATCATCCCGAAAGTACATGCATCTGTCTTCTTTGGAAAAAATATTTCCATTCCAAACGGCATTTTTCTCTTTGTTGCGTAATACAAGGTAACGAACGCTATTTATGACTCAGCTTCATATTTGAACACTTCACTCACTAAATTTCAGTAATATATACGAAAAATGCCAAAGAAGTAACTCGATCGTTCACCCTCCTTCTGTTCTTGTGACAATTTCTTTATTATTTAGACGACGGAAAATCATCCCGAAAGTACATGCATCTGTCTTCTTTGGCAAAAATATTTCCATTCCAAACGGCATTTTTCTCTTTGTTGCGTAATACAAGGTAACGAACGCTATTTATGACTCAGCTTCATATTTGAACACTTCACTCACTAAATTTCAGTAATATATACGAAAAATGCCAAAGAAGTAACTCGATCGTTCACCCTCCTTCTGTTCTTGTGACAATTTCTTTATTATTTAGACGACGGAAAATCATCCCGAAAGTACATGCATCTGTCTTCTTTGGAAAAAATATTTCCATTCCAAACGGCATTTTTCTCTTTGTTGCGTAATACAAGGTAACGAACGCTATTTATGACTCAGCTTCATATTTGAACACTTCACTCACTAAATTTCAGTAATATATACGAAAAATGCCAAAGAAGTAACTCGATCGTTCACCCTCCTTCTGTTCTTGTGACAATTTCTTTATTATTTAGACGACGGAAAATCATCCCGAAAGTACATGCATCTGTCTTCTTTGGCAAAAATATTTCCATTCCAAACGGCATTTTTCTCTTTGTTGCGTAATACAAGGTAACGAACGCTATTTATGACTCAGCTTCATATTTGAACACTTCACTCACTAAATTTCAGTAATATATACGAAAAATGCCAAAGAAGTAACTCGATCGTTCACCCTCCTTCTGTTCTTGTGACAATTTCTTTATTATTTAGACGACGGAAAATCATCCCGAAAGTACATGCATCTGTCTTCTTTGGAAAAAATATTTCCATTCCAAACGGCATTTTTCTCTTTGTTGCGTAATACAAGGTAACGAACGCTATTTATGACTCAGCTTCATATTTGAACACTTCACTCACTAAATTTCAGTAATATATACGAAAAATGCCAAAGAAGTAACTCGATCGTTCACCCTCCTTCTGTTCTTGTGACAATTTCTTTATTATTTAGACGACGGAAAATCATCCCGAAAGTACATGCATCTGTCTTCTTTGGCAAAAATATTTCCATTCCAAACGGCATTTTTCTCTTTGTTGCGTAATACAAGGTAACGAACGCTATTTATGACTCAGCTTCATATTTGAACACTTCACTCACTAAATTTCAGTAATATATACGAAAAATGCCAAAGAAGTAACTCGATCGTTCACCCTCCTTCTGTTCTTGTGACAATTTCTTTATTATTTAGACGACGGAAAATCATCCCGAAAGTACATGCATCTGTCTTCTTTGGAAAAAATATTTCCATTCCAAACGGCATTTTTCTCTTTGTTGCGTAATACAAGGTAACAGCGTAATATAACGTGATGCAATATTGTTTAGAATCTGAAAAGAAAAGAGCATAGATCTGTCTCTCTCTGAGATGACTCGCAGACAATTAACAGGAAACGCCGCTACAGGGTGAGAAAATTGAAAGAGGTTACAGACAGTGGCCAGTTGCGTAATGCTAAACTATAGAGATTTTAGTGGGCGGTTGTTTTCATTGTTTAACATAGGATGGGAAATTGCAATATATACCTCTTTTAAAAAATATTACACACACGCACACACACACACACACACATATATATATATATATAGAATGCGATGGATAAATTGTCTTTTAAATTACGCAAAAATTCAAATAATGCTGATATCTCATTTTAACATATATTTACCTAAATTATATCTTGAAATACTAAAGAATAAGTTCAGTATCTTTTGCATTTCTTATGGGTGTCCTCCTTGTTTAAGTTGGTAAATGCCGCCATAATCATTACTTTCGGTTCATCTTTCGTCTTGCAATGGACCACACACGAAAGGGGGTTGCAATCAAGGGAATTAGGTAGCCAGATCTAAAGGCTGATGTAATCCCATAATTTTTCTGATAGCTACAACTGTGTTCTCCTACTTGTGTGGCTTGATGCATAGTCCTGTTGCCAGATATAAGGTCTTTCAGTAGCCGCTAACTTGACCAGGGCAGCGCTACCTCTTCAAGGCACGTGATATACACCTGAGTTCTTTAGTATTTCAAGATATAATTTAGGTAAATATATTTTGTTTGTGGTCTTTGATAACAATTTAGGTCTTTAATAACAATTTATTATTATTATTATTATTATTATTATTATTATTATTATTATTATTATTATTATTATTTATGTTTATCTCAGACACAAAGCGTTTGAAGTTGCAACTAATTATTGGGTTGTTCGGAAAATTATGTCCGATTTTAGAATATACGTTTTAGATGACTTCTAATATACTATTATAATTGTTTTTGTTTTTTTCAAAACTAGATTCCTCATTCCGAATGATTAAAATGTCCTATTGTTAATGGTACATTCCAGAATTTAACTCACGCTTTGTCCTAATGAGGACAACATTAACAAAGCATGGAAATCCATTTGTGACTCTTACGGCTTTGGTTTCCGCAGACCGGATGATGATCGAACTTACAGTTATCTACTCGTCTAAATATCACAGTCCATTATACCACGGTGAGGCTTGCTTCATTTAGCAAGTCTATCTTAAATTTGATTCAAGTCCACAAGTATGAAGCCCCCAGTTTAGCTGCAGATACAAGAAACATTCGCCACGTATCGATCAAACACCTAGCGTCGTTTGAAATTTATAGAAATCTTTCATTTAAAACAATTTTTCAGAAAAAATAATGTTCCCAGCCCTTTATTGCTCTTCTTAATACTGATGAGAGTTTACCCCTCGTGCAAAGTCAACATCATAATTATATCATTAATTCTATCTAATGAAAGATCGTCTTCGCTTGAAGTCATTTGTAATCATTGATCTGAGAAAACTTTTGTATATGAGTTCGGTATCATCAAGGATGTCGACTGGATCCGAGCGAGATTTGCTTAAAAGAAAGGGGCTAGATTTACGACTTTTCCAGTTACCACAGCCAGGGACTCAGGGTTGGACATTGGGGATCTGCGAACAACAATGCAGGATCGGACAGTGTGGAGAGGGATCTCGAAAGATGGTAATGGCTAACAGGCGAGTTATTATTGATGAGGTAACATGTTCTCTGCAGCTTCGGGTCACGGCTCTTTGTTCCTTTTTGATACACACTGCCAGCGGAGCAGCCATGCTTACACTGTAACAGCAGCGAGATAACAGGCGTGCTCAAGTTCAAACTTCGATCACGTGACCATAATAATAACAACTCTAAGTACGTATGTGCAGAAGGCAGTGTGACAGACCTAAAAATCTGTTATGACGAAAGTGCGGATAATTTTTGAATTACCCTAACAGGTCGAAACAGGACTTCGCTATTCTACCAATAATAATTCAAGCCCCAGATGTCCCTGGAGTACCTCAGCTTTCAGAGGGGTTTGGAGTTATTACTCAACGCCTGAGGCGTCCCAAAAAAGGAGAAGTACTGCTTAAAGCTCACATCAAATGTTAACCTTTATGCTCCATTTCGTTTACGACGTGGGCGCACGACCGAAAACCAGTGATACGAGCACAGAACTTCGCTCCTCTGCCAATAATATTAGCTCTAGTCCCAGCGGACCATCACCCAAGCAGTACCTCTTCTTCGGAAGGTGGCTGAAGTCATTACCTGAGGCGTTCCGAAAAAGGGGACCTGCCGAGGGGGCTTGAGCTATTTTTTCTACGATGCTGTAAGAAAAACACATTTAACTTCGATCTTTGTGTTGCATTCTGTTGCGACGTGGGCGCACAGATATAATGCCTTTACACGAACTACCTCTTCGCTTGTACTAACATTGTAAATAAAGTGTTTGAAGCACTGCATCTCGTTGTTTGGTCTCTTTGTTGCCACCACGGCAATCGTTACTATAAGGTTGGTGCAAAAATAATGACGTAATAATGACGTTTTTTGACGTATTTTCTAACGTCAAAAAACGACATTATTACGTCATTATTTTTGCACCAACCTAATACAATATAGCTAATTGTTTAGAACGCGGTGGAGGCTATACATGAACTCCATATTGGAGTCTAGATCTGTCAAGGTTATCTATTGAGGTTATAAGTTACATCAGGGGCAAAATTACAGAAGTGGAAAAGCATTATTAATTACAAATTCATATGGTTAGCATTGCAACTTAATCCCGTATAAATTATTTAATATACTTTAGTTTTTTTTTTTTTTGGGGGGGGGTGTATTTTTTCTTTTTGCATTAATACTAAAATTAATGGAGAGGCCTAACAAGATCAAACTTTGTTTTAAACAAAATATTCAGCCAGCACAAGGCTCAGGAACTATATACATACACACACACAAATACAGATATATATATATATATATATATATATATATATATATATATATATATATATATATATATATATATATATATATGTAAGCAGATATATGGATATAGATTCGACAGTATGAAGAAAAATATACAGTAAAAACAAACAAAAATCTTAATATGCAATTATGCTGTATTAATGTTAATACATTGATACAGCATAATTGCATATTAAGATTTTTGTTTGTTTTTTCTGTATATTTTTCTTCATATATATATATATATATATATATATATATATATATATATATATATGGTTGGATAGATGTGAGCTTGTGACCCTGGGTTTCACGCTTTAGCGATTGGCAGACAAAAAGGTTTGTCTGACGATCGCTAAAGCTTGAAACCCAGGGTCACAAGCTCACATCTACCCAACCATTATTGTTAGCTCTATCTCTGATATTGAACGCTTTCTAATAAGTATCGCGCATATAATATATATATAATTATACACATATATATATATTAATTTATATTTATATACACACACTGTTCACACACACACACACACATACATATATATATATATATATATATATATATATATATATATATATATATATATATATATATATATATAATTGGTGACCCTAGAGTTGAAGAGGTTAAGACTAGAATGATCAGGGATGCTTCATCTCTAGAGTCTGTTTCAAAAAATGCAAGATTATGTAGATATATACGATAGATAACGCTTGATCCTAGATTCGAAGAGGTTAAGATTGTAATGATCAGGGAAGCATCCTCTATGGAGTCTGTTTCACAATACAAGATTTTGTAGATATGTAGGATAGATAATTGCTAAACCTGCACTTGAAGAAGTTAATATTGTAGCGATTTGGCTAGTATCCTTAGAGGAATCTGTTCCACATATAAGTAAATCCCTAGCTCGAGTTTTCTCATTGGAATTTTCTTCTTATCAATGGAATATGAAGATGGTTCGCCCCTTGTCTACGCGTCATGACGAAATCTAACTGTAAAAGTCCGAACTGCTGGAGCAGAGGAATGCAGCTCCTAAGAATATTTGTCATGGAAATCGTGATATGATTGCGACACACAGATCGATATGATCATACAGGTTATTATCATAGATTTTTACCTCCTGTCATTATGGCTGTTGCTAAGATTCAACTGAATAACTCGCAGTGCATTCCTGGTCTAACCTTTTCAAATGGCATAAATTGTAACTATTATATGAAGTCAACATAACGGTCTGCTAATAGGAACGTAAATTGGTTCGCTACGTCGTGATAGACAATTTTCTTGCCTGAATGATTCTAGCACATTCTTAAGCCTAGCATTGGTCCATGCATTGAATGTTTTCGTCACACCTGGACTTGCACATCGGCTATGTATGTAGACGTTCTTGAGTCCTGGGTATGACGATAAACTACATCCGGCAGCAAGCCTTCTGATTGAGAGATTGGAGGTTTTGAGGAGCGTTGAACTAGCTCAATTGCTGTTGTTCCCATGTCCACTCTGACCTGGTGGTGTAGCATGTGTCAGTGTCTCAGCTATGGCTAAATAGTGAACTCACAAACAAAAACAAAACAGTATGAATGTATAAAAAAATACATTTTTATTGAAAAATAACAGCAATACATTTTTATATAAAAAATTAAAGACAATACCTGTTCATCGTAGAATGACCGACAATAAATTTAATCAAAGAAAAAAGAACTAACCAAAATGAACACAAAACGATCAGCTTTAAAAAAGGACTCGTAACTGGAAAAACCGAATGAAAAAAGAATGTTAACAACAAATAACTTTTTCAAACCCAACCCAGTTCTGCGGAATCAGAATCAACGTTGAGTTTAAGCAAGCGAATGAGCCAATTGGAGTAAAGTGCCATGCAGATTTAAATTTTTCCCACTTGTGACGAATGCACCTATCGAAATTTTTTGCATGCTAGTTAACATTCGTGTCAGTCAGCTGTTGGCTCACACGCTGGCCAATAGAATCTTCCTGCCTATTCGTGGCAGCCGGCTATAGGCTCTCACTCTAGCCAGTAGAAAATGGCCGCAAACTACATGAAAACTGCCGTAGAAGCATGAAAAAATCGATTATTTCCACTATCGATGGGAGTTGGGAAGTGCAACGTCGGTCTTGGCCTTTCCGCTAACTTGGAGCATATGCATGTAAATTTTGGTGCAAATCCGTCTAAAATTGAGGCCGTGCATTCGTTACACACACACACACACACACACACATCCTGCCTTTTATAGATAGAGATTAGTGAGGTTGCGTCTGTGATATTGTAGGGTCGAAAGTAATTCATTCCCCTCAAAAACGCACAAATGGGTTTTGAAATCTGTCAAGGCTGGAAAGTGGCATTTGGCAAACTTACTTCTATGGCATCCTTCTGGAAGTGCCCTGACGCCATAGCCAGGCACTCGGTGTTAGACACTGGAGATATGTGGACAGCAATGCTGGACCGAACATCGTGGAAAATGATTATCAATGAAGTTCCGAGCAAGCAGAAAGGAAGTCGAATAATGATGATGATGGCAGCAATTATAAATTTTTGGTCTGATCTGGCTCTCATAAACATAGACCATGACAGTTGGAGTCAGGCACTTTCTAGGACTTTACAAGAAACCAAACATTTACTCGGCGTCTTTAAAGATGAATTGAATTCATGAGTTTCACATGTAATCTGGGAGTTAACATTAGTTCTCAACAAATTATTTCCAATTCCAATTCCCTGACAATCACCTGATAATCATTTACTTTCTCACCTGTTCTTAGATTTGGCTAAAGGCAATACGCAATGAAGCGGCGGATGGCAATCGAAATTCCAACCAATTATCTACAAGTCCCACTGGCGTATAATTACACAACGATGAGACACTGTTGCATTTACGATGGTTATCTTATTTTAGACTCACGGCCACAAGCCTGAAGAACCTTGAGACAATCGACTTCATGACAAATTTTCTACCGATACAATTGTTTGACTATTAAACAAGAATGGAGTATCCTTTTATTTAATAAGTTTATCTTATTGTTCGATCACCGCTATAGGTTTGGAGAACTCAAAGACGATCGAATTGACATCGAATTAGCTCAACATTATACCACGTCGATGCGCATTTTTTATTTCCTAACCTTACACTGAGTTCAAAGAAAGAAGGATACATCACCTAAAGATATTCAAACTTGCAACGAATGAAATTGGTTGATCATCGTACGATAATGTGACAGTCATTTATTCATCTAATCCGGTCAAAGATCTGCGTCAAGGCCTCAAGTAATGAATCACCCAGAGAAGATCGAACCTGCAATTAATTATATATAAATCCAACTGGAAGAACATTACACTACGATGAGACAACGTTTGATTTTCCCTGTTCATCTTAATTTTTGGCAGAGGGTGTCAAATATTGAGCAACTAGAATAAATAGAATTTAGAACTAATTATTTATTTATTTTTATTTAGCTTGCTTTGGTATAGTTTTGATTCAGGACTACAAGTAAAAAGCACCCAGAGACGATGAATGTTATAAATAATTATCTACAATTCAAACCTTCTGACCTGTACACATCGATTTTAGTTAACAACCAATAGATTTGGCTCAAGCCCATAGGCATTGAGCGCCAATTAACGATCGAACTAATTATCTAGATCCTCAACTGGTGGACTTACTAAGCTAATCTTATTTTAACCTCACAGTTAAAAATGTATAGATACTAGAGACAATCGAACCTAAAACGAATTATCTTTTTTTAATCATTTCACCCCAATCAAGGCATTAAAGCCACAAAGCCGCGAGAGGCTACTGAGTGTGAAAGAATATGAGAAAACATTTTTAAACGAGAGAGAGCAATGAAAGAACAAGAATTAAGACAGAAGAGAAAGACTGACATTGTATTTAATTTTTTGTAGACTTGACTGGATATCAGGAAGAGAGTTTCTCAAGCGAGACGTGCAAGAGAAGAAACTCTTAGCATAGAACTTGAGGTTATATTTCATCTGTTAAATGGTGAGAAAACCTAGCTTCCATTTTAGCACTGCGATTACATTCGTAAAGTCTAGGTACCAAAGAGGAAAGTATATTAATTTTGAATAATATAGAAACTGTGTCACAAGGTCAAAAAAGAGTGGATAGGATAAGCCTGGTCTTCAATCTGTTTTATCTTAAACATCGCTGAACCAAACATAGTAAAGTATTCCTTACTATAAAACAACACATTCTTACTTAAAATTTTTCTACAGCCAACATAATACCGCAAAGTCTCTAATTAGTCCTTACTCGTTCACTTATGTATCAAAGAGGAAAGCTACTAACAACAATTACCATGAAAATATTTATAGAAAAGGCACGTTACGGCGATAAGAAAGAGACTGAAGCTGAGGTGCAAGGTCAGAACCGATAACATTGCAGATGCTTTGGATTTTATCAAGAAATCTATGAATATATATCAGAAGCAAAAAACCGGAAGTGACAGCAACACTCTAAGCATGGGCGAATGGTAGACTTATAAATATGTTTCTGGTGAGAAAGTTTGTCTAGCATGACAGAGTGAATCATGCTTCCTAGCAACTGACCTTCTTCTTTTATGTGCCGTGTCCATTCTTGATGTAGGCGATCATGACCCTCCACATTTTCTGTCCCTTGTAGCTTATAATAAGTTTTTTTTTTTTATTTCTCCGAAACCCTGTCCTTCCATCCATTTGCCCAAGCTCATCAAGATCGTTACGCGCCGCTTTTCCCTGTCCTCAATCTGTCCTGCGAGTTTAAGGTTTTTCAGGCCCTATTTCTTCATTAAAAGCCCCAGAAATTTCAACTGCTTCCTGAAGTATATTTCCTTTTTCAGTTTATTCGAAAAACTCGTTGTTGTTCAAATGTTCGCTCCATGGTATCCTCGGCATCTTTCTGTAGAACATTTGTTGCTTCAAGTCACTTCTTTATCTTTGAGGAAATTGTCCAGCATTCGCTGCCATACAGGAGGATAGATATCACGTAACGTTCCAGTATGCTTTATTTCTAACGAAACATATCTGTCTCTTAATATTCTACTTAGATTTCGGGATGAAGCTGTCCTAGAAATCGTAAATTCCTTTGGCGGACCATTTGATCCATGAGGCACTCTTTCATTTACTAATTTTATCTTACTTTTGATTCAGGGCCATAATTTGGGACAACTTAAAGATGATCTAATTCAGAACGATTACATATCGAGTTAGGCCTCCTTCTATTTGTTAAGATTATATTATTTTGGAGTGAATGCTACAAAGATAAATCATGTTAAGATATTCGATCTTACAACTGATTGAAAAGACAACCGGTTGACCGATACATTATGGAGGGACACTCATTCATTTATCTGTGTTTACGCATAAATCTGCCTCAAGGCCACAAGTAATGAAGCCTGGTTAAAACAATCAAAGCGACAATGAACTATATACAAATCTATTTGACTGAAAATGAAACGATGAAACACCTCTTATTTATCACGCTTTTCTTAGTTTTCCTACAAGGTGATAAGTGTCGAGCACCTGGAATCAATCAAACTAAACATGTATAAAACATATTGCATGACCAATACGATATGGCAGACATTTATATTCTATAAGATTTGACTCAAGGCTACGAATAATTAAGCACCTAGAATTGATGGAACTTATGACTACATTATCTATAATTCCAACTGGGTGACTATTTGCCCGCCCCTCTTAAGTTACTAAGCTGATTCTAGTCTAGGCTCAAGGCCGCCATTTTGGAAAACTGAAGACTTACATACAATAAATGGCTGACTAATAACCGTTGTTTAGGCGCTATTTTAAGTTCTTCTTCTATGTACCCCGTCCTATCTGGATGTTAGCGATCGTGGCTCTCCACAATTTCCTTACCATTGTAGTTCTTAGCAAATTTTGTTTTAAATCCAGTCCTACAATCCATTTACACAAACTCGGTAGGTACCATTTCCTCAGTTCTGTGAGTGTCATATTTTCCAATCTCTCTTTCCTCATTATGTGCCCTAGAAATGCCAATTACGTCTTCCTTATGCGATGTATAAGTATCCTTTTCTTTCCATTTTGTCTAAAGCGCTGTTACTCACATGTTCAGTGTTCCCATCATCCCTCTGTAGAACCACATTTGTACTTAATGTTTTTTCTTCATCTGTACCTTTTCTTAAACTGCCAAATAGAAGGACCGATATTACATAACAGGTTAATAATCTTTCATTGTTTCTTTTGCCTCGAGTCTCTTCTTCATCTATGAGTAGATTGCCCAATATTCACTGCCAATATTACATAACAGTTCAGTACTCTGTTATTTGTTTCTAATGACATCTTCCTGTTTCTTAATACTTTGCTTACCTTTTAAAAGGCATCTTTCCCTATTCTAATAGCCCTTTGGATTTCACTGTCGCAATTTGCGAGCTCTGTTAAAAGATTTCTTAGATATTTGAATTTTTCTGCTTGCTATAATTGGGCATCTGCAATGTGTAATTCGCATGTTGGGGATCTTCATTCTTCTAACAACCTTAGATTCTGTAATCTCACAAATCACGTTTAGTCCTTTCTTCTCCCTTTAATAGATTCTGCAGTGTTACCTGTATTTTAATTTCTGTTTCTACTATCAAAATTCTGTCATCGTCCTATCTTAAGTTTTAAGATTGTACCCGCCAATATTGAACCCCGGTAGAACTTATGAAATATATACAATTTAAAAATAAATAATGGCTGACGATTATTCATCTAATAAAATTCAATATGAATAATATTCAATTATTTTTCTAATTCGTGTTCGACGTGACTAAATTTAAGAAAACCTAGAAAGTAATGAAATTTGAAATTTTACTTTATATATATGTGTGTGTGTGTGTGTGTGCGCGCGCGCGTTTCTGTTAGCTATCGTTCATGAAAAGGAAAGAAAAGTCTATTTTTGAAATATTTCATTCAAAAGAATTTCGGTTTTATAATGCCAAAGGAAAACCAAAATTACCAATCGCTAGCTAGACTTAAACCAACACGTCACCGTTTTTCTATCGGCTTAAATTTGTGGGATGAACACCACAGTGACTAATTGAAGTTTGTCTTTCGTAATGAGTTCTCCGCTGAGTCCCAATTTTTACTGTTTGGTGACAGTGATAACGCTACTATATGCAACCACATTAATGACTAGACTATGTATAATTTTAAAGGGCACGTTTCCTGAAAATTTTGAGCACAATTCTTTACTGTATCACTGGAAGAAATAGGTATAATTTATGAGAAAAAAAACAAGTTATCGAATATGAGTGATCTATTGTTTTAATTTTTGCTGTTATTAGAAAATGTTGGCTGTTGGTTCCTTCGGTGTATACCGATCCAGACGACATACAGGGAATTCTTAATATACAGGAAATTCCAAAATCCGCTTTTGTTATACGGCCCATGTCTAGGGATTTCACGTCGAGTACTGCTGTATTATTCCTGTCCCTGTTTGCATTGAGCCCATGTACACACTGCTTGGTCTAGGGATGGAACCTCCAATTACTTGGTCACCAAATTTATGAATTAACGCTTTAATCTACTAGGCTATTGTCCCGTAGGCTAATTCTCTTTTGAGTACAAGTAAGAACTAGACCAGATATTCCTAGAAATGGACAGCGGAACTCGAACTGTCTACGCTCGTAGATTAAAGGCTTCAGCTCAGGATTCTCTGTAGCAAAAACAATGATCAGACAATAGTCCGAATGTAAATAGTGTAAATAATTTTTAACTCCTCATTCCAGAAACTTCAGCCGCAATCATAATAAAAATTAACCAAATCATATTTTAAAGTAATACTTCTCACATTTAGGTATCCTTTGATGTCCGTAGTTTGTTTCTGAATCTAATTTATGATGTAAATTTTGTTTCTGAATAGGAAGATGTATCCCAATAAAAGTAAATTCTTTGTAGCTACGTCGGCTCTTAAATGTTTACTCGCTTAATTGTCTTCAACATCGCCAGGCGATTTTTATCAACATTTCAAATAAAATTTGAAATTTAAAAGATCTAAGCACGTCTTAGATTTGGCTCAAGGACACAATTCACCCATAAACAATCAAACGCCTTTCTTTCTAAACTTTATAAGAACAGTTTTTGCATATTATAAAAGCGTTTAAGCAAATTGCTTGCAGACTGAGAAAAAAGACACGAAATATCTGTATCGACAAAAGGGTGAGATTACACTATATATTAAGCTGCATTGGGAAGTTTCCCGAATTGTAAGCGTTATGATTGTACCGTTAGACGGAAACGTGAGCACTGCTTCCGTTCATTGTCTGACAAGTTAATGAGACAGATTATATGGCGATATTCTCGGTGCTATCTATTCTTATTTTGTCTTTAACGTAGTTTTGGAATGTTTGTCCGATCTTTAGAATGGATGACAAATTCTAACATGTTAGTGTCAGATTTTATGCAAAGAACGGCAAACTAATTACCGAAAGCCTGGAAATTCTGGAAGTTTCATTTCTGGCGAGCATCCCTTTTAGACAAGACATGATGTTGAGGGACATACACACCTCATAGCCGGTTGAGTGTCGTTTCAAACGCTGCGCGGTCGTAACGACCGCTGACCATGAAAATGCCAAAAATATGGGAAAATATTTTAACTGTTTTCTGGCCGTTAAAAATATGCAAAAGGTTGATAACCCGTAAAAAAGACAAACCAATTAACTAGTCTGAGATATTTAACTGTCGACAAATAATGCACATTGGGAAATCGAAGCCCGCACCTTGTGTAGAAAATTACCTCGCGTTTTTGTTTAGATTGTAGGAGCGAGGTAACTATTGTGTAGGTTTGAGCATTACGAACAACACGTGGTTAAGTTTTAGATGCAACTTCATGAGTAGGTGTAGTGGCGATTTTTTACAATAATGTTTCCCTGTACAAAGCCCAAGAGCCACTCGATCTTGAGTGTTGTAGAGTAATATGTAAAGGGAACAGATTATGAGGATATCTGGGGAAATATTAGGTTGGTGCAAAAATAATGACGTAATAATGTCGTTTTTTGACGTTCAAAAATACGTCAAAAAACGACATTATTACGTCATTATTTTTGCACCAACCTAATAACAACCAACTGTAAACTTGAAAAGATCAAGTTTGTAATTATCGGGAAAGCATCCCCTTGGGAGTAGGCCCCACAAAGGAGTTGTTCGTGGGAAGAATCTATCCGAGTAGAACTTACGTCTCTCCAGTCGAATACGAATCGGATGAGGCCAGTTCGGTACAATGTGCGTGGTATGGTGGTTCTTAGCTGTAAAAAAAATGAAGTTATGAAAAAGTTGTCGAAAAATCACTGGCGGCACAAAAGCCTGAAGAAATAATTCTAGCTTCTTCATGTACTTCCCCCAAAAGCGAAATGGAATGTTTGCTATTAGACTACTAATAGAGAAAGCGAACTTTGAACACCTTCTTGTAAGCTTGGTTAGGAAAATGCCATTATTCAAAGCTCTCAGTCCACACTCGTCTTAGATCAAAATATGTTATTTAAGGTTCATCAGAGATAAGTTATAAAAATGTCGCTCCCAACGGTGTATTGAGCTGCCATGACCAATTAGTCATTATTCAAATTCTCATTCCGTATATTCGCATCATCGTATACTGATACATTTTCAAAATATGAGACGTCTACAGTGAAATGTATAAACGCCACAATAACAACATCAGCTTTCTGGGAAAAATTGCTCTTTCCCTTTATCCATCACTCCTACCCCGCTTGACATTATAGTCAACTCGGTCAGGTCTTCCGCTACAGTAAGTGACTCGGCAGATTAGTAAAACTACGTTCGCACTAACACAGACTATGATTGACTTCCTCGGGGTTCTGATTCTGGGCTGGCTGCTAGAAGACACACATTTTCTTTTATTTGTCTTCTCGGTTTAATTTTTTTTCTGATTCCTTCTGATCAACTTGAACATTTTGGCCCAGGCCATTTTTCAGGGATAGCCTCTTGCATATAATTCCCGTTGCACTTCCAATAAGGGACAGGAGAGATTTTGCCCTTAGTCAATCAGAAAGAGATATCAACTCTCGCATTTTGTAAAAAATTGATAAAACTTATCACAAAGAAGACTAATGTCTATAATAATTGTTGAGGGGTCCACCTCTTTTTACACAAATGGGCTCACCCAGTATATACATATACTACTGCTACGGGAAGACCCGAGAGTAAGACGAGAGCAAAATCGAAGAGTCGAGTCCAGAGTGACAGAGTAATAGGTTGTAGGTAACCGGAAGAGTGAGGGTGAGGTAACAGTGTTGTAGGAATCACAGTGAGCGAGCACGTAGACTCAGTTAAGAAGTCATACCGCAATACTTCAATACCAAAGACTGTATATATATTTTGCTACTAACCCGTATTCCTGGAACTACTAACCTGCTTTACCAGTTGTATTATTACGTTAATACATTATTTTCATATATTCATTCCTGGCGTTTTTTATTTATTGGTACCGGATTTCAACCCGGAATCCAGAATACTACTACTACTACTAATAATAATAATAATAACCCGTACCCATCAGTGGCTACGTAGTGCAGGGCTGAAAGCTGAAACTGAAGGTTTTATCCTTGCTGCACAGGACCAATGCTTGTTAACTAGGAATTATCAAGAACATATACTAAAATATTGTGTTAGCCCAAAATACAGATTCTGTGAAAAATATTCAGAACCATTGATCATCTTGTATCAGGTTGCAGGATATTGGCACCCACTGAATATAAAACCCGGCATGACAAAGTGGGTCAATATCTGCACTAGAAAATTTGTAACTTCTAAGGAAAGGAAACTGAAAGAAACTGGTATGAACACCACCCAGACCCGGTTACGAAGACAGGACCTGTTACAATTCTGTGGGACTATACAATACACACTGACAGAACAATCAAAACCAACCGCCCAGATATTGTTATTAAAGACCGCAAACTAAAAAAGTGACTCCTTATTGATATGAAACTCCCGGAAGATATTCAAAAAGCTGTCAAAATATAAGGACCTTGAAATAGAAATCTCAAAAATGTGGTACATGGGAACATCAACAATCCCTGTTGTAGTTTGAGCCCTAGGATTGGTTGGAAAAGATTGCAGTAGACTAATTGAAGGGATTCCTCGAAGTCCATGCCTCAAGGAGATACAAAAAATTGTTCTAACAAGTACAGCCCACACTTTACGGAAGCCTTTATCTCTGGATTTTTTTTTTTTTTTTTTTTTTGTCAGTGGAAAGTGCCATGATGCCATTTCTAACGTTAGGATCCTGGGCGAGACCCGGAAAGAAATGTGTAAACGCCAGAAATCAAAGGAAATAATAATAATAATAATAATAATAATAATAATAATAATAATAATAATAATAATAATAACAAATTGGAAAAGTACTTGGATATTTCCAACGCTATGAGTTATGAATCAAACAACTAAGTCAAGACTAAAGAGACCAGAAAGAAACTACGTTTAGAATTAATTTATCCTCTTTTTCTATTCTATTCGAAAGTATGTTGTTTACAGTGTATTTTAAAGTTTAAACCACATGGAGAATTACAACCGTTGCTTGCGCTACGAATTTCAAAATGCTGGAACTGCTACAGAAGCATTTCTTCAGTATATATTCAGTGAATGATCGTATATGTCAGCTGACTTTTAAAAAGTTTCAAAATGACGATTGCGGCATACCCACCAAGTCTCTCTCTGGATGTCGACACACTCTGAATGAAGAACTTTATAAAGAGATTACTGAATTGGATCTACACCAAAACACGAGAGATTTGATTCAAACCATAATATTGCATTTTCAAATGTCCACGATCATCTCAAGCGAACTGGAAAAAGACGGATGTTGTATCACACATGAACTTCCTATTGAGAATCTAACACACAGTTGCATCTCCTTCCAGCAATGCCAACATTTCATTTTTGACTCGCATTTATACACTTGATGAAAAATGTCTTTTGAATGTCAACAGAAAAGGAAAAACAAAAACTGAACTCTTATGTGATATCTGTTCTCCTGTATGGCGGCAAATACTGGTCAATGTCCTCAAAGATGAAGAAGAGACATGAAGCAACTGAAATGTGTTTCTGCAGAAAGATGCTGAGGATAACATTGACCAAACATGTGGCCAACGACTAGGTTTCGGAGAGAATGGAGACAAAAAAGAAAACATATACCTAACATCAAGAAGAGGCAGTTGAAATTTCTGGGGCACGTAATGAGGACGGAAGGCTTGGAAAATATGATACTCTTAAGACAGATTGAGGGAAAAAGACGCAGCGCGTAACATACTTTATGAGCTTGAGTAAATTTATGTTAGAACAGGGTTTGAGAGAAATCAAAAAAAAAACTTATTAAGAGCTTCAAGAGACAGGAGTTGTGGAGTGGCATGATAGCCTACGTCCTGAGAGGACACATAAAAGAAAATAAAGATGAGCTCTTTCCGTATGATAACCAAACACAACATTCTATCTTCTGCACTAGGCTTTTTAACTAGGAATGCCTTTTTTGTATTGTATTATTACAAGTGATGAAAAATGAGTTTTGCATATAAACATAACAACGAAAAAGACAGTGGTTGTCACAAAATGAGAAACCAGTGCCAGAATCAAAACCACGACTCCATAAACCGAGGTCCTTAAAGTTCTTACTCTATGTTTGTGAAATACGGATGTCGCCATCCCTTACGATCTGCTAGAGCAGGAGAGGACGTTTCTGTCAGCAACTTCATCTGGTGACCGAAGCCTTGAATCAACAGAAATAGGTAAACACAATAGGTGTCAATGTGCAATGTGCAATGCAAATGTACACTCTGTCCCAAAAAAAAAAAAAAAATTAAGATTGTTTTTTGGGGGACGGGGTCGACATCAAGATCCAGAAAAGTGGCATTTTCTTATACAATGTCACCAAAGGAAGCAACTCTTACAATATGAGGAAGGTTTTAGAATGCATCGGCTGAAGTTTCATAATGAGAACAACGACGTTTGAGGTTCTAAATTAAAGTCACGGAATAACAACAATGTTTGAAATCAGAAAGCTAATAAGGCCGGAGAACGTACCAGCCGAAAGGGTCGGACACAAACAATGAGTATAAAGATATTTGAAGAATTAATTTAACAAGGAGAAACTCAAAAAATCTATGAAGGCTGAAGAATGCATCGGCTTTAACGTATTGATGAAAATATCACCGATGAGGATAGATTGTCATAATTTTCATTGATTTTTCTTTTCTTTTCCTTCTTTATCAAAACGGTCCCAGTACATTCCAGCATTCTTCGAAAAAAGCGTAACTTCCAAAATCTTCCAACCCAATCCTGATCATCATACAGAAAATGCCTTAATTTCAGAACATAAGGTTAAACTATGTGGCCCAGGTTAGGCATTGAGAATAGTGTATTGACTATAACAACAGATAAATGATGACCGTTCATATAATAGTTTCAATGCTTCATCTTAAAAGATAAGGTGAAACTATGGAATCAAGAGTAGCAATGGAAATAACATTGTGCTTAAAATAATAATACCAGTTCTATTATTTTATGCAATAATGACAATGCTTCATCTCAGAATTCTGAAGAATTAAAACCGATTCTGAATTTCTTATTGGATGGTGAGTTTAAAATGCTCTAATGAGGAAGAATGGCGCCACCTGGTGTGTAATTAGAGGATGCCGAAAATAACTGTGTGAGTTTAGAATCCCAAAGCAAGGAAAGAAAAAAAATCCACCTGTCTGCGATCAATTAGTAGAAAGGTGTGTCTTGGCTGGGGGTGGGGGTAATAAGCACTAGCGGACTAATTAGTTCAGATGTCAAAGAGTGAAAGGCAAGTAAGCAGAAAACCGTCTATGAGAAATCGTATTTCAGCCGAACGGTTGCCTCAGGATGTTGGGAAAGGCGTGTTCCCAAAAGAACCGTTGATCCATGTAAGAACTTCCTCTATCGATATCGATTAGATGATAAATCAAATTGCAATCCAAGTTGAGCGGTTCTAGTGGAAAGTATGACTGCTCGAGGAGATAAAATATTCGAGTTTTTGGTTTTATATCGACATTTACTTTCATAGATTTTTTTTTCTGATATATTTTTATACACTTTTTTATTGGAGTAATCCTGGGGCCAAATCTGAAAATGCCTCAGATGATGAAGTACCAAGTTTAAAGTTTAACGATTATATATTGGACGGTTTTTCTCTCTAGTGTTAGTGCTAAATTCAGAAATGATTTTTAAAAACCAGATACGAAATATCATTATCAGAACAGCCATTAAAATAGAACAGCGCAGTTAACAGATAATCTCAACAAACCATTATATGTATAACAAAAAAAATATATACAGTTCAGTAGCTATCGACCTCGAGGAGCCGATAAATCTGCTGAGAAGTCAAAACTGTCAACAGCATAATAATCTTTAGGGTTACATACGGTTTTGAATTCATATTTCCTCTTCTACTAGACTGTTAACTACAGGAAAAGGCACCAATATGTTCTGAGATTTAACTCATAATTGGTACCAGTGGAAATATGAATTATTTTTATATTCCTCATTTCGATCCCTTACCAATTCCATGACCTGAATATCCGAAAATTCCCATATGGATTAATGCTAAACTTTATTATATTGTCGTACCTCTGATATTTATTTGTTTATTCGTAATAAAGAATTGACTTATTGTGAATGTTAGCAAAGACAAAGAAGAAAAGTTAAAATAATGAACATTGTCCATTATCTTTCTTTCATCATTAATGGTTATTGAATTTCAAAGTAATTTTTATCGACGTGGAGCATGATGAGGACAGGAAGCAGGTTTGACGCTAACCAATCTTTCTTCCGTCAACTGACTATAATAATAATGTAGATTTATTATGTACACTATTTACATAATACCTCATCTCAGAAATATAGACATATACTAGATTTATTATTGTTGAGGGGTTCTCCATATTTTACACAAATGGACTCACCCAGGGTATTCACTAGCAGTAGTATATGTTACTACTGCTAGTGAATACCCGGGTGAAGAATGAGAAAAACCGACGAACGAGCGACGAACGAGAAAGAAGAACGAGAAAGAAGAACGAGAAAGAAGAACGAACGAGAACGAACGAGAACTAACATAACGAGCAAGAGTCACAGTGAGCAAGCACGTAGACTCAGTAAGAAGTCATATAGTGATACGTCAATACCAAAGACTGTATATATATATTTTGCTACTAACCCGCATTCCTGGAACTACTAATCAGCATTACCAGTGTGTATTATTACATTAACACATTTATTTTCCTATATTCCTTCTTGGCGTTTGTTATTTATTGGTACCGGATTTCATCCCGGAATCCACAACAATTATATTATGATAATTATTATTATTATTAGTAGTAGTAGTAGTAGTAGTAGTATTGTTTGTGTGTAATGTTTCCTGCCTTGTATCCTGCAGAGTCAGGTCCAAAATATAGTCCTTATGTGCTATAGGATAAGTGTCATTTAATTGATAGCACTTTTCTTAGTATATTATAGGGCGATCCTCTGGGCTACTTGTATGTTGATGTTACCCGGGACACTGTTAGTAGAATTGTCCATTCCTTTTCTTACGGGGCCCGATTGGTACAGTCTCAGTCTTCATTCAACACATCCTGTTAATCTCAATCTCCAGGTGCTTGTATTTCGACAATTTCTCCATAATTTCCATGCAGGTGTTTCACTGTCAAAAACCATACATTTGCTGAAGTTCTTGGCATTTATGATAATATCAGGTCTGTTGACTTTTATTTCCCTGTCAGTTTGAATTGGCATGTCCGAGAGTATAGTTACATCGCTACTTTAGGTAAATGAGTCTAGTTGGTCCTCATACCATCTTTCAGTGGTTTCTATTTTGTGCTTCTTGCATATCTTCCAGTGCACATATCTTGCTACCTTGCTATGTCTGTGTGTATATTCATTTTTTGTTAGGTCCGGACATCCTGAGATAATATCGTCGACAGTTAGAGATTAGAACACTATATTCGTTGATCTGTTGGGCTTGTCAGGAGGGGCCGTTTTTCTATTTTGAAATATTGCATATTGAAATATATTTCTCTTCGTGTAAATATTGAGGGCTGCAAATTCTGAGTGCTCTTAACTAGAATCCGATGATTATCCCGGATTTTATTTTCCTTGTCTGAATTCTCGAGAGTGCCGCTAATGAATCTTATCAAAATATAAATCACACGCCACGGTTTCTTTCCAATCTGACCTTTTCTGAAATTAACGGATATTGCTATTATTATCACATGAAAGTAACGGATGTTGATATTATAGAATTAATAATAATAATAATAATATATATATATATATATATATATATATATATATATATATATATATCCGAATGTACTTAGAACGAAAATAATATATAAATTCTAATATTCACACATTAATTAATAAGAGGGATCAATACCTAGATTAGAGCAATAATTATTTATTATAATTCTTACATATAAACAATTTACTCACGGCCAAAATGCAACTTCGTTTTGGTGCATTTAGTTGCACCTCGACTGTTTTCATTCTTTTTTCACGATTTTAATACGTCCCCTCTTAAAATGTACTCATTTTTTTTCAAGCAAATAGAAAACAGGAAGTTATTGTTCATAACCATTTTGGTTCTCAGCAGTTGAGGTGCAACTAAATGCACCGAAACGAAGTTGCATCTTTGTCGTAAGCAACTTGTTTTGTCTATATGAAAATATTATAATATATATATATATATATATATATATATATATATATATATATAGCGTGCCCATTTCATGGAATACGATAGACAAGGTACATTTATACAATTTCTCACATGATCTAATATTTTTTTTTCTTTTCAGATGATAAATTATACAAAAAACTGTCTGAATGTTCTTTTTATACGAGCGCTTTCGGCTATACATTTAGCCATTTTCAACGATGAAATATTTTAACTGTTAAATAAGAAATAGTTTGTTGCATATATGTATTTATATAATGTTTTCATTTTTCAAAACACGGTCAAGATATTGTGTCCATGTTCATAGTTGATATTATTGAGTGATGTTTTTTTTTTACTTTTATTAATAAGGCTTCCATTATTTTCAGCCTCTTTTTGCATGTAGATGATGCTATCATATTTGTGTTGTTAACAAGTATGATACGGATAGGCTCCAGTTGGTCTTCATGAATATTTAAATGAGATCTAATTGAGCTATGATCAGAAAGGTGTAGAGTGAGTCTGTGTGCCAAACATGTTGTGGTATGGCCTATATAATTATTTACGAATTTTGATTGATCAGGAATACAATTCCTTAATCGGCATTTAAATTCGTAAATAATATTTGACCTACTTAATTTTGTTCTAGGAAGTGAATTATTATTTTTAACTATGGGTTTTAAATTTTTCGTAATAAATAATTAATCTGATTTTTTTTTTGCTATTGTCAACTGGTGTTGTGCATTTTTTTATAATGTTCTTACTTCTATTTTCGTCTTGTTAAAATTTTTGTTCATTTGTTTCAAGGATGAAATATTTTTAACTGGCTTAATGTATAGCCGAAAACGCTCGGAGAAAAGGACATTTATATAGAACCTATCATCTGAAAAGAAAACATTATTAGATCATATGAGAAATTATATAAAAAACTAAATCGAAGTACCTTTCCTGTCGTATTCAATGAAACGTGCATGAAAGAAAGATTGCTGCCTAAATACACAAATATACATATAGCAATAGATGTTAAATTTATGCAAATCCAATCGTAATTTATAAATATAGCCCATCCATTTATTTTAACTTACGTGATAAGCGAGCTTACATTCGATGAGATTTAATAACTAATTTGCATGATATACATCATACATACATACTCATCAGGTATTCCTTTCTAGTGGTTGAGTAGATGTCACATGCAACTGGGTCATCGGCTCTTACTGGGGAAAGACGTTTTATTCCCATTTCAAATAATCCTCCAGAGAGAAAATCGCTCATTAACTACTTACACATTGGAAATCGCCAACAATTCAAAAACCAATCAGCCTGTTTATCTATTGTGGATGATAAACTATCGATTTTCTTCTGTAAGTTTTAGTCTGTCATTCAAGTTGAAGAATTAAACGCACATTTCTATCTGTAAGTGTGACTTCTATAATAATATTCCTGATATTCAAATCAATTCTATTCACCCCATGCATTAAAATGAAACACCGTCTGGCGTTATTCTTAAAGATAGAGAACAATAATCTGCCTTGAGATCATTAAAGAATTTGCCATTTATTTAAATGTGTAACGATCAAACCGGGTTCCCAGCAAAGAAATACGTTTTTCATCAACGCACTGAAAGTAGTTTTATTGTTATTTTATTTAAATAGGGATAGTCTTTATATTGTAAATTGCTGCTATTACTGATGGATATCAGTTAATTAGTACCTGTTGGTGCCGTCCAGAATATGCAGACAACATCCCCCGTGGAGGGGTAAGACATTCCCCCAAAAGAAATCACCTAACAAGAAAATATTTATATTTATTGTACGGCCTCCCGAGAAGCATGCTTGAGTTCGAGGTTTGCTTGAAGATGATGCCAAGTGGGATGTAACAATAGCTGAGGTTATTGTGTTATGATCTCTTGGAAGTCTTAGGTCAGTCTTTTGCAGTTCTATCGCAAACATAGGAAGTAAGTAATCCTGCATGTCTGTCACATCAGTATATGAATAGCGTATCTGAAGACTTCAAGCACCAATCCTAACTCCAATTTGCAGGTATAGAAATAGATTTCAGCGATGAAATTTACAACATGGCGGGAATTGTTATAGAAAGCAATGTCGTTTCTATGGGAAGGGTGTGCTACCGACATATGGCTTGCCTAAAACTGATACCTTACTCACAGAGGTGTTGGGAGAAACATCCTATAACATTAATGACACATGTGCATATGTTGATGAAAATGAGTGAAGGTTGCTTCTGTTGTTAACAGTGTCCGCTTCTCCGAAGACATAATGTTTTTACTGGATGCTCCTGGTGGGACAGGAAAGACATTTGTTTCTAAGCTGCTTTCGGCCAAAGTCCGGCAACACAAGGACATAGCTTTGGCAATGGCCTCATCAGGTATTCCTTCAACTTTGCTGCCTCCTGGCCGAACTGCACATTCAACTTTTAAGAGGGCAGCTCTGTAAGTATTGAACCGAACCATTAGGGATTGTCAGTCGCGTATGGAAGGCATAACACTCCTGCTATTTGAAGTCGTTAGGCAAATACTGCCGATCATATCAAAAGGCACCAGAGCTGATGAATCACAGCGTGTCTCAAAACTTCTCTATTGTAGCAACATATTTGAACGTTGACTCTGAGCACCAACATGAGAACATAATTATTTGGAGATCAGCTGCCAGCTCGGTTCTCTTGTAACAATTTGAAACTTTGAAATAACAACGTGCATTTAAATACCACTGAAGAGATGACCGTTAGCTCGGTCTGCAACCTTGTTAGTGCTACTGATGAGCTTAAGGCCAAGGCTTTTCCAAAACTCCAACATAATTACAAAAACTACAATTGGTTATGTAACAGAGCAATAGTGGCTCCAAATAAAAGAGCATTTGAGAGACTCAATGACCCAAAGAATTGCAGCCCCTCCCGGAAACATCACATATCTACAAGACAGTGATACCATTCTAGGTCCGGAACAGGTGGTCAATTATTCAACAGAATTTCTAAATTCTCTAGAAACCCCCGGACTACCTTCACCTGAAGATTGGGTTGCCTATTACGGAATCTGAACCCACCAAGACGTTGTAAGGACACCTTTCTAGTGGTTGAGAAGTAGATGTCACATGCAACTGAGGCATCGGTTCTTACTGGGGAAAGACGTTTTATTCCCATGATTCTCCTTATTCTACAGGGTCAGATATTCCATTCATGTTTAGAAGACTTCATTTTCCAATACAGGTAAGTTTTGCTATGTCTATTAACAAAGCACAAGGCCAGACTGTATCAGTTACTGAACTACAGTTAGAAGAATCAGTTGTTAAAATAAAATCAATTTGTTTGTTTCTGTTCCAGAAGGTAAGACAAAGAATATTGTCTATCAAGAATTAATGTAGTTTAAAACCTAGTCAAAGATATTTTTATATTTGAATAAATAGATTTGAAGTTATATTATTGATTTATTATTTACTTTTTACATCCGGGTTTCGCGTCTCTGTACTAAAGCGTTTGAAAAACCTTTTATAATTATTTCCATGACTTTTTTTTAGAATGATATCTTGTTATTGTTTTATAGTGTCATGTATTTTTCAGAACAGATTATAAAAATCTTTAATAGTATGTTTCATCAATATATACTGTCTGTTCATAAAAAATAACTTCTTCAATGATAAATTATAGCGAACTTCAAGAATATTTAGTAAAGTGATTTTAAAAATCTTTAATAATACGTATCGTGGATATTTGGTTTCTGTGCAGAGGTTTAGAAATCTATGAACATGGTTGTCAAGAATCTTTGATAATGTTTTTTTTTTTTTCAGGAATATTTAAGTAATAGTTGCAAGAATCATTTGTAAATCTCTAGAAAAAAGTTTTTAAAAAGTTTAATAATATTTTACAAGTATCATCAGTAATTTTTTTCGGGAATATTCAATATAGGTGTGAAGAATCTTTAATATTGGGCTTCAAGAAACTCAAATAATTAACTTTCAGTATCTTAACAAATGGGTTTCAAGATTTTCAATAATTGATTTAAAGTAAAAGAGAGATTTTCAGTATTATCCCTAATAAGTTTTAAAAACATTTAGGAATAGATTGCAAAGATGTTGAATATATTTGAATATATTTTGTTATTCTATCGTAAGAAACCTTAATACAAGATTTCAATCATCTTTCCGGGAGGGTTTCATGAATATTTACAGGTAAATTTTAAAATTCCTTAATAATACGACTAAAAATATTTAATTAAGAAAAACTGAGTTGAAAGAATCACACTAGGAGGTTTGAAGAATCTTTAATCATGGGTTAAAGGAATCTTTAATATTGTTCAAGAATCTTTAATAATAGGTGTCAGGTATCTTCATTGATGGTTCTATGTGATCAATAATTACCTATTTTATGGAACTTTACTTTCAATTATCCTGAGTAACATTGTTTCAAGAGTCATTTTTTTTCAATTACTATTCAATTGTTCATTAAACTTTTTCATTGGTGTTTGATTATGTAAAAATTATCTTAGAAGCAAAAAAAGTATTTTTGGAAACAGAATTAAAGATTTGTCTATATCTCTGAGATGAGATATTATGATTACTTACATTATTTACATTATTCTTACTGTTATCGTCATCTTCATTGCCATATTCACAACGTTTCGACCGTTGTACGCTCCGCCTTCTTCGGGTGATTGTAATTTCGAACCAAACCTTTTATTTGATTGGGACTTTATAGCAAATATAAACGTAAATTTTATTTGGTCATCACGGAGCCCATGAAACCTAAACATGGACCACCTGGGGGTCCATGGATCACAGGTTAAGAATCCCTGCTTTAGATTTTCAGAATCACACACGTGCAGCACAGGAGGGGTATCAACGGCATCCACTGCTCGAAGTAAAAACGGAAACCGTTATCCGTTTATTTCTGTTCACGTTGATTCTGTTTCTTGAATATGACTGAATGAAGTCTGGCAATACGTGTTTAAAATAATGGAATCTCTACGATGGAAAATAAACCATCGTGGAGATTCCATTGGACACGGTTTCCATTTCTTCTTTGTTTAATTTAATTTTACTTTTACGCAAATCCTTTTTAGCCTAATCCGACAAAAGAACTTTTAAACTCTGTTTTTTTTTTTTTTTGTTTTTTTTTTTTAATATCATTGAAGAAACTTCACAATATATAGTCGAAAAATCATTTTGCTTCTTATTCTTAGTATTAGGTTGGTGCAAAAATAATATCGTTTTTTGACGTTAAAAAAATACGTCAAAAAACGATATTATTTTTGCACCAACCTAATATATTATTAAATCGTTTATATTGAATGTTATTTGAAGATCGTTTATTTTAAAAGTTACTTGTAATTTCTACCCATGCATATAAAAATATCATCTTGAATTTACTAACCCCCATGTTGGAAAATACAGAATCAAGGGTTGGCGATACCTACATACTGTTGAGATGCAACTGCAGTGCATTCACCTAATGCCTACATTTTACTGTTTCAGTTTTTCGTGAGATGAAGTGCCTAATCAAACCAGTGACTACTGTGATTGGTGCACGAGGATAGTTTAACACTATAATTCAGTGCAGAATACGAGGAGAAAGATGAATCAGTCCAGTGTGATTAAATGAAGTTGGTGGTGTCAGACCTGACAGGCTGGATGATGTAAGTTCGAACTCTGTGCATAGGTAGTAAGTTGTTGAATCTGCAGTGAACTCGAATAAAGCAGCTTCTCCATTGTCGTGGTAGACTTATTGAACAATAGCGGTGCCTGTCCCGTGATTGGGAAGGCCCCTAAAAAAGTTAGAGTAAAAATTGCTTGATGGTTCTTTTCCTTGCCAGCTTTCCCCAGCGGATGGATCTCTACTAGTGTGATACCCGACAGAACAAGAAAATGGAAAAATGGAAAATACAGAAGTTCAAACTTAAGGTTGCCCGCATTCTCCTGGAGAGAGACAACACTTCGCGTACAGTCATTGATGATGCTGACTCATGATTAAAACTTGTTGAAAACATTTGCCAAAAATGCTCATACCAGATTAAGCCTAATAAATATCTCTAATAAATGTAACATCGCTTTCTAATTCTCTTTCTTTGCTAAGGAAACGTGCGATAACATATGGCTCTCCTCAGATTAACTTTCTTTATTATCTGTAAAGGACCATTTTTTCTTTTTTGTGTGTGTGTGTGTGTGAAAAATAGTCGTTTTCATGTTGCTGTCTCCCCGATTTGAGATACATAATGATCCTTCTTTTAGATAGGTTGCGATAGGTTACCATCTTAGAGAGTAAAGTCTACTCTGATATTTAGCCCATAGATGGAGAAAGAAGAGACGGATATATGCCTTCTCCAGGGAGGGGGGTTGTACAAGAATGTACACGTGGCACTAGATTAGAATTTTAACCAAAGAAAATGTTGTTTTTTGGTTCTTTTTGTATTCAGATATTCCAACAATATCTTCTAGATATTTTTATTCTCACGGAAAGTACTTCGCCATTGTAATTCAAATATGGAACAACTAAAAGCAAGTTTCTGCCGAAAGCCGGAAAAAAAAAAAAAAAACTATATCAGAAAAAATGAACTATGTTACCTGTCACGTACAGCAATTTTAATGCGACAATTTTCTTCAATAATCGAAACTGAAAATCACGACAGTTAAACACGAAATTAAGCTGAGAAGATGAGAACAAGTATCGAATCAACAAGGTCAAAGGTCAAGGACAGGATTTCACTTGGTGTCATGAGCTTTTATGTCGACAAGTACACACACACAGACATACAAATATATATACACAGTTGTCTTTATTAAGCTGAAAAATTAGTTATCCTAAAAAAAAATTAAACAACTTTAATTTATAAAATCAGAGAAATGAATTAATATCTATTTGCAGACACAAAAATAAACTTTTCCTTAAATCACCTACACCAGATTCGGTCTTAAAAACTTCATTAATTCCTTTCTACATTATTCTAGTTTCTTGGGGGTTTTTTTTCAGTTAATATCTTGGCAATTATAATTCCCCCCCTTTGAAAATGGTATTTTGTTTTATCCTTCATTTTCTTTTCTTTTTTTCCATTTTATCATATTTTAAGTTTATTTTCATACCTATTATTATCTTCCATCCACTTTTTTTGACACTTATTTTTGTTAACATTACTATTTTTAAGGTTCAATATGAAAAACAGGCAACATTAAGTATGACCACATCAGCGTCTCGATAGCCAGACATATGTTGATTCAAACCGTGAAACAGTCATTTGAATTCTGCGCCCGAAGATTTCGTCGTGCATGAAACTCAGTCGTGCTAGAGGTGTCAGTTATTATGTATATTTATAAATATATGTGAAAAGTGTGTGTATATAAATATAAATAAATAAATAAATAAATATATATACATATATATATATATATATATATATATATATATATATATATATATATAATTATTTATATATTATATACGCGGTACTTATTAGAAAGCGCTCAATATCAGAGATAGAGCTAACATATTTGGTTGGATTGATGTGAGTTTGTGACCCTGACGATCGCAAAAGCGTGAAACCCAGGGTCACAAACTCACATCAATCCAACCAAATATTTATAGATATATAAGTTGTTGCGCTGTTGCATTATATTGAGCACTGTTGCGTTAACACCTGTACTCTATCTGCCATATGTTTTAATTATATTAAATAATATATATATATATATATATATATATATATATATATATATATATATATATATATTTAAAGATATTTTTGTATATATATATATATATATATTTAAAGATATTTTTGTATATATATATATATATATATATATATATATATATATATATATATATATATATAGATAGATAGATAGATAGATAGATAGATATTTAAA
>OZ010589.1:38692597-38695097 GCA_963932145.1 Acanthosepion lycidas
ATATATATATATATATATATATTAATAAGATAATAATATTAGGTTGGTGCAAAAATAATGTCGTTTTCTCACATATGTTACTATGTGAGAAAACGACATTATTTTTGCACCTAATAATAAAAATATGTGTACAAAAAACGCAGAACCTTAAAATTTAAATTCAAACTCAGCGTTGCAACCGCACGTTTCAAAACAATAACCCATTTCTCATAGCATTTTTTCGGATTACATCTCTATTTTCGTTGTCCTCTTATTACCGAGAAGTAAAAACAAGAACAAAATCTACTTCCATACCTGATGATGTCTGTAGGAACAGACGAAAGCTTGTAAAAAATTAAAAAGACCTTATGCAACTGGAATTTATAAACGGGGATCATATCATTCATATACAGGTTCGGGGTTGATGTATCTTATTTATAGTGTTTGCGAAGATGTATTCTCGCCATTTAAATCATTAATCTCTATATTTGTTTTTTGTGTGAATGATTCATGAATTTATAAATTAATAAGATATATATATTATATATATATGTGTGTGTGTGTGTGTGTGTGTGTCCTTAGCAGCTAGAAGAATTTAGAAAACGCTATTGTATTCATATTGTCAACTGAAAATTACGTCAAGTACTTTCACGTATATAAATATTGTTTTTATTGTTGCGTTTATGGATTCAACCATTTTCTTTTGATTTATTGATACGTTTCTGTATGTTGGCTTGGGAGAGTAGTAATTCTGTTAGGAAAGGAAATATTGAGAAAACTACAACACATGTCAATTCGAAATTTAATTTCCTTCGAAGTAGTCCCCTTCAGAAAAGACAAACTTCAACTAGCATCGTTTCCTTTGACGGGGGCATTTTTGGAACTACTTTTTGGGGATAACTACCAACTACCTCGGAATTCATCGACGTCTTGGAATAATGTTTCTTTCAAGTGGGATTTGATTTTTGGAAGGAGGAAAAAGTCGCAAGGGACGAGATCTGGAGAATAGGGTAATTATCAGACTTGGTTGGATTCTGTGCTTGTCCAAAGCTATTCTCTGCACATTCTTCATTGCTATGGTCACTGATGGAACCCCCGTAGTGTGGTGAGATGACCACAGTCTAAACACTTTGCTCCCAAACATTGTTATTAAAAACGGAAGTGAGCGAGAACGTTATAACTTAATGTACATGCGCAACAGAGTTCAAGATCAAGTGGTTTAACTTTGGCTCTGTTACATCAGTCCTGATACTTTTTGATCAAACATATTTGCCAGGGTATGTGTGTGTATGTGTGTATGTGTGTGTGTGTGTGTGTGTGTGTGTGTGTTCACACGTGCAACATTATATCTTTTATATGAGTGACAGGGTAGCTATTTAAACAACTTCACAAAAAAATGTTTTACTAATGAGAAGACAAAAATATTTTGCTTTTTATGATCGCTTATCTACAAGTTTTTCCTGAGTGTTCTTTTCCTTAGTCTCTCTCTCTCTCTCTCTCCCTCCCTCCCTCCCTCTCCCATCTCTCTGTCTTTTATTTTCTCTCCACCTTTCTCCTACCTTTCATCACCATTTCTCTGTTCTTTCCTCTCACCTTTCTGTCATTCTATTTCTTTTGCTCACCCTCTCCTCTCTCTCTCTCTCCCTCTTTCTTATTTTCTCTTCATCAGACTTCCTTTTCTCAACCTCTCATTTTACTCTCTTTTATTCTTCATTCTCATCACTTTCCTTCTAGTTTTCCGTCTCTCTTTGTCCCACTCTTCCCCATTCTCTTTTTGCCTGTCTCTTACTTTATCTCAACTATAGTTTCACATTTTTTCTATCTTTCTCTCTCTTCTCTGAACGACTTTCCATTTCTTTCTTTCTTTATTTCTTTCTTTCTTTCTTTCTTTCTTTCTCCACTCTCTCATTCACTTTCCTGGCTCTCTTTCATTCTCTTTCTCCCTCCTCTACTTAATCTCTCCGTCCTTCTAATTCTTATCTCTCTCATTTTCTCTCTTTTTCCTGTCTTTCTTTATCTCACCTTTTCTCATTTCTCATTATTCTCTGTCGTTCTTATACCTTCCTCTCTCACTTCTCCTCTCTCCCTTCATTATCTCTGATCTCCCACTCTCTCTCTCTCTCTCTCTCTCTCTCTCTCTCTCTCTCTCCACCCATTACAAAGTTCCTACTTTATTATAAGCTGTATATAAGTATTAGGTTGGTGCAAAAATAATAACGTAATAATGTCGTTTTTTGACGTTAAAAAATACGTCAAAAAACGACATTATTACGTCATTACTTTTGCACTAACGTAATATATTTGTCGCACTTGAGGCCAACCCCCACAAGGTAAATTAAAATGTCCTGATTAATGCGGCACTCCAAAACAACGGCCACAAGTGACAAAAACAATGAACAAAAGAAGTAAATATCAACTCCCGGCTGGACAAAAGGAGACTAGACGAACACTGATAATTTTTATGAATAAAATATCACTTTCCACACATTGTTCTCGATAGATTGTGTGACCAATGCAACAA
>OZ010589.1:38700097-38740097 GCA_963932145.1 Acanthosepion lycidas
TAATTCACAGATTCAGCGGTGTTTAGTACAGAGTCAATGGAATTGTAGCTACGACATTCACCTGGCAACTATTCCAGAAGTTTGATGTCCAAATCATCAACTGCTACATTCTTTGGAGCTAAAACGGTACGAGTTATCAGCCAGTTGTAGTCTGTAAACTGATTCCTCAGGTTAGAAAATACTCCAGTCATTGGCTTCTTTAAATCAGATATCATATGTCCAAAAGGAAAAATGACCCGGCCATCCTCTTAGTCAACTAAAGTGCCGTTACCAACCATCCAATCGTTGCTTAGAAAAAGTACCAGCTTTCCCATCACTACTGAGCTGCACTTTCATGTTGGTTAGGAGTGTCAACTATTTCACACTACTCCACAGGTTGGAAGACGTTTACCTCGTCAGCTCTTATCCCTTTCGGAACCACTGGAAGGGCTTTTCGAAAGTCTCCCACAAGCAAGTTGTTGCACCTCTCATGAGACGTGTGTTATGTCTAATATCCTGAAATGCCGTGTCAAGAACCACGAAGGAACCCTTGTGGCTCACTGTCACCTCATCCCAGATGATCAATTTAAATCACTTCTCAGTTTGCCTTTTATAGAAGCGCGACTGATGTTGCATGTTGCCCCCTCTTTCTTGGGCAGGTGGAAAGTGAGTTTGAAGTAGGACTGTACAGCCACCACTGTTGCACGGATTTCACTAGACGACACGGCTAGGGTAATATGTTTCTTTTGGCGCAGTTTAGCCAGTAGTAGGTTGATGATAAATGTCTTGTTAGTTCCACTTGTGGCATCGAGGAAGAATAGATCTCCTCTTTCACCTTCAATGCTCGAAATAATCGTGTTATAAGCAACCAGTTGTTCCTCCATCAGTTTGTGTTCATTATCAGCTATATACGCCGTCATTTCCTTAGTGTCATAGCTGATCTCCCGCAGGTACTCAGATTGTTTGCTGCCTGCTCAGGATGAGGTAGGCCAATTGTGGCCTCTTCTAGCTGACACTCGTATGTCCAAGTCAACTAATGCCTCATTGTAAATTGCATCATTGAATGCGACAAAATTCCGGTGAGGTTTTCCTTTGAATCCTTCATGGGATGTCATCTGCCATGTTGGTTTTGTGGGTCGCCCAAAGTTTGAGAGGCTCACCCAAGCCACATGTCACCAACATGATGGAAAATAGCAAGCGCGGTTGACATTAAGCTCTGCTGACTGCTGCCACTTCCAGAGTCTGGTCCCACAGGGCATCGTTCTCCAGTAATCTATGTTTGGCGCAGGCTTCTCCGTGGGTCATACAGACTTCTCCCTTATAGGAAGGTTTAAGCAGGTTTTTGAATGAAGTAAGACATTTGACATTGTGCAGCAGTAGAGGTAGAAAGAAGCACTCCTGTTGACTGGGGTGCATAGTGTACACCCACACGATGTTCCCGCTTCTGAAGACAGCATTTTCTTCCATGCCCCCAGCTTTTGCTCCTTGCCTGCGCCTGCTCCATCTATTGTGTGCCCAGGTGTAGTAGACAGAAATCACAACATACAACAGTATTTGCGCAAATAGGTCACTTTGGCATAATTTGAAGAAAGCTGTTATGGTGGTTTCTGGTGTGTTTCTACGTTTCGAGCAGTATCTTCTGTGAAATATTCACACTTTCCATGTCCAAGATAAACAGCTAGATTCATCACTGTTGGATGCCGCTCGTAGATTTCGAAGCCCAGGATGCACAACAATGCCATTTTAGAGGAAATACAGGCTGTCCCAAAATAATGCATACACTCTTTGAATCGTTATAATATATTCAATTATAAAGAATACGAGTATAAAATATATAAAAGAAAACATAGAAAATTAACTTCAATAAGATAAAAGCTACTTGGGTCAATGGCAGAATGTTCATATAATGATGAGTTCACATCTATTGCTCAAACTGGTTGCCGTTCTGTTCAATACACTTTTCATATCTTGAAGAAATAGACCTAGAAACGTCCACTATCATTTCCTCTGGTATTTGAGCACATTCTTCTTCAAATGCTACTCTCATTTCAACAATTGTTTCAGGTTTCCTGCTGTAAACTTTGTCTTTTCGAAACCCCCACAAAAAGAAATCCAAGGGTGTCAAATCTGGTGATCTAGATGGCTATTCAACTGTCCTTCTTCTTCTAATCCATTTGTTTTGCATATTTTCATCCATATAAGTTCTCACATCGCGGTAATGTCTTATTAACTATTAATATTTAAAGAGTGTATACATTATTTTGGGACAAAATGTATATCTCCCTAATATTGAATGAAGCGAAACTATTCTTTATTAAATTTTTAATTTCAGTTTCGTTTTTAGTTGCGATTCGAATTGATATTGTCTAATTTAACCGCCGTAATTAAAAGTAAAATTTAAAGGGGAAGGGTACTTGGCTCATGCCGATTAAGGTTGTTTGGATTTTTTAAGAGGATGTGTATTTCCACACCTAGATTTTTTTTTTTTTTTTTTTACACAGACGGTATATAGCACGAAAGAGTCCTTCAAACATATTGTTATTCGACAGAGAGCAATAACCACAACCACGATATGTCTTTTTATAGATAGGTTGAAATATGAGCTTAGGTAAAGTTTCTTTAGCAAATAATCTCAATTTAAATGTTATTTTACGTTTAAATGATCGAATGGATCGGGCCAATTTCTTTCCCTTTTTTATTAAATTCGAACGTGGTGAATTTAATGATGCACATAGCGAAATTTGAAACGGATTATTTTTTTATGCAAATAAATTAATTGTTTTTTCAATGTAAACACATCACGGAGATCGTATTCAAAGAAAGGATTTGTGGCATTAATGTGTTATATAAATATTTTATTTCGAAAATAACATGCCATACGTTCAGATGTTCTCCCCTAATTATTTAAAATCGAACAAAGACCCTTAGCTGTCTGTAAATTTAACCTTTCGTAACACGTGTATCTTAATTTCTAAAAAGTTTGTGAGATAAATTATCTCCCTTGCTTAAATACATGTAAACAGCGTTTCGCGTAGACCTGCCGGTGAGTTGCGATCTTGCGGCCCTTGCCATATCATTAAAAAAAATAGCCTAGTAACAAACTGCGTATTAATATGTAATAAATATTGGATCACGGGTTTAGGCGGCAACTTGATTCAAACAAACAGACAGAAATTTCCATTGATATATATATATATATATATATATATATATATATATATATATGTATGTATGTATGTATGTATGTATGCATGTTTCATTAAAAACGACAGACAAGGCACTACGGTAAAAATTTTTATTTAATTTTTCTTGTGTTCGAAAAGCTTTCTTTTCTGGACAAGAAGTCTGTAAAAACTGTCTAAATATTTTAAACCGGACTAATAAATAATTACCTCGGTTACACAACTACATGCTTATCCAGACGCCTTACGTTACACCTATCAGATCACAGCTCCATTAGAACCCATTTAAACACACACAACCTTACCAGACTCCATTAGAAAAATACTTGTAGAAAACACAAATATATTAACTGCATCCACCTGTAAAAAAAGATTAAAAATAATGGAAGCTTTAATAATAGAAAAATCCAACTCTTAACAATATTAACTATGACCAAGGCCACAATGTACTAAACGTATTCGGAAATTAAAAAAATCTCTACAACACACTAAAACATACACGTAATAGACACACTCAATTAAGTTGAGAAATTGAATCATCCTTGATAATGGCTAAATTTAAAGCTGAAATCGCTCGGAACTATAAAACATTTGGACAGTTTCACACAAACTTTGTCCTTAATAGAAAGCTCTTGTTCGAACGCAAGAAAAATTAAATAAAAAGCTTAACCGTAGTATCTTATATTTCGTTTTTAATGAAACATGCATAAACGAAGTATTGCTTCCTAAATATACAACTATATATATATATATATATATATATATATGGTGGACACTCAAGCATCTCAGTTCCTAGGAACCGACAGCCCATACACAAGCACACATGATTATAGTGGTGAAGGGTGTCTGCAGAACCAACCACACCTTTTGAAGGGCCGAATACAGAGACCTAGTACACTACATGCAGTGTGTATAAGATTGTAACCCTGGGTTTCACGCTTTTAGCGTTACAACTCCATACAACTGAATATGTTAGCTCCATCACAGATATTGAGCACTTTCACTAAGTACCGCGCATATATATATATATATATATATATATATATATATATATATATATATATATATAAAGCGTTTCACCCCAAGCAAGGCTAGAAGCCACTAGTACGCAAGGGGTTACAGAAAATTTGGAGCAAGATCAAATAGGAGTGATAGAGAAAAGGATGAGGAGAAGGATAGAGGATAGATCAAGGCAACTGGAGATGTCGATTGACATTACATTTGAATAGATGGAGATTATAGCTATTAGGGAAACTGGAATAGGGAAGGGAGTTCCACAGGCGAGAGGTGCGAGATATGAAGCTATTGGAGTAGAAGAGACGGCTACATTTAGGAGTTTGGACAGTGAAAGGGTGAGAGCGGGATGCCAGCCTCGTAGGACGCTTGAACTCATGAAGTCTGGGAACCAGCGAATGCAGCTCCTCGGAGCAATTGCCATGAAAGTATTTGTAACAAAGACACAGAGAGGCGACGGATGTATGTATGTATTGTTTACAAAATACAAAGGCCTTTCGAGATAAGGGGCACGCACCTTCGGACACGGGCACGCCAAGGGGGCCATAAAAATTTAGTATAATAGTAATGAATTACATGATAAAAGAATAGTCCTTGTCGATGATTTGAGGACTTTCCGTACTGAGGTATTAATTAACATGGGAATAGGTAGGTTTACCTATCGCCTGGTTTATACTCCTTCCTCGTCTTTTGAACAAGAGTAGATATTTAGCCATTGTTTACTATTCAATATTATATTTCCGGTTCCTTCTTTTAAATTTCCTTCTTTCTTTCAATCGCATTTCGTATTTACCCCCATGTGCCTTAGTGGCATTATCGCATTGCATAAAAGGGAAATGATCTAAAACGAAATGAAACATAATTTATTTCCGATATTTTATTTTGCACAGAAAGTAAATTGAGAAATTTGCGCAATAAAGTCCCCCACGCGTGCCTATGTGTGTGTGTGTGTGTGTGTGTGTGTGTGTGTGTGTGTGTGTGTCTGATTGAATAAGTTACAAACCTTATATCTGATTATTTTCATCATAATCCTTTCATATTCATGAATATTTTTTCCGTATGTTACAATTAAATGACACAAGGAATGCGTTTTAACAGTGAGAATTACTTTTATTACGCAAGTATATATTTGTTTAGTTTCTGTTCTTTTAATCATTTTACCCCATGGAGGGCGATAAAGCCACTAAGATACAAGGTGTTACTGGGAGTGAAAGAGAATGAGAAGACTTTAGTGAAGAAAACAGGACGCGAAAGGAACAGGGTTCCGGAAAGCAAAAGCAGAAAATGGCAATTAGCGTTACATTTAAATTGTTGAAGATTGTATGTGGCATGGGGGCAAAAAACCGGAAACGAGTTCCACAGGCGAGAAGGGCGAGAGAAGAAACTATTAGGATAGAACTTTCGGTAACATCTAATCAGCAGTAGTTTCAGTTTAAGGCGTGAAGCTTACTACAGGAAATTTGCTTAGTGGATAAATTGTTGTTGTTTTTTATTAATTTACTGCGGGAAAAATCTGATTCGTCAGTCATGTATCGAAAGATACTTGATCGCCTAAGCGTGTATCACGCATGGCACATAACTGACTGATATTTTGGAATACTCTATGATTTCTTTAAGAAACTGTAGGATTGTAGATTAATCCCATGAAAGGTCTTTCGCGTTGATTGGTTGGTTATTTCACTATAAACAAATGCCAAGTGAATAACCCTTTTGCTAAGACTAAACTATGTCTTTTTGTCTTGATATGCAAGAAATTGAATGAAATTTCAAAAGCTATGAATATTAAAATTATTTCTTGGTAATCATTTAAAAAATATAATTAAAATATTTATTGTATTCGCAGTAACTTTGTATTGCTTTTATAAACAATTATTAAAGTATTTTCTTGTTTTAAACGTTTCAATTCCTTATTAGCTTTTACCAACACCCTATATATGTGTATGTATATGTATTTCTCCTTTTTTTCTTTTCTTTTAGGTGAATGGGCACAAATACCTCTAATGTTTTAATGATTTATTGTTCATGTGTTTTACTGTTCGATGTTTTGTTGGTTTTTTTTTTTTATTTCTTTACTTCCTCTTATTGTCATGAAAATAAAATGGAGAGTTGGGCGGAAGAGTACCTTATACAGTGTAACCCGGATATAAGAGACCCGGATATAAGAGAAACCGGAATATAAGATAGATTTTCTCTGGTCCCAAATTAGAGCCTGTGTTAATGTATATAAAATAGACCAAACCCGGATATAAGAGACTTCTTCTCCGGTCCGGACAACTCTCTTATATCCGAGTTACACTGTAGTTAAGTCCCCACTTATTTTTAAATCATATATCAAATAAAGATGGTTTATTATTATTATTATTATTATTATTATTATTATTGTCACTTTTGTAATGCCAACGAATACTCCTTGTCACTTTTGTAATGCTCGTTGTAGTACGGACTTTGTAATCGAACATACTGCTATAATACTCCGTTGAACAATGCTTTTGTCAGACGTCTTCGAATAACAATCGCACTAATAGTACTTGCTCGATAATACTCGCTCGAAAGTAACCATCGTATAGTGATCCGAATAGAGAAATAGTATAGTATTAGGTTGGTGTAAAAATAATGTCGTTTTCTCATATAGTAACATATGTGAGAAAACGACATTATTTTTGCACCAACCTAATAACAGAGTAGAGAATAGTGTTTGGTATAGTAATAGAGGAGTAGAAATAGCGACCCGAATAGTAATATAGGATAGAATAGAAATAGCGATCATTTAGACGTCACACTAATTCCTAAACATGCGTTTCCTCTAGGGTGACGGGGTCTACTTAATTGAATAGAGATTGCCTGTTTTTGCTCAGTGGTGATCTATGTTCAAACTCAAATATCGGCATTGACATTTTATTCCTATATAATAATTATTATTATCATTATTTAGTGGCATAAGTACCTCTATGGATTATTTAATGCCGAAATTTAAATATTTTTAGCCCTCTACTATATCTATTTTGAGCGCAATTTTATACCGCCAACTACAGAAAATCTATCGTTGTTCATTGTGCTATAAAATTTACTGTTGGTAATTCTACTATAAATGTGTATTTTTATACGTTGAAAGTGTTTTGTTTTTATTTGGCGGATTTACTATTTGCCCATAGCTTAGACGCTGACAGATGCTACAACTACGGCCATGAAACAACTACAACTAAGAGATGGTTCCAAGCACCTCAAAACATCTAATCTTCTTGCTGCCAGATGGAGTTTCAATATCCTTTAGAATAATTTGAATCATAACCTTTACGACCCAGCATCATGCAATACATCTTACAACCTATAACGTACCACTGACCAGCATATATAAATAGCCGAGCCAAAACACAACGCACATGGCCTGAAAATTTGGTTTTTATCTCTTGTCGACTGTTATTCATATACGCTCTATTGGTGTGTCTAGACGCCTTTCTGGTTGTTATATCTCTATATATATCTTTTTCTCTGCATATATATATATATGCATGTATATGTATATAAAACACCCACCATACGCACCAAAAATAAATCCAAAATGTCAAAATTAATTAGTCTGTCTGACGATCGCAAAGTGAGTGAAACCCAAGGTTACAAACTCACATCAATCCAACTAAATATATATATGAAAAATATAGTTTTAAGGTATCCTATATTTATGGTTTAAAGTGGAATAGAAGGTATGTAAACATAAAAGGTAACATGGAAGTCTACACCCACCGGCGATAATCTGCTTCATGCTGAACGCAATTATTAGGCTTGACGACAGCGTTTAGCATGAAACAGAATGTCGCCTCTGACTACTGACTTCAACGTTCACTTGATATATATATATATATATATATATATATATATATATATATATATATATATATATATATATATATATATATATATATATATATATGGTTGGATCGATGTGAGTTTATGACCCAGGGTCATAAACTCACATCACTTCAACTAAATATGTTAGCTCTATCTCTTTTATTGAGCGCTTTCCAATAATTACCGCGCATATAATATATAAATAATATATATAATATATTGCACCACACACACACACACACATATATATATATATATATATATATATATATATATATATATATATATATATATATATATATATATATATACGCTTTATATATATATATATATATATATATGTGTGTGTGTGTGAAAATATATAGAAAATAGAAAAGAACTCGTTAGGTAAATAATCCAAAGTTCTTTAGTATTTTTGTTATTATTTTAAAAAAAGTGTTTATATATATATATATATATATATATATATATATATATATATATATATATATATATTAGCCACGTACACATCTAGAGACACCGACCTACGTTACGTTTTTCGTCAACTGAGATTATCAGAAGAACAAGATATATATATATATATATATATATATATATATATATATATATATTATTATTATTATTATTATTATTATTATTATTATTATTAAAACAGACTTAAAGCAGAATTATTGTCAGAATTATAATTTTCTAGTATTCGATATTATGAATATCGGTATAAAAATAACAACCTGTTAGTAGACAGTACAATGAGAATCTGCATAGTAAACATGGTTTCCCCGAGTCAAAAATGAAAAAAGATGTCTCTATGAAAGTGTTAATGCTGTAACTGCAACAGTAGTTATGCTATCAATACCTGTTATTGTGGTCATAGTAGTCGATAGGCTGTAAGATGCGGCTGTCACGACTCTGCTAGCAGACGTTTTGCGTAGAGGCCGTAGTTGTGTCAATACTGAGTCGACACATTTTCTA
This sequence comes from Acanthosepion lycidas, assembly GCA_963932145.1. Classification (NCBI taxonomy): domain Eukaryota; kingdom Metazoa; phylum Mollusca; class Cephalopoda; order Sepiida; family Sepiidae; genus Acanthosepion; species Acanthosepion lycidas. The sequence continues at coordinate 38,709,091 of OZ010589.1, forward strand.
TTTGATCCGCAGGCAATGGGAGATCGTTGATGGTATGAATGATACTATTATTGCTTTGGAAACAGACGTAGAAGGTTACAGTGAAGCAGCAGTAGTCGCTGTAAATGGACAAGCAGCAACTGCATGATTAGCACGTTTTAAATGCCTTACTTTTTTGGTCAAAAGTATCAAAATAAATAAACGTAAAATGTAATTCTTTGAATTAGTCAGACTAAAGGTTTCATTTTACTTCTTTTTAATACGTTTCATTTGTCGTCCTACGATAGAGCTAATATTTTGGAGGACGTCTGTCTGAGGCCCAAACCTAATATTGATATAACACTCACCGGCATCGATAAATATTAATATAGATAAAATAAGGGATTTTCTTCATATTTACATTGAATATTGACGATTGTCTCCTATTAGAAATTGTATTTGCATATTTGTATATTTCAACACTTATTAAAGATTCACCATTGCATGGAGTATTGCTGCCATATATGGTCTGGATCCCCTACTGTTTACCACAGGGTTCTTGATAAGATCCACAGACGGATATGCAATATAATTGGCCCTGATCTGGCATCTCGTCTGCAGTCGCTCTCTCACAGACCCGCCTCTGTCTGTCTTTTTTACAAATACTTTCATGGTAATGGTTCCGAGGAGCTGCTTTCGCTTGTTCCCAGACTTCGCGAATTCAAGCGTCCTACGAGGCTGGCATCCCGCTCTCACCCTTTCACTGTCCAAACTCCTAAATGTAGCCGTCTCTTCTACTCCAATAGCTTCATATCTCGCACCTCTCGCCTGTGGAACTCTCTTCCCTATTCCAGTTTCCCTGATAGCTATAATCTCCAGCTATTCAAATGTAATGTCAATCGACATCTCCAGTTGCCTTGATCTATCCACTATCCTTCTCCTCATCCTTTCCTCTATCATTCCTATTTGATCTCGCTACAAATACTCTGTAACCCCTTGTGTGCTTCCCGCCTTGCTAGGGGTGAAATGCTTAACAAAAAAAAGATTATGATTTTGTAAACCAGAGAAAAATACGAGTTAGAAGATAGTATCGCTCTTAGGTGAACTGTGAAATGAAATGCAGGATTGCGAATGACAGAACAATATGAAATGAAAGGTAATATCAGAAATGAAAGAGAAATCCGAAATGAAAAGCAAAATTTGAAAAGAAAAGCAAAATGAAAAGCAAAATCCGGAATAAAAGGCAAATTTCCGAAATAAAGAGCAAAATTCTAAATGAAAAGCAAAATCCGAAAGGAACAGCAAAATTCGAAATGAAAAGCAAATTTCCGAAAAGCAAAATCCTAACTGAGGAGCAAAATCCGAAATGAACAGCAAAATCCGAAAATGTAAAGCAAAATCCGAAATGAAAAGCAAAATCCGAAATGGAAAACAAAATCCAAAATGAAAAGCAAAATCCGAACTGAGGAGCAAAATCCGAAATGAACAGCAAAATGCAAAACGAGAAGCAAAATCCGAAAATGTAAAGCAAAATCCGAAATGAAAAGCAAAATCCGAAATGGAAAACAAAATCCAAAATGAAAAGCAAAATCCGAACTGAGGAGCAAAATCCGAAATGAACAGCAAAATGCAAAATGAGAAGCAAAATCCAAAAGGGAAAAGCAAAACGCGAAAAGAAAAGCAAAATCCGAAATGAAAAACAAAACCTGAAATGAAAAGAAAAATGCGAAATGAAAAGAAAAATCTTCACAAAAATTACCGACAAAACTGCATTAAGTAAAATTTTGACAACTATTTTAAATGCTAAAAGAATATTTATTAGATATTAAATTATTTGAATATTTATAAAAATTAAAGGTTCCAAGACCTGAATATAGAAACTATTTCATTTTCATTGAGTTAACATTTAATTTAGTTTTTCATTAACATACATAATAATTATTTCGTCATATATTTCATATAATAAAATTGAATAATAATTACTATATATTGAAATGAATGTTATGTAGCGCATAGATTGGCACCGTGAATCTTATATGAGATTAACAAATATAAATTTATAATAAAATTGAATAATTATAATAATTACTTTAATGAAAATTATATGTCATATGGAAGATTCTTTCTTTCCATAGGTCTCAGTTGGCAGAGGAGCATCCCAATATGTATAATATAATATAGATAAGTTACTTTAATAAAAGTTCCGTGATAGGCAGAAAAATTCGTTTTTACCATAGAGACACAAAAGAAAGAAAAAAATATGGAAACACAGGAAAACATTGTTTAAATAATTCCTATAATATATGGTTTCAAACCTTGAATGGATAAACGATTTCATATTCACCGAGTCTATCTTTTAGTTAGTCTTTATTTTCGGAACAAATTTTATAGAAGAAAAGGTAAAAATTATGCGACAGAGATTCATTTATTAATAAATTGATTTAATAATTAAATTCGGCTGTGCTGCTGACATGTAGACTTTATGCTACTGCCATTGTTGTTTCGTTTCTAACCATTTGTTTCAAGTTGTGAGAAATGTCACCATCTTTATTATGGCCATTTTCTTTTTATATTACATGAACACCAGGAACATCCGCATCGTTTGGGATCCTGATTGGGTGAACTGGTTTAATTTTAAAAATCAATGGACTATTATTTTATTTAAGTCATACTTCTTTGCATATATTATTTACCTATATTTCTTATTAATCATAAAATACGTCGCCCAAGAGTAACTCAAGGTAGAGGGCTTCTGAATGAGGCTGTTGTATAGGCTTGAACGGGGAAAGTAAGTAGTGCAGATTATGCAAGTCACATAGATAAGGGCCGATGCTAAACTTAAGAGGTTAAGATCGCAGTGACACGGGGAACATCTCGGGACTCTGTTTCACAAAGCAGTTTTTGGTATGAAGCTGGGTAGAAATTCTTCCTTACAAATGGAATACGAAGAAAAGGAAGATGATTAGACCGTATATGGATGGCATGCTATGTCCAAGCTGTAAACTGGAGTGGTGGAACTAAATTGATCTATCTCATTTGAACATTTGCCATGGATATAGCCATAGAGTTGTAACGTTTCCTTTGTGCGAAAGGTGGAAATTTTCTTCATGTAATTCTTAAATTGAGACTCGGTTATTTAGATGAAGAATGCACGTTTTCATATCTTCTTGGGCTGTATTATCAATTTTAATGTAACATTAGAAAGCAACGTTATTTGAAACGTTACTTTGTAACGTTGCACGTTACGAGGTAAATGTAAATAAATAAATATACTGTTTAATAAATAAATAAAAACAGAGCATCTACTCAAATATGAGTATCCATTTAAAAACGGCTAAACAAATAAATTATATATATATATATATATATATATATATATATATATATATATATATATATATATTCATACATGTTTCATTAAATAATATAGACAAGTGTTGTCTATTTATTTTATGTAAATTTTTTTCATAACGTCTGATAAGCTTAATAAACATTATCATTATCTATATTATTTAATGAAACATGTATGAATGAAAAAATGTCTAAATACACACAATTTAAATTACATATATATATATATATATATATATATATATATATATATACACACACACACACACACACACACGATGCGATGGGAAAATTGTCGCCATTTCATATTTGCCATTTTGCGCATGAGTGTTGCTTTATTTTTATTTTGGCGACTGGACAGTATAATATGATCACTTGGGAACCGTCGTCTATGAGAAAAGAGTGCACGATGACGCTACTCATTCCACAAGAAAATTGGAAGCAGCCTGATGTACTGCTTGGCATTCGCGCCAATGCTGCAATACGAACATTTCAGATTGTTTGGGCGTCAATCTGAGAACAGTGCAGAGGAATCAGAAAGAGTTGGATGAGGTTGTTACGAAGGTGTTTGGAGTGATCACTAGAGATGGCGACGTTATGCCTCCATTCATCTTCCCACAGGTCTTCAGACTTAACAGGGAGACCTACATCAAGTGTAGGAGGTAGTTCTGCCTCTATGCCAAGAAGGTGGCTGCTGGAAGACCCTATATCTGGCCATAGGACACTGCACTATGCCACACAAGCTAGAGAACCATGTCATGGCTGTCAGAAATTTTCTGCGACCACATCACTCCTTGATTATTATGTGTGGGATACAGTTGAGCAAGAGACAAACTCCCACACGGTGTTGAATAGTTTCACAGACCCCCATGATGTCTGCTGCTTAAATCAAATGTTTTAGATGGCCCCCACAGGTAATCCAAAAGACTGGGTTCCGGGCTACGTGCAGGCCATTGAACCGGTTCTCATCTACTTATCCATCATTGTAAATATCAGCCATTTCTTCGCAAATAATATTTCTAAAATGTGAGAAGCATCTTCGTATTAGCAGAGGTACATCCTCTACCAAGTCTGGAAGTGTGTTCGAAAAAAGTCCTTGTAGACAGCTTCTGTAAAACATGCCGAGTGAACATATGGACCTACCAGAGAGTCACCTACAATTTCAGCCCACACATCGTAAACTGATGCTGGTGTCTAGCCTGTATTGTACCATGGGGATTCCAGTTCATCCACAATGTTGGTTGTGTACACTTGTTATTCCATCTCTTCCAAGTGCTGTTTTCATCTGTAAACAAGACTGAAGAGACAAACAACTAATCGAGAGTTTGTGCATTAAACCATCGGTATAAGTTCTCCCGTGGGGAGTAATCAAAGGGCGAAAAACCCTGCACAAGTTGCAAATGATATGAATAAAGGAGCTGCCCTTGAAGTACCTTCCACAATGGTAGGTACGACAGGCTAGGAGCACTTGACGTGTGCTCATACCTGGATCATCTCCGGCAGTCTAGAGAATGTGATCTTCGTAGTCAGGTATACGATCGGATCTCGGTATTCCTCGATCCATAGTTTGTGGTGCCACGGATCCTGTCTAATCAACGCGACGATAAACAGCAGCAAAGGTTGTATGCCTCGACTGCTTTCGATCTGGAAACATATGTCTGATACAACCGTGCAGCCTCACGTCCATCACTATTCGGGCGGCCGTATGTAAAAGACATATATGCCTGGTGACGATATGATTATCCTGTCATTGCTAAAAGGAACACTTTTCACTTAACTCGCTACTACACATGCTAAACATTGAAATCAGACTACACGAATGGAAAATGTAGCCTCGTTCTGTGGCAATACAGTGCCATCTACCGTAATTTTAATTTAAACATAATTCAAAAAGAAGAATTTTCGGACATACATTTATACGGACTTTTGTCCTCGTTTTGGTGTGAGGAACATACCCTCATAATTTTGTAAAATTAATTTTGATATACCATATATATATATATATATATATATATACCCTATATATATATATATATATATATATATATATATATATATATATATATATACACCCTATATATATACCCTATATATATATATATATATATATAGGATATATATATATATAGGGTATATATATATACATATATATATATATATATATATCCTATATATATATATATATACCCTATATATATATATATATATATATATATATATATATATATATACACCCTATATATATATATACCCTATATATATATATATATATATATATATATATATATATATATATACCCTATATATATATATATATATATATATAGGGTATATATATATATATATATATATATATAGGGTATATATATATATATATATATATATATATATATATATATATATATATATATATAGGGTATATATGTAGAGTGTATATATATATATATATGCAAGGTGTGTTTAAAAAATGGGACTGGGTATGCTATGTGAATTATAGGGGAAAGAGGTTATAAGATTGTGTTCTCATCTAACATGATATTTTGGGAGTATATAGTCTTTCTGCAATCATTGCATTTTTCACGTGCTTTTGTGGCAGGAGAAATCGGGGATCTCTTCACCACAACAATGCGCATGCTCACAACGTTCTTAGCCGAGAAGAACATTGCCGTAGTAGAACAACCTCCCTATTCAGCTGATCTTGCCCCCTGTGAATTTTTCATATCCACAAGCTCAATGGGGTCTTCAATGGGTCCTGTTTTGAAGGCATCGGAACCATCAAGAGTGCCGTGACGACGAATCTGAGGGGCATTCAAGATGAATCCTTCCAGCAGTGCATATAAGCGTATCAGAGAAGCATGGAAATGTGCATTAGAACCGTTTTGGGGATTACTTTTAATGGGAAACTATGTAGTTGAAATAAATTGTTTCTGATTCCAGTCCCGTTACTTTTCACACACAATTTGTATATATTAGGTTGGTGCAAAAATAATGACGTAATAATGTCAAAAAACGACATTATTACGTAATTATTTTTGCACCAAACTAATATTAAAATATATCTTAAAATATGCCTTAAAATATATCTTGCACAAGTGATTAAGTGAGAGCGGGTTTCTACAAAATCTCACGTCCATTTTGATTAGCCAAATTCCGGCAGATTTTCTTCGATTATTGCCTTTAATCGTTCCAATTGCTAACAGTGCTTGTCCGAAGTGAATGTCTGAATTTATGAAAGGATTTCCTAATATACAATACTCTTTCAATCCAAACAAATATACACAATGATTACTTAAGATGCAGACCCGCTTCAACAGTGGCTAACGATGGCTCATTTCATTTTATCTTTTTGCTGTCCATTGTTATAAACAATCCTTTATTCATCACTTGTGATCGTTCTTTGAATAAAAAAAAGCGTCATTTTTAATCAACGTTTTCATTCGACCATCTTCAACGACGAGAGTGCTATTGGAACGATCTCGGTCTTCCGGATACAAATTTCTACTTCTAAATCACTTACGAACAGTACACTCATATATCGTAACCACTCCATAGATGGCACATTTTCTGCTCCTACAGTGTTTTCTCCCGGGTATAAAAGCATCAAATGAGGAAAATGTATGTCATTTTTCTCTATTTACAATTTTAACGCCCCAAACCTTTAAATCCACTGTGTAGGTGTGAATAAATTAAATATAACGTTTAGAGTAAGATGAAATAATCTTGATTTTTTTACAATGAACAAAGACAGAAAAATGAAAGTTAATTGCCCAGACATCGTGATCAAAGAACACAAAAACAGAATTTGCTTTCATATTGATATGGCAATCCCTGCTGATTGTAATGTATCTTTGAAGATCTTAAATATAACTATCAAAATACAAGGATCTTAAAATGGAAATCTAAAAAATGTGGCACATGAGGACATCAATAATCCTAGTTATAGTTGGTTTCCCTCGGATTGTTTAGGAAAGCTCCAATAGACTCACTTAAGCCCATAACTTAAATACATAAAATTAAGAAGAAGAAGAAGAAGAAGAAGAAGAAGAAGAAGAAGGTCTCTGGTGGGTCACTGAAAGAAATGCGTATACAACAGAAATCAAAGATAATAATAATAATAATAATAATAATAATAATAATAATAATAATAATAATAATATAGAACCTGTTATAATTTTACGAGACTACACAATAGATTGCAGATTGTAATGCATCTTTGAAGAACTTCAAAAAATATCAACATAAGGACCTTGAAATCGAAATCTTAAAAATGTTGTAGTTGGAACCCTCGGATTGGTTGGAAAAGATGCCAGTAGTAGACTAATTGAAGGGATTTCTGGAAGCCTATGCCTTAAAGAAATACAGAAAATTGTGCTCACAAGTACGGACCACACCCTACGAAGGGCTTTATCTATGTAATATATATATATATTTTGTGTGTCAGTGGAAAATGCCATTTCTAACCTTAGGTCTCTGGGCGTGACTCAGAACGAAATGTGTACACACCAGAAATCAAAGAAAACAATAATAATAATAATAATAATAATAATAATAATAATAATAATAGCAACAATAACAATAATAATAATAATATCTTTGAAGATCTTCAAAAAACTAACAAAAGACAAGGATCTACAATTGGAAATTTAAAAAAATGTGCCACGTAATCATGAATAATTCTGGTACAAATGACAATAAAAATGAGATATAAAAATGAAAGAAAACAAATTCGAAAAGAATGCTTTAGGCGAGTAAAAGCGATAAATAAAACTGAATTAAATGCCAAAAATAAAATTGATGCTATTTACACCGACCATATTGTTACACACTCATTCAAAATGATAAACTGGAATGTAGAAGAGATACGAAGAAAAGATAAGAGTATCAGAAAGCTTCTAACATTTCATAAGATGCACCCCCCCCCACAAAGAAACTTGCACTTGTCTAGGATAGATGAAGCTAGAGAACTTACCCAGTTAGATCACACACATAAATCAACTATAGGCGTTACAAGATATCTGATTTAATCAATGATTGGATGCTAAAGATTGTTTCACGGGGATGAATCCAACAAAACACTAGATACAATTTTATCACTGAAAGCCAAAGTAATTCAAACCAGGTTTACAAGTAAACAAACGATGAAAAGGGACCGAAATATTAATAGTAGAGGTCGAAAAAAAAAACCCTTCAAACACAAAGCAAAACTAACTAAGCTGAAAGCCAAATAGAAAGAAACTGTTATCGTCCGGTTCCTTGTACCACGGGTGATAGTCCAAGGTAGAACCAATAAAGAAGAACTCGAAGGTGGATATGGAATAATATAGATATATTACAAACAGGAATATATACAGAGAAGTAGAAGTTTTAGTGTGAACAATCAGGTTTAGTAGGGAGAACAACGTAGTCTCGACCAGTATCACTATTCCAATGTCTTGCAGTAATTGTCTGAACGCGACTCTGTTTCGGACTGCCTCTGACTCGACTCTTGACTCGACTTGAACTACTGACTCGACTTGAACTACTGTCTGAGGCGCAGTATTTATTAAGTATGGAATAGTCCTTTATTATTATTATGAGTAAGATCCCATAAAAATAATAATAATAATAATGTTATGGTCCGGTTCCTTGTACCACGGTGATAATCCAAGGTAGAACCAATAAAGAAGAACTCGAACACAGGTATGGAATAACACAGATATATTACAAACAGGAATATATACAGAGAAGTAGAAGTGTTAGTATGAACAATCAGGTTTAGTAGGGAGAACAATGTAGTCTCGACCAGTATCACTATTCCAATGTCTTGCAGTAATTGTCTGAACGCGACTCTGTTTCGGACTGCCTCTGACTCGACTGACTGACTCGCTCTGACTGACTGACAGACTCCTGACGGACCTCACTCCAGACTGAACGGTATTAGGCACGCCCCCCCCACACACACACAGATGAGGGCATCATGTGGCACAAGGCGGGTTTAATGTGCCCTTTGAACCCGTATAAATGGATTCAGGGTCAGTTTACCTCACCGAATGAAGTCTTGTGCAGAATCGACTACACTTTTTCAAAGAACCAAATTCAGGGAACTGGGGCACTGTATTCAACAAGGTTCCTAAACGAGCCTCCGCGGGTTTTGAATTCAACGCTGTCCTTCTCCTAAGCCGGTTGCCACGCAAAGCTATAAAACTCGGTCTGTCTGTTATTTACCCGTGGCTAGGTGGAGAATGGATGGATTCATAATTTTCCTAAGGGTAGTAGCATGTAAATAAATGTAATGCACTCGACTTGAATTCGAATCCATTACTCCACAGTTTCCCCTCTCTCTCTCTCTCCCCCTCTCTCTCTCTCTCTCTCTCTCTCTCTATATATATATATATATATATATATATATATATATATATATATATAATTTAAAGAAAAACAGACTACTTTAAGGCTCCATTTGTAATAATTTATTTCAACAGAGAATTTTATTTTTCTCTGGATCTTCAGACTTCACTTTCAAAAGGTGCAATGAAAAATGAATTTAAAATTTACACTTTATATTTACACTTTATATATATATATATATATATATATATATATATATATATATATTAGGTTGGTGCAAAAATAATGACGTAATAATGTCGTTTTTTGACGTTAAAAAATACGTCAAAAAACGACATTATTTCGTCATTATTTTTACACCAACCTAATATATATATATATATATATATATATATATATATACTTATGTGCATAGTATAATAACTGGAGTCATTGTTACTAAAAGATTAAAAAATTTTGAAACGCGCTAATATATAATTATAATCTTAAGGATATAGTGGAGTCATGATTCTTTAGATTTTTAGGTTTACGGCCATATTACGTTGAAATACTTGTTCTCGTACGGTCACCGAATTTAAGCAACGTCGAGACTGGCCTGTTCCTAGATGGGTGACAGCTTGAGATTACCAAGTGCTAAGATATGCGGGTGGACTATTGTCCTCATCTTTGTTGCTGTTATCACAATGTTTAGGCTGTTGTACCTTTCAACTTTCATCCGGGTATATGTCGATCCGGGTAATCTGCATGAAAATTCAAACGACAGTGACGTGGTTCTACTGACGAATGCGAAGAATGATGCGTCTGTCTCCTACTCATGGTACGAGGCTAAAGTCCTTAACAGGGGTTACGCGGCATGGTCATGGTCCTATTCTTTCCTGCACACTTTCTTGCCGCCGGATGATAACTGAAAGATTGTTTATGAAGCGTGAGTGACCATGGTTAAGTGTAAAATAAATGTTAGAACTGCCCAACGAACAGAATTGACAAAGTTTGCAATAAACAAAACCAAGAAAAAGAAAAGAACATGGTAAAAACAATATAAATCAAGCAAGCAATATATGCAGAGCAGCAGTAATATGGCAAAAAAGTTCAAAAACTAAGAATTGGGGTTGACAAACAAGAGTGAATTATGATAAACGAACGTAGCATTCCGAATTAAAGACAAGACAGATCGGGACTCAGATGATACGAAATGGTGATCTGGTTTATTGTCTAAAAATAAACCCCAGCATGCATTTGCCGATAAGTTCGGGTGGGACAAATGTTTTGCCATCATTCCTATAACTGTATTGGAAGCAACAGTTTATAGCCACACATATCTTGCACATTACGATATGGTCTCTTAGCATCAAACATCCAATGAAAAAAAAACAGTCAAAATAATTGGAGACTATCTGTGCTGCATACAATTTGAATAGTTTGGTCGTATTACATTTGTAGTGACGTTAATGTCCAATTCACATCATAAAGAAAACTGTAACAACAAAGAAATTAATACTTACGATGCGAAAGTGACAGTTAAAATCTCCGGGACACAGAAAAGAAAGCCTGGATAATTCAACACTCGCAGGGTGTCTTCAACAACGAGTGTGAATAGATGATAGAACAGGCATAGAGAGATATGTTAAAAGACCGGATATTACTTAGATCAACGAAAGACGGGAAGTTGTAGAGAGCCATGATTGCCTTCATCCTGAAAAGACATGACGCGTAAAAAATATTTCTTCAATCGTATTTTTATTGCGTTTTAATATAACTCTGAATTTTTGATATACTAAAGTTCACTCAATATATGGCTCAAAGGACATTGATAGTAGAGGAATTCCGAATGAGGTATGCGATATGAATGTAAAAAGAGGTCTAAAGAAATGAAGATTATTACAATAAATCGCTTAGATAGCGACTCACCTTTGACTTGAAGACGTTGAGATTGTAGTTGAGATTGCACTTTCGACAAATTAGCAGTTCTCTCGAGAAAAAAAGCTGAGTGGGATTTCCTCCTTACAAATAGAACACGGGGGAAATATGGATTGTTTGATTCCGTGGACGTAACATTGGAGAACCCTAGCTGTAAAGGTCTTAACAAGAAGAATTAATGAGTTGAGTTCATCCAAATAATTAAAATGGAAATAACGATAAATCAGCGAGAGGCTTGCCACTTTGCGTCTGTGGGGAAAGAGGAAGTAGAGTGGAAAATAAGACACCCACTACAAGACTATGTAAACGATTTTAAACTCTATCAAGGCTGGAAAGTGAGGATTGGGCAACTCCAATCTAGATATGGCAGCGATAATCCAGTTTTGATCTGATCTGATTCATGTATAATAAAGTATTACAGAAGGTGTCACGTACCTCCTGGTACGTTACAAGGAGACACACACTTCAAAATAAATAGATTGGAAAAATAAAATTGTCCTTTTCCTGCTGGTTTCCTTTCATGCATTAATCGGTTGGTTGGTTGGCTGGCTGCCTTTGATTAGCGGATATCAATATGAAATCTAAATATTTTGTAGCCTTTTTTCGAAAAAAATTACATTTTTCGTGATACAAGTTTTACTAATTAACCCATATGTGGAGGAAGAAGAGATGGATTCATACATTTTCCAAGGGTATTTGCGAATAAGTGAACATAACTGTTATGGTCCAGGTTAGGACCAAGGAAGAACAACAGGAACACAAGAGTAGAAATAACGAAGGTATATTACACGAAATAATAATACAAGATATGGAAGGTGTTAGTATGACTGTCAGTCTGGTTTGGAGTGAACTACTATCGGCTCGACTCGATACGGCCCTCTCTCTTGAGAGGCGTAGTATACATAGTGTTAGGAAGAGTTCATTCTGTAGTTATAGGTAAGGACGCATGACAATAACGAACCCAACAGGAATTAGAACTCGGCTCTCCGATTAACAATTCTGAGTCCTTAACTATTCATCATCATCATCTTGCGGCCTCAGCCGAGATTGAACTCACTACACCTCTCCAGTATTCCCTATCTGTCATAGCACCTAAAAGATCTTCCTTAGGGATCAATGTGTCTCGTTTTATCCTATCTGGAAAGGTTAACTTGCGTGATCGATTGTCAGATGATGGGTGCCTCCAGAGTACAAATGATGACACAAGTTCATCTGTGGCACGTGCACAATGCCGGCGAACTGGACACGTCTCTTACAAACTAAAGTTGATACTCTTGGCAAGTCACCATATATCATTTCTAGAGTTGGGTGGTTTCGCCATGAGAGATTACGCACTCTTCTTAAAAGACGTGTAGAACATCCATCTAAACGGCGCTGTTGTTTTGCTGAGAGTCCAAGTTTCAGAGCCATAGAGTAAGATTGGCTCAATAAGTACGCGGAAAAGTTGGATTTTGAATTGACGAGCAAGATTGAATTTCCAGATCTTATCCATTTTGTTACAAGCAGTCCATGCTATGACTTTTCTAATGTTGAAGTCTTTCTCAGAGTTCTTGATGTGTGATCCTAGATACTTGTAGTCTTCGACACATTTGAGGTTGTTATCTGAGAGTGTTTTGATCTCATGATTGTTGCGAATTTTAATTGGCATACACTCAGTTTTGGTTTCATTTAGGTGTAAACCTGTACAGTTAGCTGCTGATTTAAGAGAAGAAAGGAGTGCTTGGGAACTAATGAGGTTATCAGACAACAAATCATCATTTTGTCATCGGCAAAATCAGCATCGGTGATGTAAAGTGCAGAATGGCGTGAGCTTCTTGTAGGCTGATACATCAGACCATTTTCTTTGATTGTATCCACTGATATACGCATGATTTAGTCTATTACAATGATGAAAAGGAAAGGTGCAGGTGTGTCGCCTTGGAGAATGCCAGCCAGAATATCGAAAGGTTCTGTCTCTCCATCTGGGGTCAGGACAGTGGCATGTGTGTTGGAGTTCAAGAATTTCAAACATAGTCTCGCGGTTGACTGAGTCGAAAGTTTTGCTGAAGTCTACAAAGATAAGAGCTTCAGTTTTATTGCAGAATATGATTTCCTCAATTATTCTACGCAATGTGAGGATTTGTCCAAGAGTGGAACGACCTGGGCGGAAACCATTTTAGTTTTTGCGTAGAATGTGTTCAACTTCAGCGCGAATTCGATTTAGAAGAAGCTTGTTATAGATTTTCGCAGCTATAGTAAACAACGAAATACCGCGATAATTGGTTGGCAATGTCAAATCACCCTTTTTGGGGATGGGGATGATTTGCAATCGTAGCCAGATGGTTGGTGAAACGTGGCTGGCCTTTGCATAATTACACAGATCAAGAAGTAATTGGTGAAAAATAGGATCCTTCCACAAGATGACCGGAATCTTGTCAGGACCAAGAGCTTTGTTCATTGTCTTCATTAGAACACATTTCAACACTGCAATGGTGTACTCTCCTGTTGATAGGTTCAAAGCACTACTAATTTGGACTTTTGGGAGGGACACGTGGTCAGAAAGACTTGCAAGGAGGTCTTTGAAATGAGAAAGCCAATTACCAAGCCGTTACTCGCGGCTGCCACCTTTAATTGTTGGTGGAGGTTTTGATCCCTTTCCCAATAGTTCATTTATAGTTTTCCAAGCTGCAGAGTGTTGTTGGCTGATATGAAGATGGGAAATGTCAGTTATTTTCCCATTTATATAAGCTTCTGCTTCAAGATAAGCATGGTCGAGGGATTTTTTAGCAGCTGTTAACTTCTTCTTATTGCTCTGAGAAGGGTGACAGTGGTACATCGATGAGGTTTTCTTGAGATTTTCTCGAGCTTCTGAGATTTTGATGCCTGAGCTAACTGGACATCTTCGTGATTTTGGTTTTTTGGGGAGCGTAGATAGAGCCACCTCCTCGTTGGCTTTAATCAAGTTTCCATAGATCAGCTCTATGTTCCTTGAATCTAACTGAGAGTTCTCTGGGTTGTAATGAGAGAGTTCTTGGAATCTGTTAAACACATTCACTGCATACTGAGATGGTAGATTCTTGTCACGGGTAGACCGCTTTCCAGTCAATAGCTTTCATGGGATCCGCAGTTGGTCTCTTCGAAACTCTAAAACTCAGTTTAACTGTGGCAGAGACGATTCGATGGTCAGATCCCATGGCAGAGAAAGATGAGTATGCGCGGCAGTCCTTGATGCTATTCTGCCACTTCTTACGGACTAGTATGAAGTTTAGTTGGACTCTGCTGTCATTTGGATACTCAAAGGTCCATAGTTGATTATTGCACTTCATAAACTTAGTGTTAGCTGGATACAGATTACATTCCTCCATTAAGTCAACCAGATGCTCGCCATTTTGGTTGGTTTCTGTATGGAAAGTGAATTTGGCATCATCTGTTCCAAGCTTAGCGTTGAAGTCCCCAGGTACTAAGAGAAAGTTGTGAGCTGGAACATTCTCCAGAGTAGAACGTAGAGTATTGTAAAATTGGTTTATTTCTTCATCGCCACTATCGTTGTGGGGACTATAGCAAGATATGACTGTTGTTCTAGGATTAACTTTGAAATCGGCAATAACGACTCTTGATGATATCTTCACTACACTCAATAAATTCCCCATCGCTTATGGTGAAAGCAGAATGCCTACACCCCCTATAGATGAGTTGACGGAGTTCTTCACACATGAGGCTGTAACAAGATGATAGACGCTGTAAAAGATCCAATCCAAAAAATATTTTTACACGCTTTGGGGGTTGGTTACTGACGCCAAAACAAGCTAAAATATCCCTGTAAACATATGTTCAAAAGTCTCTCATTAGACCTCAACACAGCAACTAATAACAAATGTTCAAAGTGTCCTTCCCTTGATGATACTCAATATCAGTGTCAGGATGGAAGAAACGATGTTCTTGAATGGCAATGATATCGATATTCTGATCCTCTGTATTTTTCACAAGTTCACATTAACTATTACACCACCCGCACATCCTAGCTTACAGCACCCGGTATTCCCAAGCAGTCACGCATCTAAGTACTGACCAGACTCTATGTTGCTAAACTTCGGTGCTCGTACAGGAACCAATGTTTCAATATGATGCGGTCGTAAGCCTGCAGTAATCTGTTAAGTCGTTATAAAGAAACAACTGGGCCCTGCGCGTTCGAATGTTCGGAATCATGTCTTTATTTTGGTTTTTCTTCACTTTCAACGCCACTGGTGATCATTGTGACATTGCAATTCATTTTGTAACGCTTGACGAGGGAAAAGGATGTAAAGTGAATCCATGCCTTTTCCGACACAAAAGAAATGTCTCCGATGAGAGTTGAATACGGTTGGCCAATTTCGGTAACCGCCGCACGCAACTCCTATATTTGCGTTATTTAAATAATGCACAAGGCAGTATTTTTTTACTGCCAAAAAATCAGATGTTCATAATTGAATGACATTCTTAAAATTTCAGTGTTTGTTTTCTTTCTTTCTTCATATTAATTTAAGAGCAATTACACGCACACATACAAAAACGGCGAGATATAAGGGTTGTGATACGATTAGCGGCTGGTAACGAGAAACCAGCGGACCTTGTTCGAATCCCTGACGAGTTCTTTCCATTCAATTTCGCACAGATAACCTTGGGAAAATTATTCACTCATCTTTTCCTTTCGCTTACGGTCTAAATCGCGTAACCGACTGGGATCTTTAAGCACAGTTGGCAACCATTCGAGGAGACTAAAAACCTGGGGAGAGCTGTTTGGAGGCTTCGTGACACACTTAACACCACGTCACGGGTATCAGCTCTTTTTTCCCCAAATACTTTGGATGGTACTAAATAAGCCTTCACCACTATAAGCAAATCATATGTGTGCGTAGTCTGGGGGTTTCTAAGAACCAAGCGCAAGAGAATGTAACGAAATCTAATAGAATTTGAACTCGGCTCCTTGATTCGGTTTTATTCCGAGATGTTGTCCTTACACCATCACGCATCCACACACACACACACACACTCACATATATATATATATATATATATATATATATAAAGAGAGAGAGACAGACAGACAGACAGAGAGAGTGAGGGAGAGAGAAAAAATAATTGGCACCTAATGAACACAATTTGATACGCCTCCCCATTTTTTACATAATACAAGCGAAACCCATTGTAGAGTGAAACTGAACGTGGTGTGTTGTATAAATTTAAGAAATGATAAACAGAAACAAAGATTATGAATATAATGAGAATATATAGCGATTAGCCTTTGGTTTGAAGACGTTAAAGGGTGCATAAAAAAAAGAAACTTTCTGAGCGGGTTCTACACACCAAAACTAGGAAAAAAGTGCATATAAATACATGACCGGAAATTCCTCGTTTTTGAATTATTAAGTTTTAAAAAATTACAGTAGATGGCGCTGTGTTGCCATTCGTCATTCGTGTACATTTGTGGCTAGTTTTCAACATTGAACGTGTGTAGTAGTGTGTTAACCGAGAAGTGTTCCTTTTAACAATGGCAGGATATTCATATCGTTAGCAAGCAGATATGATTTTTATACACGGCCGCACGAATGACAATGGACACGAGGCTGTAGGGTTGCATCAGATTGCGTCTTCGAACCGAAGGCAGCCGAACCATTCAAACTTTGCTGCTGTTTATTGTCGCGTTACTGAGACAGGATCTATGACAACACAAACTATGGATCGAGGAAGACAGAGATCCGCTCGTATGCCTGACTACGAAGAACATATTCTACATGCTGCCGGAGAGGATCCAGGTATGAGCATATATCAAGTGCCCCCAGCCTGTCGTATATCTCATAGTACCGCATGGAGGGTACTTCAAGGGCAACACCTTTATTCGTAATATTTGCAACGTGTGCAGGGTCTTTGTCTCTTAAGTTTTGTTTACAGATGAAGCAACATTTGGAAGAATCCTCATTGTACAATGCAGGCTAGATACCAGCATCAGTTTAAGATTAATGTGTGGGCTAGGTTTGTATAATGGAGTTCCAGGACTTTTTAATGTCATTGTTCAGGATAGACCGGCTGACATCTACTATGAAAGATGAATTGGTAGGGGAGTACCGGTTCCAGAGCCTGTATGTTCCGATGACCTTAGTCCATTGGATATTTATGTATGGTGCCGCCTAAAACAATTGGCTTATGCAGCGACCATTAATAATGCAGAAACACTTCATCAACGTGTCGTGGTGGTCTGTGAAACCATACATTTTTTGGGAGTATTTGAAAAGGTCCACCAGTCACTGATCCGACGGTGCATGCATGTGTAGAAGCAAGGGGAGGACACTTTGAACATTTGTTATTAGTTGCTGTTTTGAGGTCTAATGAGAGACTTTTGAACATACGTTTACAGGGATATTTTAGCTTGCTTTGGTGTCAGTAACCAACCCCCAAAGTGTGTAAAAATATTCTTTGGATTGGATCTTTCACAGCGTCTAATGTAAACTTAATTACTAAAAAAAGAAGAATTTGCGGATACATGTTTACGTGGACTTTTTGTTTTGGTGTGAGGAAACCACTCCCAAAGTTTGTAAAATTATATATATATATATATATATATATATATATATATATATATATATATATATATATATATATTAGAGAGGTTCAATACTATTTATTAATTTAAATGCCCCTTAAGTAAAAACATTCCTGGTCAAGCCAAATTCCTGATTATTATGACATATCACTACATGCCTGAAAGTACACTCACGTTACATCTCTCTGACCATAGCTCAATTAGGACCCATTTGAACACATAGTAAAAAAAACACTTACATGAAAACTAAAATAATTTAATATGGCGGCCATACTTTCTGAGTCGTCTTCAATGAGACATGTCTAAAATAAGGATTGCAGCCCAAATACACACACACGCACACACACACATATATTTATATATATTAGTGTGTAAGCGTGTGCTTGTGTGTGTGTTGTTATCTGTGTTTGTGTGTACCTGTGTTATATATATATATATATATATATATATATATATATATATATATATATATATAGATATAGATATAGATATAGATAACTAGACTCGTTTCGAAAAACCCTCGAATTTTTGATTTGCAAATAATCAAATCAATCTCGAGGGAAAAAAGGTTTTAAAAAAAGAAAGAGCTACAAACATGAACTACTGCCGAAAAAAATCGCACAGATGCAGGTCTGAAGCCCAAAGAAAAAACCCCGATACGAGTAAACAACTAACTAACAAAAGAGCTCAATACAACCGTAGAGCAGACCTAGATACACCTAGTGATCCAGACAAACCTACCTAGGTTTCACCTAAACGGATCGTCAGGGAAAGTATGGCTCACTAGGTGTATATATATATATATATGTATCATATTCAAATAGATACAAATACATTTACAAATAGAGGATTAATTTGACTGGCAATTCTGTTGGTACAAATATATGCATACATATGAATGAACAGAATATAACACATAAAAGATTGTTTTATTAATTCTAACTGCTCAACTCCCAACAGAGCAAACGTCATTAAAATCGAGAAAGGTTTACCAACTTAATTTTGCTTCCCATCCCTTCTTTCATTTTGATCCCCACTCATGGTTTTGTACCAAAATATGATAAGCTTAATAAAGAATCCTTAACTATGCCCCCATACCCAGGTGCATTCCATGTTGTTTTAGCCCTTTTTCGCATCCTTTCTAATCTTATTTTCATTTCCATTACTCACTGATTTCATTTTTATTTTATTTTTTAAATTCTTTGATTTTTCGGTTCATCTTTTATTATTTTACATAAATTCGGGGTGCTCTTTTAACCGGCAGGATTTCATATTGCACCTAGAGATTTTAGATATCTTGTTGCAACTCGAACACTGCATGGCAGTTTACTTTTATATAGACGAGCAAACGAAGTGAAATCAGAATTTCGCTACATTCTTCTTCTTCTTCTTCTTCTTCTTCTTCTTCTTCTTCTTCTTCTTCTTTTTCTTCTTCTTTCATTTTATATTCCTACTCCTTCTTCTCCTTACTATTTTGCTTTTCTCTTTCTCATCCTATTTTCCTCTTTCTTTATTCTTCCTTGTTTCTTCTTTTCTTCTTCTTCTTCTTCTTGTTTGCAATTCTTTGTTTTCGATCAATTGACCTTCTCTTCGTGGAAATCCTCTTATCTACCTTCAAGAAGAAACAATGACTTTTCATTCATTTTTTTTTTTTTTTCATTTCTTCTTCTTACTTCGGGTTGCTTTTAAGCGTCCTTGCTTTCATCTCTCTTCTCTAAATAGCAGCAGCAGCAGCAGAAGCTACTGAAGAGACATAAACACCCAATACTATGAGCATCAGTACCGGGAACGAGGTGTTATTTCGTTTTAGACAAACAACGAAACCGACCAGGAAGACAGGATAAGTAGCTAGAAGAAGAAGAAGAAGAAGAAGAAGAAGAAGAAGAAGAAGAAGAAGAGGATGATGATGACGATGATGATGATGATGATGACGATGATGATGATGATTATGATGTAGAAGAAGTTACAAAAAGAAGGCGTTACTGCATGAAAGCAATGGTAAACAAGCCAGTAAGAGAAAGATTTGAAGGTGGAGGCGAATAGAAAAATGAAGAATGCAGGTGGAGAGAAACAGTGCAATTCGATGTTAAAGTGAGAAGATATTAACATATATATATACATATATATATATATATATATATATATATATATATATATATATATATATATATATATATATAGTGTGTGTATGTGTTGGGGGAGAGAGAGGGAATATGAAGGCGTCTGTATAGGCATGTAAAAAGGAGAAAAGAAATTACCTCACAAATACTGATAGAGAGGCGAAAAAGGACAATAAAGTGAAGTGGGTGATAGATATTGAGGAGAAAACGAATCACGGAAACATATAAAAAGAAATGAATGCCGACTGGAGGGAGGCGGAAAAAAAGAAGTAGAAAGATTGAGAGAGAGAAAAGACAGAAGGAGAAGGAGAATATGAAACAGAAAGAGAGAGGAACGGGGAGAGAATATTATGAAGAGAGGAAGAGAATAAGAGGTAGAAATAGTGAGAGAGAAATTAAGGGAAAGTTTTATAAAGACAGGAGGAGAAGGAGGAAAAAATAAAAGACTATATTAATAAAGAAGGAGGAGAAGAATATGAAACGGAAAGATTGAGAGCGAGAGAAAAGAGAAAAATGTTATAAAGACACGAGGGGGAGGAGGAGGAGAATATGAAACAGAAAGATGGAGAGAGAGAAAAGAGAAACAGATGTTATAAAGACGGAAGGAGGAGGAGACGAATAAAAAGCAAAAAGACTGAGAGAGAGAGAAAAATATATATTATAAATACAGAAGGAGGAGGAAATATGAAAGAGAAAGACTGAGAGAGAGAGAAAAAAGAGTGAAAGATATTACAAAGACAGGAGGAGAATATGAAAATGAAAGAGTGAGAAAGAGGGAAGAGGAAAAATATTATGAAGACGGATGTAGGGGGAGGTGAGTATGAAACAGAAAGATAGCGAGTGCGAAAAGAGACAGGAAAATTTCATAAAAACAGGAGGAGGTGAATATGAAACAGAAAGAGTGAGAGAGTAAAGAGATAGGAAAATAGTATAAAGATATGAAGTAGAAAGGGTTCAAATCTAAGAAAATATTATAAAGAGAGGGGGAGGAAGAAGAGGGGGAATATGAAGCAGATAGAGGGAAGGAACTGAGAAGTAAATATAACAAAGGGGGAGGAGTCTATGAAGGAGAAAGAATGTTGGTGAGAAAATATAAGAGCGTATTATGAAGAGAGGAAGAGAAGAGGACTCTGGAGCAGAGAGAGTAAGATGTGAGAGGAAAACATGATGAAGACAGAGAGGGGAGCAGAATTCGACGCAGAAAGAATATTAGGGAGAAAATAGAACATATTATAAAGAGAGGAGGAAGAGATGATTTTGAATCAGAGAGAGGGTGAAAAGTGAGAGGTAAATATGAATTTGAAGCAGAAAGGTGAGAAGAAAGAAAAGCTGTAAGAAAAAGCCACATCGAAAAGTAACAAGAAACTGTAGAGTCATGAAAAAGATCGAATGGTAGGAGCTAAAGATACTAAACGCTGGTGGTAGCAGTAGCAATGGCGGCAGCGTAGATGTGAGTGGAAAATAAGTAAACGAAAGAGGTATCCCAGAGTGCACTGCGTGATTAGATTCTCTATTGATCTCCAAGTCTGCTGACGTCAGAGCAGCGCGCGCCCCAAGTTGACTGCAAAGTTGTGCGTATGCATGTCTGTCTTTGCGTGCATGTATGTGGTTGCGTGTGTATGTTTATTTCTGCACACATGCTTTTTCATGTACAAGAGATAAAGACATTTTTATCGTTAATTATTGTGTGCTATGGATCGTGCTTGCTTGTGTTCGTGTCGATGTTACCCTGTGCATTACTCAATAAACCAGGTCGACAGATTCAATGCAGAAAGCTAAAAGAAGGTATTACTTATGTAGGAATGCTTACATATATTTTAACTACATTACATGAGAAGTAGTTTGAAAGTATATATATATATATATATATATATAAACATATATATATAAACACACACACACACACATATATATATATATATATATATATGTCTATGTATATATATATATATATATATATATATATATATATATATATATAAATGGACACCTTTGGATATAAATATAACTACCTGTTCGGATCTATCTATCTATATATATATATATATATATATATTTATATATATATATATATATATATATATATATATATATGCTTCTTCTCAGACCAGATACATTATGGTGCTTGCCTATCTATTTTTCTATTTGTATGATAACAAATATAGTTTAAGGCATGTGAATATATATATATATATATATATATATATATATATATATATATATATATATATATATATATATAGATATATTAAGTATATTGATGTATTAAGGTACTCAATATTAAGGATAGAACATATGTAAGTACAAAAGTGGACATTGAAGTCAACACACAGAAGCGACAATCTGTTTTATGTTAAACGCAATCGTCGTATATATATATATATATATATATATATATATATATATATATATATATATATATATATATATATCTTCCTATCATCTATGAGTTCGATTCCCAGTAGACGGCCAACTACTGCTACTGTTCTTTCCAAGACTACACTATAGATATGTGTGTATGTGTGTGTACGTGTGTGTGTATATGTGTGTACGTGTGTGTATACATGCTTAAGTTTCATTGCGATAAACACAAATAAAATAAAGGCTCTTTTTTCCTATTCCCATAACAAGAAAGGTTTTGCATACTGTAAAATCAGCACTTGAAACCTGGTTTGCTCTGACCTTGAACCCTGACTAGCTATGCTAAATGGAAAATAAACACTTATCAACAATATATATATATATATATATGGGCGAACAATATATATATATATATATATATATATATATATATATATATATATATATATATATATATATATATATATATATATATATATATATATATATATATATATATATATATATATATATATATATATATATATATATATATATATATATATATATATATATATATAACTTCAGCAGCTTTATTCCAGAAAGAGGAATGTATCAGGGCTCGAGCCCAGTTGAAAGCCATGGACTCGAAAGATTTTACTGATTTTCCTGTCAGCCAGATCGTACAAAACAATTACGTTTTCCTCTCTATTTATATCTTTTATTAAAGACACTTTCTCCATCTTTCTGCCTAACTCTCTCGATTTCTCTTCATATATATATATATATATATATATATATATATATATATATATATATATATATATATATATATATATATCTGTGGGTGTGTGTGTGTGTACCTGCTCGCGCGTGTGTGTGTGCGTGTGTGTAGGTTCATATATTGTCCTGAGCGTCACGTGCACACAGCTTAGAGTTGCACCCAACGGCCTGGAATAAATGTATGTTTATTCTGAGTATAAATTTTATTTAACATTTTGCACCGTTTTATTACCATACAGCACTCACTGTCCTCATTATTTAAAATGCGCTAGTTGCTATATCTCGTATATATATATATATATATATATATATATATATATATATATATATATATATATATATATATATATGCGCTCACACTGACGTATAATACATTTATATACATACAGGGTTCGATGGATAAATTTCGTCTAAATGATGCAAAAAAGAAAATGACACTGACATCTCATTTTAACAGACATATTTACCAAAATGACAAAAAATATCTTGAAATACTAATCAGTAAATGTATTCAATAAAATCGCCATTGGCTTTGACTACGCCATTCAGACGACTTCGGAATCACTTGCATCTCTTCTGGATAGTTTTTTTTGTTTAAGATGTTGAATGCTGTAATAATCCTTGTCGTCAGTACATCTATGGCGTTACGGGGTGTTTTGTTAGTCTCTCACTCAACTGCACCCCTAACAAAATGGGTTCTCCTGCTTACGTGGCATGGTGCAGAGCCCTGTTGCCAGACATATGGTCTTCCAGCAGCCACCCTCTTGACCCAAGGCAGTACAATCTCCACAAAGCACTTGATGTAGACCTCTGTGTTGTGTCTGATGCCCTCACTAAGAAATTCGGGAGTTCTTTTATTATCCAAACGAACAGAGTTTTCTGACTTGCCGTACCTTCGTAATCACCATTAGACCCAGCCATCTCTTTCCAAATCCTTTGCTCTGTCCTCAGATTGATATCTAAATAAGTTGAAGAATGCCGTTTCGAAATTTCTAGCGGAGTGAATTGCGTCATGGTGGTTTTCTCAGACACCAAATGACCCAACTAAACTGGGCAGTTGACAAAAATCAAAAACAAACAAACAACGAAATTAAAAATATAAAATGGCGACAATATAGCAAATATATATATATATATATATATATATATATATATATATATATATATATATATATATATATATATATCTGTCTGTCTGTGGATGACATTATATTAGCTCCTGAATTA
The DNA here is from genome assembly GCA_963932145.1 of Acanthosepion lycidas. Lineage (NCBI taxonomy): Eukaryota > Metazoa > Mollusca > Cephalopoda > Sepiida > Sepiidae > Acanthosepion > Acanthosepion lycidas. Next base: position 38,733,670 of record OZ010589.1, read on the forward strand.
AATTTAATTCCAGTTGAGCACTCTCGGGCTGAGGTATGGTTTTGTAAACAGTGACTATTATAGCTATATAGCGAGACTCTTCGCAAGCCGAATTGAGTCACTGTCGGTCACTGGGCGTGTTTCCAAAAATAAATACGCTAAAAATCCGCGTTCATCCCGACCGTGCGCCGACAGCTTAGTGGTAGAATATCCTCCTGATATCAATTCAGTCGGGTTTCGATCCTAGCTAGAGGCAAACGGATGTCTGGCCGCACTGATGAGCTGTGATACAGCGAAACAGTTTGTCTGTGGATTACATATTATATATATATATATATATATATAATTCCAGCATCATTTTTGAACATATTAAAGATGATCTTCGCCCTCTCTAGCCTTAGAACTTTTCTATCCTGGAGTAACAAGGTGCTCACAGGTTTCACATACGATTTTCATTTTCAAGTCTTTACACTGCTCTTTGGACTGCAGTAGCTGAAACTCCTCTTTCGTGCCAAACGTATTATGGACTGAGTTGGATCTTTTCTAATTGATCGTTTTAGCTTTATGTCGAAATGATGATACCACTTCCTGTTGTGACCTCTTGATCCAGTTTTCCACTTTACTGTTTCCAGTTTTTTAAAACTTATTCACCGTTCTCTTGATGGTTCTTGAATGGACTTTGAAGAGGGAAGTCATAGTATGAATGCTGCTATCATTACTGAAGGCCTGAATGATCTTTTTCGTCTCACCATTGCTCAGTTGGGAAGACAAAATTTTAACCTGTTCTCTTTCTAGCTGAATAACTGATTCTTATGACACACGGTGTCAAGACGTCTAAACGTCTTATTTGAAAACCCGGAAAAAAGAAACACAGAATTAAGTGTTTTTTTTTTTTTTTGGTTTTTGTTTTTTGTTTTTTAGATATTAAACATTTTGTGTGATGGATAATTATGTTGTTACACGATTTGGACAATTTTGCTGTTACACCCGGTATGTATATATATATGTATATATATATATATATATATATATATATATATATACATATATATATATATATATACATATATATATATATATATATATATATATATATATATATATATATATATATATATATATATATATATATATATATAATCCGATTTACGCATAACCGACCATTTCTGTTAGTTTATTAGTTAGTCGGTACTGGTCTTTTCTGTGACATGACCATATATACTTCCTCGATTAACACAATATTTTATAACAATAATAATATTAATAATATATGTCTGTGCGTGTTCTCTTCCGCCAATGTACGCTTATTTTAACACCATGACTTTTTCAACTGCGTAAATAGTCCTTTATTCACAAAAACCGGTTCGCCTCTATATCTGATTGTTTTGCCTGAACACACGTGTACACACTTCCACGAGTGTCTACACACGTGTTATTACGCCGCTGCAAGTATGTAAATCTTCTGCATATACCTGTACGAGTAACTACACGCTTATATGTATTAGGTTGGTGCAAAAATAATGTCGTTTTCTCGCATAGTAACATATGTGAGAAAACGACATTATTTTTGCACCAACCTAATACATATAAATAAAAACTGTAGGAACATCTATACAGACATGCATACACTGTTGCCACAATTTTGTGTATATTCCTACACTCGTTTTTCTACACACGCATAGCAACTATTTTGTCTATACGCGTATATCTCCACATCGGCATGAGTGTCAACACAGGATTTTGTTCACTTGATTTGTGGGATATTTTTGTCTACCACAAAGGTAAGTGACGGGTAAATACGCATTGAGATATATTACAAAGTGCATCGGCAAAAGAAAGGTATAGGATATTTTCTCTGTGCTCATATTGACGGGATATTTGTAGGTATTCTCCGGTACTAGGCGATAAACTGGAGAAACAAGTTACGATCAAAATCTCTATAGCCTTAAGAATCATTACAGTTAGATTGCTATCCCCCAGAGTTCCGCGGCGATGCGTAGTTGACTTTTTAAAATATCTTTTTTTTTTTTAATTCACACGTTTTATCTTTCAACTTCATTTAACAGAATGGTACATGCGTAGGGTACCCAATGAGAATCTGTAATTGAAGCTAAAACAAAATTTTCATCGGTTTGTGCAACAGTTTATTTGAAAATTGGAATTCATTCGAAAAATTATTACTGGGTAAAGGTAATAAGTTTGTTTCACGCCCCCCCCCATATATATATATATATATATATATATATATATATATATATATATATATATATCAGTGTGTGTAAAAAATTTACATTGAATATATCTGTAAAAGAACAATATGAATAAAGAAAAAAGAAAAACTTATCCTAGCCGACTCGTTTCGTCTTCAATGGGACTCACAAAGAATTGAAATCACTTAGAGGACGAAACGCATAGGACTAAAATAAGTTTCCCTTTTGTCTTATATATATATATATATATATATATATATATATATATATATAACTATTTTTTAAAATATAATTCCTTCGCTACATAAGAGTTCTCATGTTTCAAAAACGAGAGCCGAAAACCTCAATATAATTATTAAAATTAAATTGAGTTAAAGTATCAAGCCGTGTTTCATCCTCAAGCGAAAATTTAGGAATAACCAATCTTGAAATTTACGCATCTTTATAAGCATGTTCATTCGCAAAATTAATTACTAAGGAAACGGCTGGGGCGACCATTTTGGTAAGGGGTCTAAGAGATAATTTTTACCCACATATCAGTCACCTTTAGAAAGAAGTCAAGCTATTTTTTTAGATATCTGCTTATATATATATATATATATATATATATATATATATATATATATATATATATATATATATATATATATATATATATATATATATTTGTGTGTGTATATGTGTGTGTGTCTATTAGTTTAAGCTAATCAGTATAACGAGGTTATCATGTAAAAAACCGAGAGTTACCCCCACTTGAAATATAGTTTACTTTTGAATCTAAATTTAATTTTAAATGATTTAATTTATTTTTTTTAATTCTTTGCTTTCGAATTTATTAATTTGAAATATATAAATTACTAATAATTAATTCTAATATTTTATGCAATAATAATTAAATAAACAAGTTTTAACAGACAATTTTGAATCCCTACCACGAGAAAGCGAACTATTTAACAGTCAGAATATTTCCGTACCTGAAGATTGCATGAACTACATGAAACTCCGAGTCTTGCTATCGACGTTGGATATCATGTATATTCATTAATATATACTTGCCGTCCTGGGTATCACGATAAACTACGTCCAAAATCAAGAACTCTGATCAGGAGATTCTGAGGAGCGTGGAACCATCTCTTAATTGCTGGTCTTCCCAGATCCACTCTGACCCGAGCTGGTAGTACCTGTTAAGGTCCCAGCTATGGGCAAATAGTTAACCCCGAAACTGGGATCAAAACACTATGAAAGTGTAAAAATAGGTTTTAATACCAGAAATACTTCGTGAAATATTACTAGCAATACATGCTTGAAAAATATATATTACCAGCGAATGAAAATTCATTTCCAGAAATAGATTTTTGGAAAAAAATATTACCAACAATGAAAATTTTGTTGGCATTAGATAATCCATTAAGGTTGATATGCCGTAAAACATAACAAACCAAACCCAACTAATATATATTTTTAGGTCTGTTTCATAACATTTTGCACTTTAGTTATAATATTAGTTGGTGCAAAAACCTGCGGAGAGTCGTTTGGGGACTTTGTGGCACGTATACGGCCCTTCATAAAGTGTGGTTGGTTCAGCACAAAACCTTCACCACTATAATCAAATCACATGTGCTGGAATTGAGCAGCTTGACCCTCATACGACGGGAGAGTCGAATATATATATATATATATATATATATATATATATATATATATATATGTATAAACTTTAAAAATCAGTTGAATCCGCTACCTTGGCTTCAACCTTACAGTATCCTCAGGCGATTTTTATCAAATGAACCCTATATTATTTTTTAAAAAATAAATAAAGGATGGATGATTGGTTTAATAGAAAAGGAGGAGTAGGAGGATGTGAAGAAGAAGAAGAAGAAGAAGAAGAAGAAGAAGAAGAAGAAGAAGAAGAAGAAGAAGAAGAAGAAGAAAGAAAGAAAGAAAGAAAAAAGAACGTATCGGTGTCGAGGTGGGGGTAATTGAAATGTACATTTAATTTTTTTTATCCACCCTCATATCTGCATAAGAATTTCTTTATATGTATGCAAGGACTCAAGAATTCGGATTTCTGGTTCAAAAATGTCATTATTGCTAATTTTTCTTATTAGCAGAGGTTTTAAATATTGTTGTGGTTGTTATAAAGCTTCGCCTCTTTTAGAATTTTCCAGCTCTGCATGTTAATTTATTTTTATTTGATTTTTCAACACGCATATTGAGCACTTTTTATAACCACTGTGTCCTGGGCTGACTCAACTCTGACCATTAACCTTTTATGTTCTATATATACACAGATAGATAGATAGATAGATAGATAGATAGATAGATAGATAGATAGATAGATAGATAGATAGATAGAAATTATATGTGAAGGACTTACGGAAAAGTGTTTAATATCTGTGATGCTGATAACATGTTCAGTTGCATGGATATTAGTTTGTAACCGGGGGTTTCACGCTAATGCAATCATCAGACAAACTCTCCGACAAAGTTTGATAAAGTTCGTCTGATGATCGCAAAAGCATGAAACTAGGAAACATATACTTTCTAGTGAAATAAATTATAGTCATGGAATCATAAGGTTGTCTCTTTCTTAATTTAATTATCTAATTATTATTTGCTCTCTCGGTACATTGAGCTCTCTGGATTACATCCTCTTTGGAAATATATATATATATATATATATATATATATATATATATATATATATATATATATATATTACAAATAAACAATTCGCCCTTGCATGGAGTATTACTGCTATATATGGTATTGAGCCCCTTCTGTTTCCCTCGGGGTTCTTGATAGGCTCCAGAGGCGGCTGTTCTGGCATCTCGTCTACAGTCGCTCTCTCACAGACGCGCCGTCACCTTCTGTCTTTTTTTACAAATACTTTCATGGCAATTGCTCCGATGAGCTGCATTCGCTGGTTCCCAGACTTCATGAGTTCAAGCCGTCTATTCTACTTTAATAGTTCATGTCTCGCACCTCTCGCCCGTGGAACTCCCTTCCCTAATCCAGTTTCCCTGAGAGCTATAATCTCTATTCAAATGTAATATCAATCGACATCTCCAGTTGCCTTGATCTGTCCACTATCCTTCTCCTCATCCTTTACTCTATCACTCCTATCTGATCTTGCTCCAAATCTTCTGTAACCACTTGCGTCCTAGTGGCTTCTCGCCTTGCTTGGGGTGAAACGCTTAATATATATATATATATATATATATATATATATATATATATATATATATATATATATATATATGTATATATATATGTATATATATATATATATATATATATATGTATATATATATATATATATATATGTATATATATATATATATATATATATAAATATATATATATGAACGATTAAGTGCAAAATTAAAAATAATTTTGTAAAATTTAAAGATGCACCCTCATCCTTTTCTAAAATATATATAGATATATATATGTATTTGTATGTTTTGATGTATGCCTGTATATTCCGCTCCGATGTTCTCTACATTGGTTTAGTAAAATCTTTCAACTGCCATGCTTCACGCGAGTTTCTACTCATTAATCTTACGCATCAACCTGCGAGATATTGCTGAAAAGTTCTCGGCCCGGTTAATTTCCCTAATTGTAAACAGATAAATTGACATCGGGAATAACAATATATATTTAATTCTGTTCGTAGCTAACAACGTATTTAACAATCTGAATCTTTTATTTCAGTTTCTTCGCATCTATCTATCTAGCTAGCTAGCTATATTTGTCTGTTTATTATTTGTCTATCTATTTATAAAAATGTTCTCTCTAACTCTCCCCTTCCCTCTCTTCCTCTCCGTCCATATATATATATATATATATATATTTATATTATTGTATCATTTCAAACCATTTTAATCTTTAACTTTATTTGTTTTAACCTTTTCAAATTTTTCAGAACGTCCATATCTATCTAGCTAGCAAGCTAGCACTCTGAATCTCTACCCTTTTCTCTCTCTCTCTCTCTCTCTCTCTCTCTCTCTCTCTCTCTCGCTCTCACAATATCTAGCTAGCTAGCTACTTAGCTAGCTACTTAGCTAGCTACTTAGCTAGCTAGCTAGCTCTCTGTCTCTCTATCCCACTCTCTCCTCTTTCTCTCTCTCTCTCTCTCTATATATATACATATATATATGTTGCTAGCAAGCTTGCTGACACTATCCATCTCTCTCACTCTCTCACTCTCTCTCTCTCTCTCTCTCTCTCTCTATA
>OZ010589.1:38745097-38747597 GCA_963932145.1 Acanthosepion lycidas
CTTCTGTAGAACCACGTTTCTCTTGCCTGAAGTTTTTCTTCATCTACGTCCAGCATTCATTGTCATTGTAAGAGTAATGATATTGCATAAGGTTTCCGCACTTTTTTTCCCTTTGTTTCCAATTCATCTTTCCTTTCATTGTTTCACTTTAGGAAGGCGTTTGTGCTAACCCACTCAGAATTCGGATTTAAAAAAAAAAAAACAGATATCCAAAATAAAAAAAAGTAACCAAACAAATTGTTGGAAATAAGAATTATTACACAGTATCAGTTAACGCTTACCAGTTTCATTAAAAAAAGAAAAGAAAAAAATATATATTCAGTGTCTTTTCATTTCATAAAGAATTAGTAATTAGCAAGAAAATGTGATTTCCTGCTAAAAAGGATTTTCTCCCTCTAAGACTGGGAATTTTTTGACTCATAGAAACACGTGGGTCTGCAAGTGCAAGAATGTTTTGAGCATATGTATATCTGTTATTATTTCTACATATGTAATTATCAGATAAATGTTTGCATGCGGGTGTCTGTGTGCGTATATGTTTAAATGAATTATTACACAAATACATATATATATTTATATATGTATGTGTGTGTCTGTGTGTCTGTGTGTGTGTGTGTGTGTGTGTGTGTGTGTGTGTGTGTGTGTGTGTGTGTGTGTGTGTGTGTGTGTGTGACATCAATATACTAAGTGACAAATGTTATATTTGTATATTTGGTTGATTTTGTTCAGCCTCTATGGATCATTAACACGAAAATCTAAATACTTTGAACACAATTCAACTAACTCTAATTTGTTACTTTTTGCGTTACTGAGGCCCGTTGGTACAGCTGGTATGACGCTTGCCTGATAGCTTAATAGTCCGGGTTTCAATTCTGGATAGCGGATATGCACTACTGATGAGTCCCAAATATAGGACAAAAACGGCCGTCCAGTGCTTTCTGCATTCTGTCGAGGCTTCATCTAGACTCGATGAATTACTTAATTATAATTATCTCAAATCCTCCTCACAATTCCTTATATATATATATATATATATATACCTGTGTGTGACATTAATATGCCAAGAGACAAATGCTATAATTGTTGTTTTTGTTTAGTGGCATATCAACCTATATGGTTTATTGATACGAAAATCTAAACATTTGAACACAATTATATGACTTCAACTAAAATATATTCCTGTTCATTTTGCTTTAAAAATGTATTTTTGGCAATTTGATTAAATATATTTATAACAAATCATTTTTTTTTATTTCATTATATATTGCTAGTAATTTTATTATAAAAACCTATTTTATAAATTCATTTTGTGTATTGAGGACCACTGTTTGCTCATAGCATGTTGCCTATCAGGTGTTACCACCCTGGGAACAACAGCAAGTAAGACGTGGTTCCACGCTCCTCAAAACTTCCAACATCCGGATCAGAGGCCTTGCTGCCGGATGTAGTTTATCGTCATACACCGTATTTTATATTTGCTGTATTCCTACACACATTTATAAATAAAAAAGAATTATGCCAATATATGTTTGCATGCGGGTGTTTGAGTCCGTGTATATTTAAATAAATTATTATACAAATACATAATATATATATATATATATATATATATATATATATATATATATATATAATATGTGCGTGCTTTATCTATACATATATATGCTTGTTTGTATTTTTTGTTTGTGGGTGTCTCTACGTACCTATATATATAAATATATATATATATATATATAATGGAATCAACCCGTAGGTCAGATTATCCTGGAACAAACACATGCACTATTTGACATCACCATTTTCTATCCGATACATTCAATTTGAAGAATTTCCATTTTAAAACACCAGAAGAAAATCTCAAAGGCAGAATCACTCATGGAATATAGTGATTTTTACCTGTCTTCCTGTGTACAAGCATAAACAAGCTAGAAAATCCCTGCAGCGACAACTTCTCTGTTGTTTGTGCTTTCATTTATTTACGGCGAGAATAATCGAGAATGTTCTCTTTCTTTTTCATCCATAGTGATCTAACAACTACGAAGAGAAATTCTAAACAATCGACGTGTATAAGAGTTAAATCTGGTCACATTAACGCGTTACTACATAGAACACTATGCGTATCATATATATATATATATATATATATATATATATATATATATATATATATATATATATATATAAAGAGATTCTTATATTTATACGTTCTTTTTTATCGATACAAATATTTAAGTAAATGTATCTGTTTATAATAAACAGTATTAATTACATTTACCGGCCTGAATATCCGAGAAATTTTCATAAAAAATATGGGTCCTCCGTGTAGGATTCTTGTCGGAGGAGGCATATTTTCTATGAAAATTTCTCGGACATTCAGGCTAGTAAATGTAATTAATACTGTTTATTATAAACAGATACATTTACTATTAATATTTATCTATAAAAAAAGAACGTATAAGCATAAAAATTTCGTGAAATAATTGTTGGACTTTGTCCATTT
>OZ010589.1:38752597-38757597 GCA_963932145.1 Acanthosepion lycidas
CCTTATATACGCCCGCTGGTTTTTGGTATTACTCTGTGTACTGTGTCAACAGAAAACCCTCTGTTAAGACTACATTCAATCCTCACTTGTCTGCCTATTAATTCTTTACTGCCTACCGTGACTCTCACACAATTTCTTTCTTCGTCTCTTTTCAAACTTTTAGTGACTTCCGGTTTTCTTTTCACTTTATTTTATTTGAAATTTCAGTCATTATTTAGTTTTAAAAAGGCAATCGAATATTCAAATACAATGAATTACTAAGGCATCTTACACTCATGTTAATAAGATGGAGAAATTCTTAGAAATGTGCATAGTTATTTTCCAAGCGTAGCTTAGATGTGGCACAAGGCTGAAAGTATGGGGCACCCAGTGAGGATCGAATTCACTACTCAGTCGTAATCGTTCTAGCAAGACAAGCTTGCTAACCACTATACTGCCTCAATGTGCCCAAATTTGTATTTACTCACCCTACCCACGAGATCAGTTTGTGGCACAAGGTCAGTTTGATATGGGGAGAGCGAGCGCGTGCACACGGGCAAAGAAAAAACTTGCACGAGCCCCAAGCGAAAGTCGGTTGCGCTGGCCTCCTTGCGAGCACCGATTCCTCTCTGTGCATTGAGAGGGTGCGGCCTCGAGCAGCTGTTGCCCAGGGCCCGGCACCTCTAAGTAAAATTTTCCTCAGTTGCGACTCTCTCCTTTGACGGAGCGGCCACTTAGCCGTCAAAGACGGAGACGTAACTGAGAGATGATAAATAATGCGTTACGAACAACTCCAGAGAGTAATTTACACACTCTCTTAGAAATGTTCATATTTTCATGACATTATCGTTTCAGTTTCTTCATTGGCTCAATATTTTTGCAGAGCCATTTTTTTTTTCAGTTCCAAGCTACGGTCTATCTTCTGTTACATGGCACCTACGAAAAGGAAACAAATTATTATCCAATCCTCAAGGTTCACAAACACTACATATTTATAAACAATCTTAACTTCTTCATAAAATAAAGATGTATAATCATTTTAAATCCACGCTGTGGTCCGAAAGTCTTGTCACCCCTACCTCATATAATTTTTCTATTTCAGATGGCTGAGACGATAATTATGGTGTTCATACAGACTTTCTCGGTGTATTACAGCGTCAATGAAAGTGAATATACTTAATCCAGTACATGTGCTTTGTATTACTGTATTACTACTTCTATTGTTCGCATTACTTTTTGGTAGGGGTCACAAGACTTTCGGACCATACAGTCTTTCACCCTAGTGTATATAAATTCGAAATTTTATACGTCAAGTCACCGGTAATTTCATTTGGTGTACTTTTCCAGATCCTAGTTGGATCATCTTTTAACTTTAACCTACCTATTTCTTCTTGGCAAGGATTCAACGCAATTCTTCAAGTTTAGTTTCATGGAACTAATTCTACCTCTGCAATGATATTCAATGAGATTGAGATCTAGTGACTGAAAAATCATTGTTGCGTTCTATAAACCAATTTTCTACTGTTTTTAATTTGTGACACGAAGCGTTGTCCTGATCGAAGTGGCCACTAGGGGATTTATAAAATCAAGTCCATAGTCAGCCGCAATATCTAGGTAGGATGTGATATTTAAATCTTTTAGTAGTACTAAGAGTAGCATTCACTATAACTTTACACCCCAGTCAGCCTGTACTGTTGCTGAAAGGCAGGGTGGATTTAAACTTTTATGTTGTTTGCTACATCTTTTGACCCTACCATCAGGATTTCGCAATAAAAACCAATACTAAACAAAAGGCCACGTTTATCTCTCGTCCAAATTTTGTTGTTCTTAGTGAATTGTAGCCTCGACTTGAAAAAAATGGCAGCCGGCGAAGCATTCTACAGCTGTAGTCCTTCAGCATCAAGGTTCGATGTGTTGCGCGCTGTTACAGCGCTTGACATAGCATTGCCTTCAAATCAGTTTGTGTCAGTTTGTGTCCGGTCACAGAAATGCCGCTCGCTGGAATGTTTTTTTTGTTTTTTTTTTTTTTCTTCTGACCATTATCTAAAAATCCTACAGATGGTTGAGCCCTAAATCTTAACAGATCAGTAGTTTTTAAATACTCAAACTCGTCTCCGGCACCAATGACCATGGCGCGTCCAAATTCACTTAAAATATATTTCATTCTCATACTGCCATGGATAAATGCCTATATCATTAAATTCAGACACATCGTTGGCTGTTTATAAATTTGAATAAAAATGTTTATTTCACGTGTGTGTGTGTATATATATTTATATAACACGAACAGCCGCACACACAAATATATATTTTAAGACATTTTTACAGATACATAAATGATCTATTTATAATAAACAGTATTAACATTTACCGGTCTGAATGTCCAAGAAATTTTCATAGAAAATATTCGTCCTTCGAACCTGTATACTATACGGAACCGTCATCTAGCTTGACATGCTTTTACCGATTTGGCCACAGAGAAGTGTTCGTTTAGCAAGGTCGAAATAACTGTATTTAAATTTCAATCTTCCATGAATCTCTTACGTACATTCATGTCAGCTCATGGCGTATCAAATGTGAGCAAATGACGTCACATATTATGAAATGGACAAAGTCCGACAATTACTTTAAAACAATATATATATATATATATATATATATATATATATATATATATATATATATATATATATATATTGGACATATAGTGCTGGTGTTAATATAACAGTGCTCGATGTAATACAAGATAGCTATTAAGCATATATATTAATAAATATGCATATTATGACTCACTGATGCTACGGATCAACATTTCCTGCACAACGCGATCTTCAGGTGCTGGGTATAGACTGGCTGTTACATAATTTCAATTTTTTTCAATATATCTGAATATCGTAATGTTGGCATAGATATATATTATACTGGGAATACAGTTTTTAATTTTAAATATATTTGCCATTTAGAACAAACGGGATTTTGTATATATAAGCTTCGAATCGCGTGAACACTGAGAGATATATATATATATATATATATATATATATATATATATATATATATATATATATATATATATATATATATATATTAATGCATGTTTATTTTTTCTATCGTTCTTTCGTTTTTCTCTGTTTGGTGGGAGTAAGGGAATACAATTTTTTTTCCGCAGTGTCTATTGTCTAAAGCACTTTCGGACACATCTTGAGCCATTTTCTTGTGTTTTTTATTTGACGTGTTGTTAATTTCACTTCATGCTTTGACTGTTTTAGATGTATTTTATTGTTGTGTTCTTTCCAATGATAGAAGAAGCGTTTATTCCGAGCCTACGCCCGTTGAGCGTTGCTGGAATTCGTGTGAGAGTCTTTCTATTTTTAAAAGACATTCAAAGCACCATTCTCACTGTTGAATAAGGTGACGTTGATAGTGGGTGAAAGATGTTTATTGTTGTGTTGTTTTCAATACTAGTAGGAATGTTTCTTTTGAGCCTTCGCAAATTGAGCCCAGATGGAATTTGATGGAGAGTTTTAATATTTTTTTAAAACCTTGTTGTCACTAATCAAAATAACCCCATCGTCTTTTTCATGTTGAATTGAACATGGTCTAATGTTAATTATGTTTTATGAATATGTCCTGAAGATGGTCTATTAGACCGAAACGTCCGACGCTGACATTATATTAACATTAAAACAGCATAATTGCATATTAGTATTTTCGTTTGTTTTTTTCCGTATATTTTTCTTCATACTGTCGGATCTATATCCATATATTTGCTTATATATATATATATATATATATATATACTCCGATTTCTTCGCTCCCCCGTTATCTATTACAAAGTTTACAGACGGGATGGAACGGAGTTGCTGCATGAAAAAAGAATGACAAATATGCTTTGTTCTCAGAGAGACTTTTATAATAATAAGACATGCAAAAAAACATTCGTTAATTTCGTTAATGGCTGCCCACTCGTATTCGAGGAGACCCGGCTGCTGGGGCGGCTATCTAATTCCTGTTGCAGACGCTTTCTCAGGCGCATTTTGTGTTTGTTCAACACCCTCAGAGCCTACCTGTGGTTTATACTGCAACTATGCTGATCGGACCTTAGTTACAGTTTCTGGGAGAGAAGCGTGCTATCTAGCGTGGTCAACAATCTGAACAATATCAGCAGGCTCAAAACCTCAGTGACGATGACTTGTGAGATCGTGTCTAGCGCAGCCATCCGTCTACCCAGTTTCACTCACAAGGTTTAGGTCAACCGGTGGTATGGTTTTCAGGTACGCTCAAAAGGAGCCGCACAATGGGATCACCTCCACCTTCCTGACAAATCGAACATGGCGAGCTTCGCATGGTCAGAAAGCGAACGTTCTAACCACTCAGCCATTACACGAAACCATATATATATATATATATATATATATATATATATATATATATATATATATATATATGTCCTGCGTGGAGATCTATATATCGCGTATATCATCATAAAAAAGTAAAGTAGAACAAAAGGGAAAGGTCCTACATATGATGTGGAGATACTTGCGACTTCAGAGTTAAACGGGCCGGAATCATCTATGTTCCAAAGGGAAATGTCTCCACGAGCTTGTAAGCTGCTGGGGGAGACAGATTTAGCCTCACCCTCGGCCTTAGAAGAAAGCTACCTTCTCGTTTGGCTGCTGTTGCTTTGGGCCACTGTATAGAACGACGTCACGAAGCGGCTATCATGTGACCACGTGACTTATCTCCTGCATAGTGAGATCTGCTCTTTCTGCATCCCTATACCTACATAATGTCGACTCTAAATAAAATTTATTTTACGCTATGACGGGAATTTCTATGTCCGACACACTTCTAAAATGCTATCTTAAAAGAGTTACTGTAGTCTAAACACTCAATGCAGCTGACACGTGATGTACGTTTATTTAATACTTAGTTAAGGTATTTCCTTAAAAAGAATATAGAAAATACTCCCCTGGTCTTAAAAAAGAAAACAATGCAATTTTAGAATAGACAGCGGAATC
>OZ010589.1:38762597-38767597 GCA_963932145.1 Acanthosepion lycidas
TCAAGCGGAAGTTACTCCTTACGAATGGAATACGGAGGGAATGAGTGTGGTTTGCTACAATGTGAGTGGCTTGGCGGACCTTAGCTGTGAAGGTTTGAACTGGAGTATGAAGCATAAAGCTATGGTGTCCAAGCTGCTGCTGATCGTGTTTTGATGTTGTGTTCTCTTAAAGTTTAAATTAAGTCAGGCAGAATAATTAAAATGGATTGAAAGAAAAGAATAATATATAATAATTCAATTAATCTATGGCAGTATCGGATGTTATATGCACAATAGAAATGTGTTTTGGCAGGCTTTACTTTAGAAATGCATTGAGATCAGTAAGAAAGGTATTGTGTCAGATCAGGCTCCAGTTCACCCAGGTGATCCCATGTTGTGAAACATAGGTAGGTAGTTTCTGGCTCATTAGGATATATTTATGTTATCTTTGCTCTACTTAACGTATTGAGCTCTTTTCGTTTTAATTTATTACTCGCTGTTTTTTTTATTCTTCTTCTTCTTCTTCTTTGTACCAGAAATTCAAGGTACTGAACGATTTCTTTCGTCCTCTTCGGATGTTTCTGGTTCTTTCTTTCGTTTTTCTTCCAAATTTTTTCCTCGGGTGCCAATTTATTTGAAAATTGTCCTATCCAGTTTTTTTTTTCAGTTTAAATAGATTTACATTACATTAATTGTACTATCCAGTTTTTTTTCAGTTTAAATAGATTTACATTATATATATATATATATATATATATATATATATATATATATATATATATATATATAATGGACTCTCCCATCGGTTTCGACGTATGCGGAACTGACAGCTTATTGATTCAGTTATGAAAGTTTGTACGATAATCTTAAGTGACATTTAAGACCCACTAGTGATTTACAAAAGAGACCCCATATGGAGAAAGTGTGAGAATTGTGAGATGAGATCTCTGTTAGATTGGCTGACCTTTTAGATCTTGCTCTCGCTTCTTGAAGATGATTCATTCAAGCAGATTGAAAATTGCTGAGTCCACTAAAACACGTTGATCTCCATTCTACCCGCTCCAATATATATAATGTAAATCTCTTTACTTACACCCAGTCTCTTTCTCACGAACCCTCTTATGCACAAAGCCTTTTATGTGTGAGCTCTTGAAACTTCAAATTTCACCTTATTCTCTGTTATTATAGTATGATTTTACCTCTGTAAACATTGTCTTTTTCTACGGGTTAACTATGAGAAATTTTTCATAGTATGCTTTATAAAGATTTATTTTGTAGTCAGCAACACTATGTGCATTTTCTTTCAATCATTACAACATGGACCTAAATCATTTATACCGATATATGGTGACCTCTTGACCTATCATAAATGCTGATGACCTCTTGGCCTACTATAAATGCTTATCAGTGGTCAGAAAATTTTACTGTAGAATGATACATATTATAGCTATAACTGCTTTATTCTTTCATTATGATGATTTGTAATTGATCTAGCGAGACAAGCTTGCTAACCATTACTCTACGTTGATGTACCCAAAGCGTATGGTGGTTGTTCTAAGCGTAGCTTTGATGTGACACGAAGTCGGAATTATAGAGCCCACAGAGAGGATCGAACTCACTACTCAATCATAACTGATCTACCGAGACAAGCATGTTAACCATTATACCGTGTCGAAGTGCACCTGTTCTTTTAGCATGATTTGCATACATGATTATGAATAATTGCTATTTTTTTTTAATAGAAATGCATTAAAATAATTTTACTACAGAAAAAAATGCATATGTATTTACTATAGAAATGCATTATAAAAGGAGGAGACTGTAAAATGAAATTAGTAAAAGCGTTACTAATATAATAGGACACTTTTATAAGTATATTGTTAATGATTCTAATTTTGAGATGCATTCAAATTAGCAAGAATGTATTGTCAATGTTCGGGAACATTACTGAGGGAATATGATGTTTATTTCTTTGCATTACAAATATTAGTTTGGTGCAAAAAAATAATGACGCAATAATGTCGTTTTTTGACGCATTTTTTAACGTCAAAAAACGACATTATTACGTCATTATTTTTGCACCAACCTTATATTAACTTTAACATTCAAGAAATAACCTTCGTCTCTTTGTCCAGGCATAATTTCTTTGTCCAGGTCTGTTACTAATGTCGAAAGTGGTTCTATAAACAAGTTACGCTTTTTGATGAAGGGGTAGGTTTCAGTCAAGTGTGCGTGTGTGTGTATGCGTCTTTTAAAAGCGTACGCATGTGTATGCACCGGGCAAAATTTCAGCCAATGAGAGAAGCGCACTGCATGACGTCATCACAACCAGCAGCAGCAGTTCTTGACTTCGCGCCTTATAAAAGAAGTGTATCCACTGACGTCGATCGCGCCCACATCCGTACAGATTCACAGTGTGGAGCCCATTCGCTCTTATCTTCGCCTTCTCCATCTTTCTTTACATCTGCTGTTACTCCTCACTTTCTTTTATGTTTCATAAGGCTTCACTCTCATGCTATCCTCTCTCTCTCTCGTTTTTTTCTCAACTCCTTCTTTCCCCCATATATGTATATCATTCTCAGCACTGTTCGCTCTTATGATTATGATTTTGTTCATGTTTTGTACAAATTACAAACCTACTTCTTCGCCGTTGTCGTTTTCTTCTTCTTCTTCTTCTTCTTCTTCTTCTTCTTCTTTATTTTTCTTTCTTTCTTTCTTACACGTCTTCACATTTTAAAATTTTTTCTTATTTTTTGTCTCTAATAATCTATTTCTAATTTTTTTCATTTTTGTTATTTTTTCTCTTTTCTTTTTAAAATACATCCAGTTCTTCTTCTTCTTCTTCTTCTATCTTCTTCTTCTTCTTCTTCTTCTTCTTTTTCTTCTTCTTCTTCTTCTTGTATTTCTATTAGGTTGGTGCAAAAATAATGACGTAATAATGTCGTTTTTTGACGTATTTTGTAACGTCAAAAAACGACTTTATTACGTCATTATTTTTGCACCAACCTAATACTACGATTGCTACTACAAATTTATTTCTTTTCATACCTCACTAGTTCCGTTTTCCCTCGTCTTCTAACTCTCCTCCTCCTTCTATGAATTTATCTTTCTTTCTTTTTTTCCACACTTCTCAGACTGTTATTCTTTCTTCTAATCTTACTTTCCTTCTTTTTACCGTTTTCCTCTTTTTTACTATAGCAAATAATTTGACTTCTGCATGTCTATTTTTCTTTCTTTCTTACGCGTCTTCACATTTTTACCTTTTTTTACTTTTTTTTTTGTCTCTAATAATCTATCTCTATTTTTTTTCATTTTTGTTATTTTTTCTCTTTTCTTTTTAAAATGCGTGAAGTTCGAGTCATTTTCTTTCTTTCTTTCTTTCTTGTTATTCGTAAACTTCTTTTGCCTTTACTCGTGCTCTCTTATTCTTTCATTTAAACCTTCTCTTTGTATTCTATTTTTCAAATAATCACACTTCGATTTATTCCTTCTTTCTTTCTTTCTTTCTTCCTCCTTTTCCTTCTTTCTTTATGTCCATCTCTGTCTGTATTTCTTTCTTTCTTTCTCTGTTTATTTTTCTCTTTCTCTCTTTCTTTCTTTCATTCTTTCTCTTATCCCTTTTGCATTTTCGATGTCCTCTTCTATGACGTCGTTTCCTTTTCTAATTAATAACTTTCTTTTCTCCTCATTCTCTTTCTTTTATTTTTTCTTTCTTTCCTCCTTTTTTCTTCCCTCCTTTTTTCTATTCTAGCAAGAAATTACATCTTTTCAATTTTCTATTTACTCTCTCTTTTCGCCATCTTCATGATGCATTTATTTGTTTCTTTTCGTTTCGTTTTTTCTTTTCATTGAGTATTTCGATCCTACTCCTTCTCCTGCTGTTTCTCTAATTTTTATTCTTATTCTCCGTCGTCTTCCTCTTTTTATCCTTCTCTTCTGTCTTCATCTTACCTTCGTCATATTTCACGCCCTCTCTTTCCTTTACCGCCCACTTCTTCATTCTCGTCTCCTCCACCTTCTTTCCTTTTTGCCTTTCACATCTTACCCACTCCTTTAAAGAAGTATTTCCCCTTTATACCCGCTTTACTGTCCCTGACCAGCAAGGGACAAAAAAAAAAAAAAAGATGATGCATAAACTAATAAAAATGACAGAATAACACAAAGGTGTTGCGTTTTATTGAATATCAATCTTTCCATTTTTTTTTCTCTATAAATTGATGGATGCATCATTCCATCCATTCAGAGAACGATCGGCGCTAGTACTCACTACAGGTATTTGCTTGCGTCTTGGCCGGTTTTTCTCAACTTATCTATTCACACTTGATTAGATGGATGCTTGTATTATTATTTAAGGTTTGTTAACTATCTACTATCTATCTTAATTTGATTGTGTGAGAGGGATCTTTGAGAGGGGTTCCATTGAAGTCCCAGTTAGGAATGAAGCCGCTAACAATGCCTGGAATGGCACGCACGCATTGCATGCATAGATAGATAGATAGATAGATAGATAGATAGATAGATAGATAGATAGATAGATAGATATGGACATATAAACACACACATATATAGAGAGAGAAAGAGATACATAGATACAATAGATAGAAAGATAGATAGATATTGATATATAAACACATACACATATATAGAGAGAGAAAGGGTTAGATAGATAGATAGATAGATAGATAGATAGATAGATAGATAGATATGAAGACATTGACATATAACCACACACACACACACACATATATATAGAAAGAGAAAAAGATATATACATATATATATATATATATATATATATATATATATATATATATATATATATATAGTAATAAGAGAAAAATCAGATGAAGTAAAATTATGCTGGTCACAGCATTTACTTTACCTATATATATATATATATATATATATATATATATATATATAGATAGATAGATAGATAGATAGATAGATAGATAGATAGATATGAAGACATTGAAAGATAGATAGATAGATAGATAGATAGATAGATAGATAGATAGATA
>OZ010589.1:38770097-38910097 GCA_963932145.1 Acanthosepion lycidas
ATGCGCTGTTTATAATAAACAGAATTGACTACATTTACCAGCCTGAATGTCCGAGAAATTTTCATAGAAAATTTCTGTCGGCCACCAGGAATCGAACCTGTATACTACACGGAACCGTAATATAGCCTGACGTGTTTATATCATTTAGCTATAAAGCGTCTGGTTAGAATAGTCAAATTCGAAAAAAAAATATGTGAAATTTGTTGTTTAAAAACAGTAATTTAAACTACGTAAGCAGACGCTTCTTCTGTAGCTAAATAGTGTAGCACATCAGGCCGTGTAGGATACAGGTTTGATTCCTGTCGGAGTACATATTTTCTATGGAATTTCTCGGACATTCAGGCAGGTGAATATAGTTAATACCGTTTATTATAAATAGAGCGTTTACTTATTTTTTTAACTAACAACGTAGAAACAGAATGAAGAAATATATACATATATATATATATATATATATATATATATATATATATATATATATATATATATATAATATCTCTCGTTGTTGTCCCTTTCTTTTAGTTCTATCTCTTTTCACCTCCACCCCTTTCCTTGTTATATGTTTCCTTCGTCCCTGTCGCTTTCACTTTTCTCATTATACCTTTCATTCATTTCGGTTGCCCCCCCTCTCTCTCTCTCTCTCTCTCTCTCTCTCTCTCTCTGTGTGTGTGTGTGTGTGTGTGTTCTTTCTCCCACATCCTTTCTCTCTTTACGTCTTTCTTTCGTCTACATCCTTTTCCCCTTTCTCTTTATTTCGTCTATACTTCTCTACTCTCTGTATGCCATCCTTTCTCTCTAACTGACCCTTCCCCTACCTCTCAGTATCTGTATCTTCCTTTCGTCTCCATCCTTTCACATCTTTGTCTCTCTCTCTTTTTCCCTGCATGCTTCTCTCTCTCTCTCTGTGTGTGTGTGTGTGTTCTTTCTCCCACATCCTTTCTCTCTTTACGTCTTTCTTTCGTCTACATCCTTTTCCCCTTTCTCTTTATTTCGTCTATACTTCTCTACTCTCTGTATGCCATCCTTTCTCTCTAACTGACCCTTCCCCTACCTCTCAGTATCTGTATCTTCCTTTCGTCTCCATCCTTTCACATCTTTGTCTCTCTCTCTTTTTCCCTGCATGCTTCTCTCTCTCTCTGTGTGTGTGTGTGTGTGTTCTTTCTCCCACATCCTTTCTCTCTTTACGTCTTTCTTTCGTCTACATCCTTTTCCCCTTTCTCTTTATTTCGTCTATACTTCTCTACTCTCTGTATGCCATCCTTTCTCTCTAACTGACCGTTCACCTACCTCTCAGTATCTGTATCTTCCTTTCGTCTCCATCCTTTCACATCTTTGTCTCTCTCTCTTTTTCCCTGCATGCTTCTCTCTCTCTCTCTCTCTCTCTGTGTGTGTGTGTGTGTTCTTTCTCCCACATCCTTTCTCTCTTTACGTCTTTCTTTCGTCTACATCCTTTTCCCCTTTCTCTTTATTTCGTCTATACTTCTCTACTCTCTGTATGCCATCCTTTCTCTCTAACTGACCCTTCCCCTACCTCTCAGTATCTGTATCTTCCTTTCGTCTCCATCCTTTCACATCTTTGTCTCTCTCTCTTTTTCCCTGCATGCTTCTCTCTCTCTCTCTCTCTCTATCTCTCTCTCTACCCCCACCTCTCTCTGTCTTTCTTTCAACCCCAAACCTTTTTCCTTGTTTTTTCATATAATTATTTCCTCTTTAAAACTTCCATTTCTGTCTTTGTATCTTTATTTCGTCTCCATTATTTCCCATCTCTCTCTCCCCCACACATCTCTCTCTCCCTCCCTCTCTATGACTTGCTTTTGTCTCCATTCTTTCCCTTTCACCCTCTCTGTCTTTCTTACAGCTCCATCTTTTTCCTATTTCTCTCTCTTTATGCCTTTCTTTGGTCTCTATTCCTTTTTCCTCCTCTCTCTATAGGTATGCGTCCGTTCTTTTAAATTTTCTCTATGTCTTTCTTACCACGTGACTGTCATTCGTTCGCGGCATTATTTCTTCCTCGCCTACACCTTCTTCTCCTCCTCCTCTCTCTCGACTTTTTCAGTCTCATACAACTTAATATTTTATGTAGCTTTCTTGGTCAGAAACTGAAAAGGATTCTAGCCCAAAACAGACAATAATTAGACAGATACTACACTCTGATCCTGTTTAGAAAAGCGTGGCCGCCGTACCTACAGTCAGGATTATTCCCTTTTACTAAGCTCAGCTGAGATGTTATGTAATAGCGTTTGTTTGACACAGGGCTCTAACTACAGGACACTCAGTTTAACCTGATTTTAATGATGTCAAAGGTCAGGTTTTGCGCCATTACAACCAGATGATAGGTTACCGACTGACACGGAGTCATAAGAAAATATTTTCTATGATTTTTTTTTTTTCGTTTCACCTGCCTTATCCAGATTGGATGCTTTCAGCCTTGTGCCACACCTAAGTTACTCTTAGAAAATCATCTGGTCACTTCGTTGTCGGGTAATGGTTAGCAATCTTGTCTCGCTAGATCAATTATGACTGATTTGTGTGTTCGATCCTCACTGGGAGTCCAAACCTTTCAGCCTTATGCCATGTCTATGATAAGCTTAGGAAATCACTATTAATGATCTGGAAATCATCAGAGCTGCTGTTAGATGTGTGGGTGGGAAGAGATATTTAATTGCAAGAGATTGCATGTCTGCGAGTCGGTCTTCGTTGCAAATGACGTGCACGTGAGAGAATTGTCAATCCGGTGGCTCAGTCAGAGTTAGGAAAGAAGATTGTCGACGAGACAACAGCTCGGCACATCAAGGCGGAAAGCAATATATATATATATATATATATATATATATATATATATCAAAACCTCCAGTGTGTGTAAAGGGCGGGGTCGTGGGAGGTGCGATGCACCAGAAAATAAGCTGCGGTAAGCAAGAACAGAAATGAAGAGTTGGACAGAGACTCTCGTGTGAGCAGACCCCAACCCACAAGCACGTGCACGCCATACGCACAGAAGGAAATAAAATACAACGAGATAAAGCTACCTGCACACAAGATGATAAACAAGTGCTTATCATTAGAATAAAAAGAAATAGCTTACTTTCCACAGTCTCCTTCGAAATTATCGTTGCCTACTTTCTGCACACAGGCTCACAAAAGTAATGCTCAAAAACGGTAGAGGCAAAAGACCGTTGCACATTGCACTTCAGATGACTTAATCCATTTTAATTCTGTACAAAAAACTGGGTTTTTTTTTATGTAAACGTGGACAATGAGGTCTGGAGCGTATGATTATCAAACACGCATTCTTATAACCTGAAAATATTTTTATTAAAAAAAGTAAGCAAAACAGCAATTTTATTAACAAATAACTCGACTACAAAAACGCATGATAATTATGCACCAACCAATATATATATATATATATATATATATGTGTGTGTGTTTGTATATATATATATATATATATATATATATATATATATATATATATATATATATATATTACAATTATTAGGATATATATATATATATATATATATATATATATATATATATCTTATAATTGTAATAATCAGATGAGATGTGATGATGCATATTGAAACATGAGTGCATTTATATACCAGCTTTATATATCTTTCAATGTAATAATTTATAATAAAGAATTTTGCTCTACTATTAAATTGTATTAAGCCCTATTTGATTTTCTCTCATTTCGTACATATCTATCTATCTATCTATCTATCTATCTATCTATCTATATATATATATATATATATATATATATACGTATGTATGTATGTATATATGTATGTACGAAATGAGAAAGAATCAAATATAAATTCAAACGTTCGTAACATTAATTTAAATAGGGCTCATTACAATTTAATTAATTGTTAAATGACTGATTATTACAACTATTAGGATTTGCTTTTTCCGCGAAAAAAGTGAAAGAAATGAAAAAGAGCAAGAAAGAAAGACAAGGTATAATCTTTAGATATAAAGATATAATCTCTTATATATATATATATATATATATATATATATGTATATATGTATATGTGTGTGTGTGTGTGTGTGTGTATATATATATATGTAGGCGCTCCATTTATTTATTCAAACGTTTATTTCGTCTACCGGCCTGAATATCCGAAAATATTATTAGAGAAAAATTGCACTCTCCTGCAGGATTCGAACCTGCGTTTCCCTAGGGGTAACCGTCATTAGATCTGACATCCTACTTTTTGTATGAATGATTCATTGTAATATTAATTGAACTGCACCACATATTTTATATATATATATATATATATATTAGGTTGGTGCAAAAATAATGTCGTTTTCTCACATAGTAACATATGTGAGAAAACGACATATATGAACGATATATATATATATATATATATATATATATATATATATATATGATTCTATATGATGATAGTTTGTGAAGAAACAACCACAATTTTGGGAAAATTTTAATACAAAGTACTCGTATACATTGTGTGCCAAGAGGACCCCAACCCTAACCTTGCTACGAGGACCCCACCCTTAACCCATCTCCGTAATGAGTAGAACGTCTGCTCATGGAACAGACAAGGTACTGCGATTAAGTTTTTTATTCAATTTTTCTTGTGTTCGAAAAAGTCTTTTCTTTTCTGAACACAGAGTTGGTAAAAACTGTTTTGTAATCCCGAGCAATTTTCGGCTATACTTTTAACCATTATCAAGAGCGGTTTTATTTTGACTTTTTAATTAGGTTGTGTGCATGTATCTAGACTTATTTTTTGAACACTGCACATTATGGCCGTGTTAGATTTCTTCTCAAAGTAAATAAATATCCTAAATAATATCCTAAAGCAAATAATAACAGGATATTAAAACATGTTAAAAATCGCTACATAATGGCAATTATGTTTCGACACTAGAAACGTGTCTCCTCGGGCGATGTTAAACTAATGGCGATATTGACTTGCCAGCAGTTTGAGGATCGACTGAGGCTGGAGGCTGACAATCCCCATGAAATGTTGTTTCTTCCCTGAAGTTATGCGCACTATACAAAGTAATACAACGTACAATCGAAACCCTACAATCGATTGTAAACTGGGGCAAGAATTGGCTGGTCAACTTCAACGCTTCTAAGACAAAACTGCTCTCTGTTAATCACCACAGTGATCCTTCCCTCCCTCCATTAGAATCTCTGACGGTCAACTTCTCGAGAGCAACTCTCTGCGGCTTCTCGGTCTCACGTTGACTGCTGACCTGAGATGGAATAAATACATTGAATCAATTGCTTCGTCCACCGCAAGGAAAGTTGGCTCCCTGAGCCGCGCCAGGAAGTTTGTCTCCCCGGAGTCGATCCTCCAGATCTACAAATCAACAATTCACCCTTGTATGGAGTATTGCTGCCATATATAGTCTGGTGCCCCTTCTGTTTGCCTCGGGGTTCTTGATAAGCTCCAGAGGCGGATATGCAATGTAGTTGGCCCTGCTCTGTCGTCTCGTCTACAGTCACTTTATCACAGACGTGCCGTCGCCTCCCTCTGTCTGTTCTACAAATACTTCAATGGAAATTGCTCCGAGGAGCTGCATTCGCTGGTTCCCAGATGTCATGAGTTCAAGCGCCATACGAGGCTGGCATCCCGCTCTCACCTCTTCACTGTCGAAACTCCTAAATGTAGCCGTCTCTTCTACTCTAATAGCTTCATGTCTCGCACCTCTCGCCTGTGGAACTCCCTTCCCTATTCCTGTTTCCTTGAGAGCTATAATGTCCAGCTATTCAAGTGTAATGTCAATCGGCATCTCCAGTTGCCTTGATCTATCCACTATCCTCATCCTTTCTTCTATCACTCCTATCTGATCTTGCTCTAAATTTTCTGTAACCCCTTGCGTCCTAGTGGCTTCCCGCCTTGCTTGGGGTGAAATTCTTAAAAAAAAAAGGTATCCGACTTCAAATTTTCACTTAACTCCGTTCATCAGGGTCTTGGATTCATCTGTGACCCGGAACTGAATGGGCAATGTTTCCGCGAAGCTTTGAAGTCGGTCCACAGATACATAGATTGAACTTTTATTATTTTATATACTTTGCTTAACTTCAGTGACGAAATAGCTTACAGGAGGAAAATGAAGTTGAAATACATGATTCAGTGCCTGTTAAAGGGGTTTCGAAATGCGTGAAGGGGTAAGTGAGACAAAAGAAATTTATAACTTGTTAACTGATCAGGTTGCGTAGGCCGTTAATGTTATTTTTAGATGGTGGCACAAAGAAACGTATGGGGCACCCAGTGAGAATCGATCATAACTCATCTAGCAAGACAAACTCGTTGACCATTGCACCACTTTGGAGTAAGCGTAACTTAGATGTGACACAAAGCCGGAATTATGGGGCACTGTGAGTATCGAACTCAATACATAGACGTAATTGATATAGCGAGACACTTCCTAACCATCACACGACGTCGAAGTGGGCACCTTGGTGTAATGGTTAGCAACCTTGTCTCGCTAAAACAGTTACTACTGAAGAGTGAGTTCGATCCTCACTGGATGCCCCATACTTTCGGCCTTGTGCCACATCTAAGCTACGCTTGGAAAATCTCTACACTACGTCGAAGTGCCCAACCCGTATGATGGCTTTCCTTAGCGTAGCTTAGATGTGCAACAAAGCTGAAAGTATGGGGCACCCAGTGAGGATCGATCGTACATGATGTAGCGGAGCAGTCTCGGTAACCATTACATCACGTGGAAGTGTCCGTTTTCTAAGCGTAGCTTAGATGTGGTACAAGGCCGAAAGTATGGAGCACCCAGTGAGTCTCGAACTAACTATTCAGTCGTTACTCATCTAGCGGGGTAAATATTACATCACATGGAAGTGTCCCTTTTCTAAGCGTAATTTAGATGTGGCACATGGCTAAAAGTAAGGGGCGCCCAGTGAGGATCGAAATCAGTATTCAGTTGTAACTGATCTAGCGAGACGAGCTTGCTAATCATTACTCTATATTAGAGAGACCAATATTATTTTTAGATGATTCCGAATTTTGGAAAATTTCAATAGATTACACCTTAAGATATTGTATTCTCTTTTAATACTTTCAAAGTCTTAATTATGGTCACTTTATGTTATGGTCCTATTCCTTGTACCACGGTGATAGTCCAAGGTAAAACCAATAAAGAAGAAATCGAACACAGGTATGGAATAACACAGACATATATTACAAACAGGAATATATACAGAGAAGTAGAAGTGTTAGTACGAACAATCAGGCTTAGTAGAGAGAACAATGTAGTCTCGACCAGTATCACTATTCCAATGTCTTGCAGTAATTGTCTGAACGCGACTCTGTTTCGGACTGCCTTTGACTCGACTCTTGACTCGACTTGAACTACTGACTAGACTTGAACTACTGATTATATTTAGTCACCCCCTCCACGAGGGCATCATGTGGCACAAGGCCTTTTTAACGCTGGATCTCCGAGCCCGTGTGCTCGGCCAAAAATATGCCCGTTGAACCCGTATAAACGGCTTCAGGGTCAGTTTACCTCTCCGAAAGAGAATCCGCCCTTCGGCGTAGCCTTCTTCGGGTACCTCCCCGTTCGGAGGCAGAGAGTATAACCGAACGGTCGGTCAAAACTTGAACGACTGATGATATTCAGTCACCCCCCCGCACTAGGGCGTCATGTGGCACAAGGCGTTTTTAACGTGGGCATTCCGAACCCGTGGGCTCGGCCAAAAATATGCCAACTGGACCCGTATAAACGGGTTCAGGGCCGGTCTACCTCCCCGAAGGAGACTCTGCCTTTCGGCGTAGCCACCTTCGGGTTCCTCCCGTCCGTAGGATGAGAGTACAACCGAACAGTTGTTCAAGTCAAAACCTGAACGACTGATGATATTCAGTCACCCCCCCCCCACGAAGGTGTCATGTGGCACAAGGGCTTTTTAACGTGGGCACTCCGAGCCCGTGGGATCGGCCAAAAATATGCTCATTGAACCCGTATAAACGGGTTCAGGGCCGATCTACCTCCCCGAAGAGAGACTCCGCCCTTCGGCGTAGCCTCCTTCGGGTTCCGCCCGTCCGTAGGAAGAGAGTACAACCGAACAGTCGTTCAAGTCAAAACCTGAACGACTGATTCCATGCCTACACCTGAGGCGCAGTATTTATTAAATATGGAATAGACCATTATTATTATAATGGGTATGATCCCATAACACTTTATACAATGAACGACTAATGAAGTAAATGTACTGTCTTGTAAAATATCTTTTATTTAAATTCATAAATATTCCATCAATGTCTCTCTTAGAATATTTTCCGAATTTATTTTGTAAATTCTTTCTTCAGGTTTAATGCTGTTATTATTAGTTAGTTAATGCTGTTATGATTTTATGTTGAGTAAAGCAACAGATGTTCTTTTGAATTGTAACCGTTATTGATATGTTAGATAGTATTATGTGCCCGGATTTATTAATTGATGGGTTGGTCATTTTTGTTTTTGTTTGTTTTTTTGAGTTATTTAATGCTGAAATCTAAATTTCGCAATTTTATTTTATTTTTCGAGATAATAATTATTGTTACTTACTAATTAACCCATATCTGGAGGGGAAGAAGAGGTAGAGTCGTGCCTATTCCAAGGCTATTTGCGTAAATGTAACGAGCCCAACTGAAATTTGAACTCGGCTTTCCGATTAACAATTCAATTATCCTTTACACCATCCGCATATCCCAGCTTACGATCACCCATCTACGCACTGACCAGGCAAGACGTTGCTTAACTTTTATCGTAAAGAAACCTGTGTTTTATCGTGATGTGGCCCTAAACCTAGTTTTATCAATATTATTGTGTTATTCTATAGCATTTCTTCGAATATGCGTACGCACAAGCGAGTTTGGACGCACGTATATATATTATTGGCGTGTGTCTCGGTGTGCCTCTAAAAATGTGCTTCTATGCTTGTGCGTCTGTCTATGTGTGGATGTGCGTTTATGAGGGAATGTCATTCCTGCTTCGAGGAATTCCTTGTCGATATGCGAGACTCTACAAGCGTTTGCGCTTTCAATTGAATTAACAGATAAAAAGGAAAAACACGAAACAAAAAACTCCATGAATCAAACAGCTTCAAGTTGCAAGGTTTTCTATTTTTATCACTGAAGATCTGCACTCGTCCCTCAAACAATTACTGGCTTACTCAATGCATATCGGTGCCGGCTGCAGTTTTTGTAGGTGCATATCTTCATGTTATATAGATAGGGGGAGGGCTGAAAAATGCATTTAGCATCATCTGCATTTGCTTGTACACACAATATGCTTAGTATGGAACAAGGTCAGGTGTACTGTGGCACATGGTGAGAATCATGTTTATTACAGTGATATTGGTCTTCTATGCCAGATTTCTAAGAACGGAGTTATAGGATCCTATCTAGATAGTGAATAGGCGAATTTTACTTTTATACAGAAATACATACGTTGAAGCGTGAATCCATTACAGTTAAAATGGTTAACAAAACTAGTTTCCAGTCAGGAAATCCCCAAGTTCTGAGTGTAATTTAAACCAATCCACAACCTTTGATGTAAAAAGAGTTGATCTTTGGTGACTCCAGTATATAATAAATTTAATAATTTTAACAATTCATATTCCACGCATAATACTTACTTTGACATCAGTAGAAGACATTAGATTAAAGGCTTTTCCATTCAAGTATTATTGATTCTATATTATAATTTTTAAATGTGATAGTCGCTTCAAAAAAAAAACAAACAAACAGCAATTATCTGTTTAGACAAGGGAGATTCATTTTTATTGAAATAAGATAATGTTCCGATGCCTCCTTTTTGTGCACTAAGTTTTCATTTTTTCTAGATATTTATTTTCAAAATAATGATTATATTTTTATTACATATACTTATTTCTTACTCACATTTATTTTAAAATACATAGTAGCTGCAAACCAGTGTGCATTTATTTATTTACCATCAAATCATGTTACACGATTCTGCAGCCTTACATATTTTGACAATGTAATTGCCAAACATTTGAGATACTTGTTTATAAAAAAAAATTTAATGCAGTGTAGTGAATTGTATAAATGTGTGCTGTGCTATGCATATAAAAATTTATTTAATAATGCTATAATGTATTATGAACGTTTAATATTTGTAACACACACAATAGTTATATATGTTTGTTATACGTGGATTGATATAAGAATGTATATCGGAAACAGGTATAGAAATTCCTATTAAAACTATCAGAAAACAGAAAAAGGCATAAACTCAAGAAACCCTTTGAGAATGATAGACGAATCGTGTCCCATTACCGTCTCTACGGTCTTTAGAGTTTGTTTTTTTTTTTCTTAAACTATTGGTTGGTGCAAAAATAATGACGTAATAATGTCGTTTTTTGACGTATTTTTTGACGTCAAAAACGACATTATTACGTCATTATTTTTGCACCAACCTAATATTTAACGCCTGATAGTCAATTCTTACACACTATTTAACTTATGATTAGTGGGGAGGTGATAAATTCAGGCCTTTCCCATATGCGAAAATAAACGCAACAGACTCAACCGGGATTTGAACAGGATCCGTTTTCTTCACTTTTCCTCAACGATATCTATTTCAGTAAACGTACATAAGGCCCTAAATTGGCACGATGACAATTGTGCATATCATAAAATCAACCAAGCGAGGACTGCTTTTCAGGCTTCAATGCAAAAATTGTTCTGAGATCTTGTTATAATGCAAGGATTTGAACATAAAAAAATATTACTTTTTCAAACGCGACTGAATGTAATCAGTCGACTCTCGTGAGAAATTGTCATTTTACTACAATGGCATAATAGCAGGAAGTTGAATAACTAAATACAGTTTGAAAGAAGAATAAAATAAAGTTAAGCAAAATAGAAGCGAATGTACGGATCAAAATATCCAAGATACCATAACCCAAGGCAATGAAAGGAATAAAAAAAAAATAAAAAAGAATTTCAGTCACTATTTCTCATCATTATTTATTCATCTATCACGTAACCTAAAAAATGTTTTTCGAATAGCATTTTAGCTGTATGAACGCTAAATACGTCATTTACTACTAACTCATTATTAGAAGTGTATACCTACAACAGTAATGAGTAAAATGTCAACAAAAGTTCAAAAGCTAATTCTAGGAACGTGTCTACTGGTTGAATTAAAATTTAGAAAAAAACAGCAGGATCAACCTGTGATTACTGAAAACAGACCAATAATGTTTGATCAATAATGAGTCGCTTAAAGAAGCATGTAAAGAACATCCGATAAAATTCAGTGATGACCAACTGGGGACAGGTGTTAAATATAATCTGCCGATAAGTATTAATGGTGACTGTGCTGAATGTAATGCCGTATACACTTTTCTAGTCAACTAATATTTTCAAACTAGCAGTATAACCCGCCTTCGACCCGGTGTTTCATTACCGGGATCTTTTGCCATTCAATTGAAGAATTAAAATAACTAACATAGAATTGATAAAATATTACCAGTCATTAAAAGACTTAACCCTCGTGAGTTGTGGGGGAGAAAAACATTAACCGTGACATTTCCGATGTTGTCACTAACCTTAGGTGGCTACCTGTTGACTGACGAATAACCGATGCGGTTAGAGACTAGATCATTTATATAATAGGTTGGTGCAAAAATAATGACGCATTTATGTCGTTTTTTGACCTATTTCTTAAGGTCAAAAAACGACATTGTTACGTCATTATTTTTGCACCAACCTAATATATTGATCTAACCTCCTCACTAAGGTAGGACGATATATATATATTTTTTATATGGGAGCCCATACACGTACGTCTGGAACAAGGACAAAAAGTTCCCAGTCCCCTGCAATCATTGTGAGGCTGGCGATGATATTACACCGGTCCCACCTCCCTTACCTTAGAATATATTCACCATTGATGCATTATATTGAAGTAGTAACATTATAACCCGTCTTTCTCCAGGGCCTTCATTACTAGGAAATTTTGCCGTTCAGTGGGATTAGTTTAAGTCAACCCACCCGAAAATCAATATTAGTAACAAGATTTGGGAGCAACTGAGGCACATCCTCAGATGGGGTGTTAACAATTTAAATGCGGGGTGGCCATCAAAAGGGTTGTTTTTGCGTTTTCCATCTTACAAGGAAGAAACTTCTTCCATAGACCGTCATAATAATAATATACGATAATTTTTATTTATGATATATTTTTTTTATAATTCTAATGATTTTTTTTTTACCTTAGATTTTTAACTCTCTAAATTGATTGTACGCTGTTTTTTTTTTTTGTTTTTTTTACAGACATTAAATTTTAACTTTGATTTTTGCGCAAAGTGTAAACAAATCAGTTTCTTCGATTTTTCACCTTCAAGGTTGTAATTTTTACAGCCAATTTGAACTCAAAACCGGCAGTGAAGAATTAACTATCGAACAAAAAAAAAATTAATTGAAATCGGTTGAAAACTGTGGAAACGCATAAACAACATACGATCACACATACATACACACATACATACACACACATTTTAAGAATTATAGATATAGATTATTAAAAGCAACAATTATTATAGGGATTTTTTTCAAGTTTCTACCGGGATTTTTTATTGGAGGACACAACATTATCAACATAAGTCAATGCATTTGACACTGTTGATAGCAAACACAAGAAATCGCTGGAACTCCTACTGAAGGCAGTAAAGGAAAGTGAAAAAAAAAGAACTACACATCAATTTTTAAGAGGCAAAGCTTAGGAGGCTTTCTTTAGTAACAAAGACAAGAATACTGAGCTGTTACGTGACATCTACCCTTCTTTACGGCAGCGAATGTTGGACGATTTCCTCAAGGATGAAGAAAAGACTCAAGGCGATGGAGATGTGGTTCTACAGAAGGATGCTAATGGACTGGGTGTGTGAACAATGATGAGGTCTTAGAATGTAAACAAGGAGGAGGCTTATATTTAACATCAGTAAGAGGCAGCTGAAGTTTCTGGGACACATTATGAGGAAGGAGGTCCCGGAGAATCTGATACTCACCGGTCGAGTAGAGTGAAAGAGAGACAAGGGGAAACAATGTATGACATACCTAGCGGCCTTAAGCAAGTGGATGAAAGAATATGGTCTGTGGGAGGTAGCAGAGGGAAGAAATTGTCGAGAGCTGCAAAGGATAGGAGGAGGTGGTGGGCCATGATCACCAACGTCCTGAAAGTACAAGGCACATAAAAAGAAAAAAGAATGCTTATGGAACTCTTCTTGCAGCTTCTTGATCTTCAAAAATATTAAATGCAATGCCGATCGTTGTCTGCTGTTTTCTTAATTCGTGTTCTTTTATTGTTCTCTCGCTTTAATAGTAGCTTTTCTCATATTCTCTTACACTCAGTAACTCCTTGCGTCTTAGTGGCTTTATTGCCTTGCTTGGGATGAAATGATATTTGCAAATGGATTCAGTTTAGAAAGAGAATGGGTAAAACTTTTGGAGTACTGTTTCAAGAACGCATTCAAAAATATGATACGTTACACAAAGAGATTAAAGCTGCGGAGAAAAGGCAAATTCTGCTTGAGTTAACAGCATGTGACTAGACTTTTGTGGCCAGACATGCAATAAGTAAAAACACTTCAGTACATTTATATTTTTTTCTTTTTACTGTGTTATATCTTTTTGAATTTCAATACGTTTCTCTATGACAATTAATATGCTTCGAAATTATTCATATAATAGCCATTTTCAGTCACTACATTAATTCATAACCAGTTTCTTTCGACATCATTTTTAATGTATTTGTAAAATACAATGCTTATGACTATATATATATAGAAAAAGAAAATGAACAGATGTGCTAGAGGTTGCATTGCCCAACACCGCAAATTGTTACAAAACCAAATCATCAAGGTAAAAGCTCAAGTGATGTTTTTAAATAGTCACATCAGACCGAGGCTTTTATATGGATGTCATGCTTAGCGCCAAACCTGTTCAGGAATATCTAAACCCGCAGCTGTATTCAAGCGTTTCCTAGCATTTCACTGGTTGAAAAATGCTTTGAGCGGGTGCAGTCTGACATTTTTTTGGCAAAGATCATCTTTCTTTGAACACTGTGGACTGGCGATACAGAATCGCTGACAAAGAACTGTACCAAACAACAGAAGCCATATCATTACCTAACTAAAATAGATAACATATATAACCCGAAGAGCGAATGGAAATATAATCAAAATGTTGGCATTTCAGACTACTTTAATTAAACAGTTAGAAAGGAACTCCCCAAACAATACTAGAAAGAGCGATAACAGCTACTGGAATTGAAAAACTTGCTACCACAACAGCCGACGTCTCCCAAGGGTTCCGGCTACCTTGTTTCCCTCGCAAGTGGTATCGTTTTCAGGCACTTTCCAAAGATGCCTCAAGCTGGTATCGCCTCCCCCAGGCCGATAATATCAAGAAGGCACCTTCCTGACAAATCGACCATGGTTTAGATTCGAGCCCTGGTCAGAAAGCGAACGTTCTAACCACTCGGCCACGTCCCCATCATCTATGAACATCTAATATTCGTCTCTTTTTCTGTTCTCTTAGCATCATTTTCTAAAAAAAAAAAAAGGGAAATCTCGCTTTTCGCTTACGACACATTTGTGCAACAATTTGAACAAGGCCACACGCTCAAGCCCTCCGCCATGATATGTAACTTTGTGCTAGCAACATATATGTAGATATGTATATGTATACATACGTATATATACATATACACATTTCGCCCTGAAACGTTTGTGCAACAAGAAACGCATTATGAAGAATGTGTTAAATTGTCCAAAGAATTATTTACATTATACTGAAGAAAGTAAAATACTGTAATGTGGAGGCGAGGTTGATATTCACAGTGGGAAATGCAGTTTTACGGAGATTCCCCTCTGAAATTAATATGAATTTTCTCGAATCCCCAATACTTAATCCAGTCGTTTAATTATGCCACACTTTGTAAGACAAAGATGTGAACGACAATTAATAAATAAATCCTGTTTAAAAAATCAATCATATTCTTTCTTTTTTTGTGTGTTTGAATAAAGGTTAACTCCTTGACATCATTTATTATTGTTCACGCTTTACTTTTCACTGCTAACCTTCGACCTTTGAATTGTTCCAAATCTCATTTGTCATTATTTTTAGTTTCTATTCTTAAAAATCAGTCATGTCAATGAGATCTTCCGTATATTATATGTTATATTTACCAGAATTTTATTTCCCCCCTCTTTCTCTCTCTCTTCCATTTTCTGACTCTCTTTTTCTCTGATTCTTCTCTTTCTCCTTTTTATTTCTCTCTCTGTCTTTCGCTCTCCCTTTCTAACTTTCTTATTCTCTCTTAATTTTTCACCCTCTCTCTCCATTTCTTATTTTCGTTTTATCTGATACTTCGCTCTCTCTCTCTCCCTCTCTTTCTTTCTCCTTTTCCCACTCACTTTTTCCCTCTCTTGCCCATTCTCTTTTTATTTGTTTCCTTTATCACTTTCTTTACCCCTCTCTCTTTCTCTCCTTTTCCCACTCACTTTTTCCCTCTCTTGCCCATTCTCTTTTTATTTGTTTCCTTTATCTCTTTCTATTACCGCTCTCTCTTTCTCTCTCTCTCCTTTTCCCACTCACTTTTCCCTCTCTTGCCCATTCTCTTTTTATTTGTTTCCTTTATCTCTTTCTATTACCCCTCTCTCTTTCTCTCTCTCCTTTTCCCATTCAATTTTCCCCTCGCTTTCCCATTCTCTTTTTATTTGTTTCCTTTATCACTTTCTATTACCCCTCTCTCCTTCTCTCTTTCTTTCTCCTTTTCCCACTCACTTTTTCCTTCTCTTGCCCATTCTCTTTTTATTTGTTTCCTTTATCTCTTTCTATTACCTCTCTCTCTTTCTCTCTCTCCTTTTCTCACTCACTTTTTCCCTCTCTTGCCCATTCTCTTATTTGTTTCCTTTATCACTTTCTATTACCCCTCTCTCTTTCTCTCTCTCCTTTTCCCATTCACTTTTTCCCTCTCTTGCCCATTCTCTTTTTATTTGTTTCCTTTATCTCTTTCTATTACCCCTCTCTCCTTCTCTCTTTCTTTCTCCTTTTCCCACTCACTTTTTCCTTCTCTTGCCCATTCTCTTTTTATTTGTTTCCTTTATCTCTTTCTATTACCCCTCTCTCTTTCTCTCTCTCTCCTTTTCCCACTCACTTTTTCCCTCTGTTGCCCATTCTCTTTTTATTTGTTTCCTTTATCTCTTTCTATTACCCCTCTCTATTTCTCTCTCTCCTTTTCCCACTCACTTTTTCCCTCTCTTGCCCATTCTCTTTTTATTTGTTTCCTTTATCTCTTTCTACTACCCCTCTCTCTTTCTCTCTCTCCTTTTCTCACTCACTTTTTTTCTCTTGTTCCTCTCTTCCTCGTCCTATGTCCTCTCCTTTTCTAACTTTCTTATTCTCTCTTACTTTCTTCCCCTCTCACCTTTTCTCATTTTCGTCTTATCTAATACTTCGCTCTCTCACTCTCTTTCTATCTTTCTGTTTTCTCTCTTGCTCATTCTCTTTTATTTGGTTCTTTTCTCTCTTTCTCTTCTCCCTCTATCTTTCTCTCTCCCCTATTCCCACTCTCTTTTGTTCTGTTTCTCTTTCTATTTATTTTTGTCACTATGAATTTCGGGAAATGAGTATCAGTTTGAAAAAAACTGAAGATTTACATTCTCCAAGGAGTCCTGCTTTTAACTGATAAAACAACTTTTGCAATTAATACTAGTCATACTGATCATATACACACAATTTAACATTAAGAATTTTTTTTATTAGGAGATAATATATACACACATATATACACAAATACATATATATGCACATATTCACCAATATATATATATATATATATATATATATATATATATATACACGGACACGTATATATATGTACATATATACACACAAATACACACCTAGATACATTTATACAAGACATATACATATACACGCACCTGCACACAACACACATATACACATAATCACGCATATACATATATCAGCACATATTCATACACACAGATAGATAGATAGAAAGAAAGAAAGATAGATAGATAGATATATAGATAGATAGAAGGAAAGAAAGATAGAAAGAAAGAAAGATAGAAAGAAAGAAAGATAGAAAGAAAGAAAGAAAGATAGATAGATAGATAGATAGATATACCCATAAATACATACCAGTACGCATATATACATATGCATATATACATATGCATATATAAGAAAACATGATTATTAATCCAAACCTTTAAAATAATTATATGACAGCAAAAAATTATGACAGCAAAAAATACAAAGCAAAATTCTATGACTGCAAAATAAACATTGCCAGCAAAATAAATAGAAAATAATTCTATTTTTAAGATAATTTTTTTTATATCGACATTTAAATACGATTTCTTTTCTTTGGTTCAATAGCTTGTTCGTATTTTTCTATTTAACTATTTTAATTTTTTCTTCCAGGCACAAATTACATACATTTCTGAAGCTGGTATGGGTATGAGATCTACCTATAATGTTCCATTCTATCTGTGGGGTGAAATTTCTATCCTTTAATTCCCAGAAATCTTTGAAAAGAGTTGCTTGGTGTTTTAGATAAGGGTTAGATAAAGAATGTTTTACAGCAGAATCTCTGCTTCCATATACTAGCAGAATTTCCAATATATGCTATTTTTTTTTTATTGTATGCATTTTCTTTAGGGAAAATGGTTGCTTAGTATATAACATTTTCGAATTGGCATATAGTTTCACCTGGGCAGTTGCTTTTGTTTCTACAGTTACAAGTCGGTTTGCTATCAGGTTGGTTATTAGTATATTAGGTTGGTGCAAAAATAATGTCGTTTTCTCACATAGTAACATATGCACCAACCTTATAAAATGTGTTTAATATTTTATTGTTATGTAAATTAATGATATTATAGATGTTATTTGTGCAGGAGTAGCAAATTTTAAAGGTTTTTCTATTAAAAATTTTACTTAGTGGGTTATTTTGGTTAAAATGTTCGTCAGTCAAAAACGTATTGACCAATGTTTATATGAGATAGTTGGCAGAAAGGAGCGTTAAACTTTATAACATTTCTTTTTCTATATCTGGGTTCGTTTATTTTATTATCTTTTAATCATTACATGGATAGTAATTTTTGTTTAAAGCTACTTTTTTCGAGGGAATCATTATACGATTTTTATTTTCATTAAGAATTTTTTTTATTAGGAGATAATCTATTGATTCTAGTATTTACTGCGATGTAGATTTGGAGTTAACATCAATATAGATTGGAAAACCTTTGTTTTATGGTTTAAAGGTATTGTTTCAAAGGTTAAAGGTCATATGTAAAAAAAATTGACTATTTTAAGATTGGAAGAAATTTCAATTCTAAACCCAAGGAATTTGAAAGGCCTGATATTTTTCTTTTGTAAATAAGAATAGTGGGCCATTAATATTAGGGATAAAATAAGTCATTCATCTCTATATAGAGCCAACTGTTTAGGGTTAATAGTCCTACTTTATATATATATATATATATATATAGGGGTTAGTGGTGCATTTTGGGTATTCTATTATGGGGGTTATTTTACCGGAAGTCGTTAACTAATATAACCGCCATAATAGAATACCTACAATGCACCACTAACCCGTATATATATAAATAGCCGAGAAAAATAACAGCATATGTGGCCTGACGATGGCATATAGCATGAAACAGACTGTCGCCTCTAAGTGTTGACTTCTATGTTCACTTTTATATTTACACACGCTCTATCTCTGATATTGAGCACTTTGTTCCATAAATATAGCACACCTCAAGACTATATTTCTTTATATATATGAGCTGTGATACAGCGAAAGACTCTGTCTGTGGATGACATTATATTAGCTCCTGAATTAATTCCAGTTGAGCACTCTCGGGCTGAGGTATGGGTTTGTAAACAGTGACTATTATAGCTATATAGCGAGACTCTTCGCAAGCCGAATTGAGTCACTGTCGGTCACTGGGCGTGTTTCCTAAAATAAATACGCCATAAATCCACCTTCATCCCAACCGTCCGCCGACAGCTTAGTGGTAGAATATCCGCCAGTCGGGTTTCGATCCTAGCTAGAGGCAACCGGATGTCTAGCCGGACTGATGAGCTGTGATACAGCGAAACAGTCTGTCTGTGGATGACATTATATATATATATATATATATTAAGAATCAATATTATTAAGAATCAATAATCCTACTTATATATATATATATATATATATATATATATATATATATATATATTAAGAAATATACATAATACCTTGAATTAATTGCACAACTCCGAGTTACATGCCGAAGTGCAGGAATTGTTATATAATAAATAGCTCTGTTATTTGCCATTGAGCACTGTTTTTCTTACACTATAGAGTATTTATATGTAGTTATATACGATCGCATATTCGTATACCTACCTATATTTACCCATTCGGATATATATATATATATATATATATATATATATATATATATATATATATATATATATATATATATATATATACGATAGATAGATAGATACGAGCGTAAATTAATATGTAAAGGCAATTTTCAACCAACACTTTTATTTCTATTGATGAAGCACAAATACATAGGTCACTTTTCGACACTTCTAGTGTACAATGATTGTCTTTATCCCTTCCGCAAAATATATTCGTTTCCTCACGAATCCACGTCTGCACCGCTTGCTTATTTGGACACCCAACGCACACAAACTTTTCAATTACCCGAGCAATCATGTACTATGTCATGTTCAGATTTATAACTGATCCCGATGATTACCGCCACTTATTCTTCGTTCTTCCCTGATCAATTCATTCACACTGGATGTGTTCTTTCGTGCGCAATGTTGACGGGCAACCAGATCGGCTTTCGTTCATTAGGCTTGTTCGTCCCGCTTTAAATCGTTCTACCCACTGATGCTCCGTCGGTTCATTCTGCGTGCTCTATACTGCTTCAACGCCCGACGATGGATGTCCGCAGGTTTGACTCCCTCTACTGATAGAAATAGCACTAATCCTCAATGGTTCAATCCCTGGATGTAGTTTCCTTTGGCGGATGTTTCCGTTATGTCTTAAGGACATATGGCCCAGTGAATGAAGCGTTGGTCGGATCCAGTGACTTGGCCCAAAGAGTTGCGGGTTCAATACCTTGCTACTGCAGCAGTGACAAAAAACAAGGAGAGTTGAGTTAAAGGGAGATAACTGAGACGTAGAGGCATGACCCGTGGAACTAGAACAGTCTACCCCACTTTGGATGAAATAAAGGGTTCAGTTCGAAATCCCAATCACATGAATAATGCCGGAGCATACAACGGCCGAAACGTTTTGAATATGGCAATAAATATGAGGAAAACGGTCCGAAAAATGTAAATAAATTAAATAATATATATATATATATATATATATATATATATATATATATATATATATATATATATATATATATACTAATAGTTATACTCGCTTGGTAAAAAACCTCAGATAGCTCAACTTGTAGATATGTCAAAACAAATCGGTAGCCGAAGTAAAAATTGGAAATAAAAAAAAGAAAAGAAAAATATCCTAACAGGGCGAAACATATCGTCCAGTGCCTTAAGTATTTAGTTCAAAGAAAAAAAAACCATACGAGTAGTAAGACTAAAACGTAGAGTGCTCAAAACGGTAAATAGAGCGGGAATAAATAAAATAAATCCTAAATGGCCAGAAAATCCTACCCAGGTTTCATCTAAACAGCTTAACCTGAAGATCCGTTTAGGTGAAACCTAGTTAAGTTTTCCTGGCTCTTTAGGATTTCATTTTAGTTATATATATATATATATATATATATATATATATATATATATATATATATATATA
Organism: Acanthosepion lycidas; assembly: GCA_963932145.1. Lineage (NCBI taxonomy): Eukaryota > Metazoa > Mollusca > Cephalopoda > Sepiida > Sepiidae > Acanthosepion > Acanthosepion lycidas. The sequence continues at coordinate 38,790,987 of OZ010589.1, forward strand.
TATATATATATGTATGAAGAAAAAAATACGGAAAAAACAAACAAAAATCCTTATATGCAATTATGCTGTTTTAATGTTAATATAAAGTCAACGTCGGACGTTTCGGTCTAATAAACCATCTTCAGGACATATTCATAAAATATAATTAACATTATCAATTCAACATGACAAAGACGATGGACATAAGAACAAGACTTATCCAAACAGATAACTGAAAGTTTTATATGATCAGCGTTGCGTTTAAACATGTTTGAATTGATAATGTTAATTATATTTTATGAATATGTCCTGAAGATGGTTTATTAGACCGAAACGTCCGACGTTGACATTATATTAACATTAAAACAGCATATAAGGATTTTTGTTTGTTTTTTCCGTATATTTTTCTTCATACTGTCGGATCTATATCCATATATTTGCTTTCATATATATATATATATATATATATATATATATATATATATCCACAGAGAGACTGTTTAGCTGTATCACAGCTCATCAGTGTGGCTATATATATATATATATATAAATTAATTCAGCGCAAAATGACTCCTCGAAGGCCACTACAACTACATCAGTGAAAGGTACACTTTCAGCTGCCCCTGATAATAATTATTTTGGTCGCATCTTTCTACCAAATAACCATTTGACCGAACGTATCTCCAATAATTTAAATGCGTTAAAAATTAAAACTACAATATTACCTACTATAACTATCCGTAGTTTATTAAATAACACCATCAAACAATATATTACATCCGATGCTTGCATCTACCAAATCTCATGCAAAAACTGTGACTTAAAATATGTGGATGAAACATGTAGGTCCGTAAAATCTCGTGTTTTCGAACATAAACGAGATATTCGCCTCGGAAATTTAAACAATGCTTTAGTTGTACACACAACTGAAGCAGATCATAATTTCGATTTTGATTCCGTGAAGATTTTAAAATATTTTCATAATAAAAATCTTAGGCGGATTTATGAAGCAGGCATAATATCCATCTCACGCACGGTGAACACTAGACCTGGCTTCTTTAATATTTCCCCTTTTCTAGCAAGATTAATGCTCGACAAACGTACATATAAGTTTTAGATCAAAATAAAATTATTTTCGTTTTTCATTCAAAATACTCAAATTTTAGGAATGTTTTCACAACATCGCCCACGTGACGCCGACGTGATCATATTGAAACGGAACGCTGATCTTGAAAAATTTCAATTGTCTGTTTTGATTAGTCTTACTTTTATCTCCATCGTCTTTTCATGTTGAATTAAATATAGTCTAATGTTAATTATGTTTTATGAACATGTCCTGAAGATGGTCTACTAGACCGAAACGTCCGACGTTGATATTATATTAACATTAAAACAGCATAATTGCATATTAGGATTTTTGTTTGTTTTTTCCGTATATTTTTCTTCATATATATATATATATATATATATATATATATATATGAGGCTTTCACCTCTCTTTTCTACCAATAATCTTCGTTTTAATTGTTCTGATAAGCGTTCCGTCATGGTGCCTCGACTACACGAATTTCAGCGTCTCACATTTTTACTGTTGAGCTATTCTAATAGTTTCTTTTGTCGCATTTCTTGCCTGCGGATCTCCCTTCACGTTTCTTGCTTCCATACCGTCTACAATTGTCACAATTTTAATTTCTTAAAATCATTTCATTCCCGAGCAAGGTGGAAATGACACTATACGCATGGGGTTACAGAAACTGAAACTGAAGGAAAATACTGCATATAGGGAGGGGACTGAGGAAAGGATAAACGATGAACGGGATTCAAGAAGATAGAAGTTGGCGTAAGACGTTGTGTTCAAACTTTTGAAGATTATAGTTTTCAGAGAAGCAAGTAAACGGTATTTCCACAGGCGTGAAGTGCGAGAAAAGAAACTATTGGTGTAGAGGTGGTGATTACATTTAACTATTTCGACAGTAAAAGCGTGGGACCAAGATGCCAATCTAATAGCGGGTTTAAATTCACGTAGTCAGAGGACCAAGGAAAAAAGCTCATCAGAGCAGTTGACATGAAAATATTTGTAAAAAAAATGTCAGAGGAAAGCAACTTCACATCGGTGAGAAAGTGACTGAAGTCGAGATACCAAGCCAGGATCCATTCGATTGCAGATCTTTCTTTGGATTTTGTCAAGAACCTCGAGCTGAATAGCCGGAGCACCAGGCCAGATATGGCAACAGTATTCAATGCGAGATCGAATGATAGAGCTGTAAATGTGCAAGATGGACTCTGACGACAAAAACCTAGGTAACTCTTCCTGAATCCTGTTCTTTTATTTCCTTCTCATCCTCTTTCACTCCCAATAACCACGTGCATTGTCGCTTTGCTTGGGGCGAAATGGTTTAAAAACGATGTTTGTAAGGGACTTGATGTAAATTTCCGTGAAAATGTTACCACAGAATTTGAGCTAACCTGTACTGAATATGGTCGCATCGTTCTATAGAGAAGACGCACAATTATCAAAGACATTATACACAGACAGAAATTATTTACTTTTAGTACAGATCATATAGGCTTTCTGATTACAGAAATTGTAAAAAAAAAAGTTGTATCTCAGTTGACAGAGTAAAAGCATATTTGAAAGTTCACCAAAATATAAGCTAACAACTGCTGCAGAAACACCCGTCATTGCCACATCAGCAAGAGAGAATGTAAGACCTTAGCGGAACTAAAATAAAAACACTTCCATGCTAACCATATGTGTGCAAAAGTGATAGCAATGTACTATTTTGATTTTATTTGTTTGTTATTTTTATTGTTTGTCAACTCATTGTGGAATGTTTGAATCCGAAACATATTTTTCATTGTAAGAATAATACAATTTTTTGCCATTTAATATTGCATTACGATTTTTTCTGAGAATAACAATGATTTTTCCAGATAAAAGCCCTCCTATTTAACCCATGTCTGGGGGAAGAGATGGGTTCATTCTTTTCCCAGGATTATACGCTCTCAAGTGAATGCAACAAACCTGATTTTCAACCGAATTCAACTCTGCTATTTCTCATCCCAGCCACTATCCACTTACAGGGATTTCCAAAAATCGAGCCAGAGAGACAATATATATATATATATATATACAATATTTATGTTATAATTTTTAAATAAAAAACTTGTGTTTTGATTGGTCATTCAAGCTTATGTAACAACCTTTTCCTCTTGCGAATGATCGTTAAGTAATTTGAAACTTTTAAAATCATTTATTCTACATTCAACATCATCACTTGATAAGAAACCGGAAGTGTTGAAACAAAATGGCTATTTTTGTAGTGTTTTTATAACATATTTATGTTATAATTTTTAATTAAGTAACTATATATATATATATATATATATTAACAATAATTTTATTAATATATATATATATATATATATATATATATTAATAAAATTATTGTTAATCCGTATGGGATTTCCAAGAGGATATCGATCCATTGAGAGCTCTATGTCAAAAGACAGAGCAAAAATTATTATACAATGGCAAACAAACACTTACAAAACCATAGATGATATTTTATTTCATTGAAATCGGTAAACCGCGGCTTCAAATCTTCGGTGATCCTAATTCAAATAGAAATATTTACTCTGGGTTTAATGATTAAGAATAGGGATTTCATATAGAGTGTGTCGGAGAAAGATGTTAAGTTATAATAGTGTGTAGGAAGGTAGTAAAGAAAATGATGTGTCGTCTCAGTTGTATTAACACACGCGGTGATCTACTTTCACATCTGCATTGTAGACATAAATCGTTACATTAAATTGGCAATTGAGAATACATTTGAAAAAAAGATTTTAAGTGTAAATTCGAAAATCTATTAGGATTGGTTAAGATTTTGACACATATGCATTCAACTTAAAAAACCTGTTATAATTTATATTCGAAATAGTGATTGTCTAAGAGCATTTAAAAATAATACAGAACCTAGCTAAAGATTTCAACTTAAACGTAAGAAAGATCTTTTTAAAAAAAATTACACACACACACACACACACATATATATATATATATATATATATATATATATATCGTGTGTGTATTTAGGCAGCATCTTTTCATTCATACACGTTTCATTAAATAATATAGACAAGTGTTGTCTATTTATTTTATGTAAATTCTTTTCATAACGTCTGATATTTTTAATAACATTATCATTGAACGAAGAAAGAAATTCACAATATTGATCCATACTTTTTTAATACAATCTAAGCTTTCGGCTTACTTAAGCCATTGTCAAAGATGTCAATTACAATATATTAAGCAATATACGCGCAAGACAGTGATGATAGTCTGCCATTGTTTACATGGATGATTTCTAAGGAACGATAAACACGTGCATATAAGACGCTAGAAGCGAAAATCGCCGAAAACGTCACACATGACCACGAGAGAGTGAATTGGAGAAGTATGAAGTATGGGAAGCCTATGGTATAAACCAATGGCTTCCGTTACCAATTATAGACATTTAAGGATATTTGTAGAGATTCCATAGTTGATTTTGTTTAGGTTGGGTTTTAACTGTTTGATGTATAATGCTTCAAGGATTTTTAGTTTTTGTCTATTGTTTTCATGTCGAAGTATAATTGTGTTTTCGTTAAGTATTTTACGGAATTGTGTGTCCCACCACAAACTCGCTTTCACGACGCTTGACACTACATTTGAATGAAAACGCTAAGATTTTTAGGCATTTAAAACCATATGCCTGCCTGCACATACAATTTTACTACACGGGTTTCTGGTCTCGCGACCGTCTTCAGATAAAGGGCGGAGATTTCCACATATTATTAAAAATAATTAATTTTTTCCTTATGTTTATCTATGTTAAATATTCTCGATATGAGACATTCACTCTTGTTGTGTTAGTAATCCGAATGTCTTTCTTGAATTGACATATATATATATATATATATATATATATATATATATATATATATATATATTAATAAACAATTGAAATCTTTAGCTTGGTTCTGAGTATTTTTAATATTTTTTAATGTTCTTAGCCAAATAAAGGTAACTCGTTTTCGAATTCAGTTATGAGCTTAAAATCCTTTTCCTGGATGTTCTAGTAGATGCTAATAATGATGTATTTATCACTTCAATATATAAAAATACACATTAGAAAAATGAATGCCTACTTAATTATAAATGCGAATGTCAACCCAGACATAAAATTGATGTTTTAAAAATCATGATTTATCGTGCTAAAATTATTTTCACTTCGGGCACATTGGTTTAAAGAAAATGAAACAACATAAAAAACTTACCAACAATAATTTCTAAAACCGTGTTGCTGATGAAGAAATAAGATTAGCTTTAAAGAAATTTAGAAAACTAATATAAGCCAGAAACCTTATATAAACAAAAATATAAACTCCATTAAATTGTTTTATTATAAGCAGATGCATCCTAATTAAAAGCAAGATGAAAAGGCTATTAAATTTATAATCCGCCGGCATGTATAAGTTATAGATCCTAAAATTAACTTAGATTTATCATCTATTATAAAAAAAAAATCAAAAAGGCCCAATATCATTCTTAGAAATAATTGATTACCTTAAAATACTGGCATTTGTAAAAATAAAATGTGATAGTTTATGATTTCTTATGTCTTTTGGGAGATTGTACTTTCAAAACTAACAATTAACAACCGACATTAAATTCTTACATGCAAAACACCCTCTCTTAGGTTAACTTGTTATATATATTAGGTTGGTGCAAAAATAATGACGTTAAAAAATACGTAAAAAAACAACATTATTTTTGCCCCAACCTATATATATATATATATATATATATATATATATATATATATATATATATATATATATATATATATATATATAGTACAAATCATTCATACGAAAAGTAAATTAGTAACGTTAATGATAGAAAATGGTGAAATAACTTCGCTAACTAAATTTTAAAGATGCATTAACCTACTAATCACTTGATGAATGTTATGACGCTTGTATTTTAAAATTATAAACTGTATTAGGTCTTCCTTTTATATATATATATATATATATATATATATATATATATATATATAAGTAAACATTTAATTATATATATATATATATATATATATATATATATATAATTAAATGTTTACTTATATTCTTATTATCATGGAGATGTCATACACTAGACAGGAAACCGGATTGTAAATTATTTTTTAAAAATATGTTTACTTAAAAATCGTTAATTAATTTTCTTTGAAAGACGTCTCTTTAAGATGTAAAGTTATTTAGAATTTTTAAGTTATATGTATTAGACACTAATACGCCTTTAGATTTGAATTATATTTGTATCCATGCATTTCTTTTTCTGGGATGTGTGCAAATTCATTAGAAGTAAATAGTAAATCTAGTGAATGTTTCTATTTAAGCCAATTTAATGGAGTTTATATTTTTGTTTATATAAGGTTGCTGGCTTATCTTATTTTTCTAAATTTCTTTAAAGCTAATCTTATTTCTTCATCAGCACTTCATTTGTCCAGGTTTTCATTTATAACTATAGCAACGTAACGTTTAAAATTATGATTGGTTTGAAGTATTAGGTTGGTGCAAAAATAATGACGTAATAATGTCGTTTTTTGAGGTTAAAAAATACGTCAAAAAACGACATTATTACGTCATTATTTTTGCACCAACCTAATATGATTGCAGTCTATATTAGAGGGTTGGATATCGAAATAAATATATGGATGAAAATCCATAGAGGAATTATATTTTATTTTTTTTTATATATCGTATATGTTTATTCATATAGTCATTTATATTTGTTTAATCTGAATTTATTTAATAAAGGAGATTTTTGTTCATATGTCTGCATTTCCCTTGTATTTATCTCCCCGGAAATTTATTATTTTTATTTAACAATTTACTGTTATTTTAGAAACTGATTATTTGGAAATTTTCTTCCAAGCAAAGTCGTCAGTTTTTACATTGCAACGAAGTTTTATTCTTTCCCATTTAATGTTGGTGGAAATATTTGTGTTCCCATACATATTAGGTTGGTGCAAAAACAATGACGTAGCAATGTCGTTTTTTGACGTATTTTTTAACGTCAAAAAACGACATTATTACGTCATTATTTTTTGCACCAACCTAATATATTGTAAGTACTGTACTTTTAGAAATTCATTCTATTCAGAAAAAAATTTATGATTATAATTTTCTTTGTTTTTTTTTTTCGGTTGATTCTATATCATTTTTCTCTTGTATTAATATTGTTTATTTACCGTAGGTTTATACAGTGTAACCCGGATATAAGAGACCCGGATATAAGAGAGATTTGATCTGGTCCAAAATTACAGCCATACTTACCTAAACAAAATAGACCAAACCCGAATATAAGAGAAACCCGGATATAAGCGACGTCTTCTCCGGTCCCGACTACTCTCTTATATCCGGGTTACACTGTATATTATTAAGAATATATTTTCAAGGGAATATTTTGTTTTATTTCTAAAATTGTTTGAAATTCTATTGTTCTTATTTTTAATAATCACTCGGTTTAATACACATGAACAAACCACTGCCCAATAAGAAAGCCATGGTAGTAGCAGTAAATTACTTCTGTAAACATTATAAACCTTAACAATGGCGAGCCCATCCGCTGATAAACTCAATGTTTTGTTTAATAAAGTAATCATTTCAATCATTAGGTCTCATCAGTTTTATATTATTTTATTTTTCGTTACATTTCACTGATTATAATAAATGTGTAGGGGGCCTTGAATAAAAGTATATACTGTCCCCGGAAAATCGCCATTTTTTAAAAATATATTTTTGAAAAAATGACTATTATTTTATTTATTTAAATTAATAATTCTTTTTACCGCTTCGTATTTTTTTAAAACTTTTACGCTCGATATATTCTGAAATATTATTGAATATCAATAGGCTTTTGAAATACATGACTCTATTGAACCTGATAAGTCTATTGAATTCGGTGTTTTTTTCGTAGACGTAATTTTATTCGGCTTGCATTGTTTACTTTTATCTGTAGACACCATCATATTTAATATTCAGATAACTTCTTTTCATGGGCATCTTTGCACAGAATAGCGACATTTTTTTCTAAGGTTCAGCAATTATTGAAGGTCAGCTTTTGCATTTTGTCTGATGCGTTTTACCTCGTCGTCATCATCATCAGCAGCAGCATCATCATCACTTCCATGCCCATTTAAGGTTGTAGGGTTTCTGCGCAACTGATCACTTGACCAGTAGTTTTAAAGGAGGAGAGCTATTCATTCGTAATGTGTCTTTGGTAAGTACACATTTGATGGTGTCCTTGAAACATATTTTCAATTTTCGCCAATTTTCAATGAATGGTCTTACCGTTTTCGTTTTTCAGTTAGAGACGATATCATTCAACTTGAAGACTCGCTTTCGTCACGGACAAGTGGCCGTTGATTTCATCGAGCGAACGACCTGCTTGATACGGTGACCACAGTTTAGGAATCTCTCCGGCCAGCAATACCGGCAAGTTCTTCTAAGGAACCTATTTTACATATTTGTGTTAGTTGGGCGTTGACCCTACAAAAAGATTCGTTTACATTTTAAAATGTCTTGTATTTAATCCTGTGCGTTGTGTAGCCACCATCTCCACCAATAGAGCTAGTTTAGTCACCAATGGTAAGTCACCGCCGGTTTAGTCAGCGATGATCCTGTGTTACATTGTAGTGTACCACTCGTAGAGGAATTTGACAACAATTTTATCTAAATTGACAAAATTTTGTTCGAAGTATAAAGAAGACACGCAAATTTACCAGCATCAAGTCTGATTAGCTGGAGAAAGAAAGAGAGAGAGACCATTATAGGGGGACTTATTGGGAGGTATGGGGAGGAGAAGAAGGCACCCTTACTGGAATTATATTATGGAAGTAGGTGAGTTTTTGGTCGTGTGACCATTAGGATGTAGCTCATCGGTTTCCGCTTCCCTCCCCCTGCTCTGGCTCTCCTACCTCCATAATATAATTCCAGTAACGGTCTCTTCTCCTCTCCATATCTACCACTAAGTCGCCTATAATGCCCTATTTTTTTTTAAGCATTACGCCCCGAACAAGGCGGGAAGCCACTAGGATGCAGGGGGTTGCAGAAGATTTGGAGCGAGAGCAGATAGGAGCGATAGAAGAAAGGATGAGGAGAAGGGTAGTGGATAGATCAAGGTAACTGGAGATGTCGATTGACATTAAATTTCAATAGTTGGAGATTATAGCTCCCAGAGAAACAGTAATAGGGAAGTGTGTTCCACAGGCGAGAGGTGCGAGGTATGAAGCTATTGGAGTAGAAGAGACGGCTACATTTAAAAGTTTCTATAGTGAAAAGTTTCTACAGCCTCGTAGGGCCCTTAAATTCATGAAGTCTGGGTACCTCATCGAAGCAAATAACCATGAAAGTATTTGTAAAAAAGACAGAGAGAGGCGACGGTGCCTCTGTGAGAGAGCAACTATAAACGAGATGCCGGATCAGGGCCAGTTATATTACGTATCCGCCTCTGGATCTTGTCAAGAACTCCGAGGTAAACAGAAGGTGCACCAGACCATATACGAGAGCAATACTCCATGCAAGGGCGAATGGTTGATTTGTATATTTGAAGTATCGATTCCGGGGAGAAAAATTTCCTGGCGTGGCACAGAGAGTGGCCTGACGATTGCATCTAGCATGAAACAGACTGTCGCCTCTAAGTGTTGACTTATATGTTCACTTTTATATTTAAACACGCTCTATCTCTGATATTGAGCACTTTATACCATAAATATAGCACATCTTAAGACTATATTTCTTCATATATATATATATATATATATATATATATATATATATAAACGATGACACATTTTATTATGGATGTGTTGCGTTTGTGTGAAGGTCTGGATTCGATCATTTCAGCAGAGGAAATGAAACAATACCAAGTGGAGAAAGTTTTTGTTTTAAATACAGTTTAAAATATCTATTAGGTTGGTGCAAAAATAATGACGTAATAATGTCGTTTTTTGACGTATTTTTAACGTCGAAAAACGACATTATAACGTCATTATTTTTGCACCAACCTAATACAAAATTTTGAGAATTTAAGAAAGCAATTTTCAAACTTCAAATTACCAAGGAATCAAAATTAAAGTAAGAGTTTTCCTGACATGAGGTTTTGAAGATCCGCAGTATTTGTGATTTTAAGAACTTAATTTTCGACCTGAAGTGGAATTTCGGTCCTCATCAGACGTTCGGCTCGAATCAGGCTTTTGGCCAGAATTGCAATTATAGCCCGAATCAGAATTGAAGTGCGGTTGGGAAGCTACATAGTCTCAACTGAAGAATTCAAAGTTATTTCTTCAAAATTATCATATCTGTTTTCTAAGCTGGGCCAGAGATCCCCTTCGTTTGGTGCCGGAGTCCCAATTAGCCCTCTGAAGGAGCCAGCTTAAAGTCCACAAAGAGTGCTGCTTTTTAGCTAGTTTATAATAAAAGGTAATGATGTCTAGGGAGAAGCCGCAAAAACGTGAATGAAGTTTTCTTTTTCTAGAATATAGAAATGTGTTACATAATTCCTCTCCAACTCTGTAAAATAGAATTATTGCATAACACAACAGCTGGCTTTACTCAGAATGTTACGCTGCGAGATGCTGTGTTCATTCCAAAAGACAAGAATGCATCTTAGCGGCGTCTACTTGAAGACTGTAGAGGCCTGGTTCCACTAATTTTCCGTTGTGGGATGGGGATCACATGACTGGCTAATCGTAGTGCATACTAATCGGAGAAGATGAAAGTAAGTTAACCCAATATTACTTTTCTTTTATAAAATTTGACAAAGTATAGGCAGTTTTGCCGAACACCGCCTCTTGCTACAAAACCGAAATAGTAACCGAAGAACTTGAGTTATTTTGTTAAACGGCCTCGTCAGATCGACTTTGATATGGATTTAAAGAATGGCGCCAAACTCATTCTGCATTATCACAACTTTTAACGAATGGAATCTCTAAGACTTAGCGAGGAACATCTTTTATCGAACTTCGTGGAACGGCGCTAGAAAATCAGAAACAATGTCTTGCACGAGAACCGGAGAAACCACATTGATTCTGGACTTTCAAAAGTAGAAACAATTAAAAGAGATAGCACATGTAAGTTGAAGAGAAAATAATGGCACAATAAAGATGATGACTTTCTACATAACTTCGAACTAAAAGATCGGTAGAAATACACAATTAAATACTAATAGGTGAGATAGCAGTCAACTTGAGTTTATAGATATTTAGAAAACCTATTTTTCTACAAAATTTAATACAAAGATTTTATAAATTTCAACTGTCAGTACATATACTGAAACGGATATTGAAGTCAAGTCAAAAAATTGTTATTTAGATTCACTGGCGCCAGTGTGTTTCATACTTAAACGTAATCGTTATGGAAAAACACAGCACACATCGTTGTGTTTTGGACCCAGTTTCCATTATATATATATATATATATATATATATATATATATATATATATATATATATATATATATATATATATATATATATATATATATATATATATAGTACAGTTGGTATCGAAAGAGTCCAGGTTCTATTCTTGGTAGTGGATGCACACTGCTGATGAGTCCTAAATAGGATTAAATGGCCGTCCAGTGCTTTCTGGATTCTGGGCTCGATGAATTATTATATATGATTACTCTAAATACCCAAAAGTTGCTTCACTTGTGTGTGTATATATATATATATATATATATATATATATATATATATATATATATATATATATACATATATATATATATGTATCCTTGTGCAGGTATGCAGAAAATAGAAAAGAACACGTTGGGTGCATAATCCGGGGTTCCTTAGTATTTTTGTTTTTATTTTTAAAAAACAGTGCTCCATACAGAAGTAGACCGAGAGATAGCTTATTCCTAAAATTTCGCTTGAAGATGAAACGTGACTAAACACCTCAATCCAACTTAATTTTATTAATTATTTGGATGATTTCGGCTCTCGTTTTTGAAACATGAGAACTCTTATGTAGCGAAGGAATCATATTTTTAAACAAAAAATATTATTATAATATATATATATATATATATATATATATATATATATATGAAGGTATACTATATTAATGGGTAAAAGTACTCAGGGTATGAGTTTGTGTAAATTTAAATGTAGACACCGAAACTAATATCACAGTGAATATTGTTTCACGAGTGAAAGCAATATATACATACATTCATACATATATATATGTATGTGTGTGTGAGTATGTGTCTGTGTGCAAAGCGATAATGATGATATAATTAAGATGTTTACTTTCCACACTACTTGAAACAAAAGGTTAGAAAGGAAACTCCTATCACTTTTAGAAAAAACGATAACAGTGGACCCGTTTAGTTTATTTTTCTGAAAAAACTTTTTTAAGGGGTACGGTTTTATCAATTTCAACCGATAGAAATGCTAACTATTCAATCAATTCCGAATGTTTCCTGTATGGAAACTGCGTATTACGTCGTAGACATTAGCACTTTCGTATTGTTTTTTTCTCCAAAGGTATAGTTTCAACTCAAAACATCTGATCAGGTCAGCTGATGTTTACATATCGACCTCTTGTTGCTATATTCAATAAAGTCTTGTCACAACATTATTTCTCCTTAGATAACATGAACTTGTGATCTCGCTGTTATCTTCAAGCAGTGTGTAAATAGAGCGGGTTTCGTGGCTGGCAATTGGCCAAAGAGTAACTCGATGAAGATTCTTGTCTTTCTTGAAAGTCTGGTACAAAAGAGCCCGTTCCTGATTGATTGAAGAATGAGACAAGAGGAATGGAAGAAGAAAATGACGGGAAAAAAATCAAAGAATGATGGCGTTAATTAAATAAGTGACGCCATTTTATAAAAGAAGAGTCAAGGAAGGAAATAAAATGTTTCGCGTGTAATACAGATAATGGGATAGACAAGAAAAACGAATCAGTAAGATAAGGAAGAAGGAAATCAGAAGTTGCTAATTGTTATATTAGTTGGTTGATATTGTGTAGCGGTATATCAACCATGATGGGTTATTTAATTGACAAAATCTAAATAACAATTTTTTGGCTTAAATATCTTTTGAACGCAATTGCATTCCTTCAACTACATATAAAATGTATTGCTTTTGTTCATCTATCTTTAAAAATGTGTATTGTTGGTTATTTTTTTACATAAAAAAGTATTGCTGATATTTTTTTTACTAAGAACTGTATTTTTAAATTCTCATAGTATTTTTTTCTTGTTTTGTTTTAAGGTCTACTATTGTCACATACATTGGACCCTACCACCAAGGTAAGGGTAGACCTGGAAACAACAGCAGTTAAAAGGTGGCCCCACGCTCCACAAAATCTCCAAACTTGCCATCAGAGGCCTTGCTGCCTGATGTACTTTATTGTCATACCCAGGACAGCCTTACGGTTGGGAGGGTGAAAAGAAAGGCAAGGTGTTAATAGGGGAGAAAAAAAAAGCAGCAGAAGTTTAGAGGAGAACTGGGAAGAGGAGGGTGCTGAGGAGGAAGAGAAGGAGGAAGTAATAGAGAAAGAAGAAAAATAGCTACAGTAGAGACGAAAGAAGAAAATAGATAAAGACAAACAAAAGAGTGAGAGGGCTTTAGCGATAAATTTGAAGAGTAGATAAAGTGCAGGAGAATAAAAAATTAGAGAAATTGAACGAAACAGAGGGAGAGACGCTGTAAAGCAAAGACAGAAACGGGATAAATATACGGAGAAAGAGAAGAAAGGAAAAACGAAAGGAAAATTAGACGGAGTAAAAAGAATTGGAAGGCGGGGAGTGGATAGAGAAAAAAAAAAGGATGAGAAAAAAAAAGAGAAGAATTAAAAAATAGAAAATATAGTGGATACAAAGATAGTGAAAATGAGGAATAAAGAAACCTGGGGAGAAAAGGAAACTAAAGAAAAATGGCGAAGAAAAAACTCCAGGAAGAAAAGAGGAGAAATAAGAAATGTACGTAGAGTAATAGAAGTGAAAGTTTTGTTTTGTTTTACGGTATATCAACCTCAATGGGTTATTTAATGCCGCCATTTTTTTTTTTTTTTTTTTTTTTGCTGGTAATATTTTTTGTCAAAAATCTATTTCGGGTAATATTTTCTTTCATAAATATGTTGCTGGTAATATTTTTTTTTTTTTCAAAAGAACATTGCCTGTAATTTTTTCTCCTAAAAAAAATGTATAGCTGGTAATATTTTTTCAAAATAGTTTTTTCTTCAAAAAATTATTGCTGGTAATAATTTCCTTTACAAAGCATTTCTGGTATTAAAACCTATTTTTACACTTTCATATGTTTTTACCCGGTTTCGAGGTTAAATATTTTCCCATAGCTGGGACCCTAACAGGGACCTGGGAACACCAGCAATTAGGAGGTGGTTTCACGCTCCTCAAAACCTCCTGATCAGAGGCCTTGCTGTTGGACGTAGTTTATCGTCTTACCCAGGACGCGGATGTAGTTTATTGTCATACCCAGGACGGAGAAGTGAAAGTGGAAGAGGCAATTAGAAAGGAAGAGGCACTTGAGAAATGTGCTGAGAAAGTGGAAAAGAAGAGCAGCTTTATTAGTCTCCTATATCGTATTTAATTCTATGATATGCCTACTCTGAAGGTCCTTATCTCTTAGCATATGCGCTGATTCTTTCAAACATCTAACTTTCTAGAGTTCCCCTTTGTCCGGTATATCCACATCATTTCATGGGGCTGATGACTATACTCTATACATTATCAGCCATGTCTGATTTCATTGTCTTGCTCCTCACTACGGCTTTTTGATGTTTCTCTAACATTAATTTTAGACAGCGGCTTGTTTCACTTTTATATTCTTTGCTAAAACTGCAAGGAATGGAGGACACCCAGTTCTTGGTTATGTTCGTCCTCTTGTTCGGCTTTATTCGGCATATATTTCTGCGTAGAGTAGAGCTGCTTCCAATATTGTCCTGATGTTGTATGAACCGTTATCTTTTTCGATAATCACTTAGACAGGTAAGCACTACTACAATATCTATCACAGGTAACGGTGTAGTATGACCCTAGTTTAATTCAGATCTACTCACATCCATCGTATCAGATTCCTTGAAAGTACAAATTGCAGCTATGCGCAAAGAGTCAAAGATCGAACGTAAACGACTTGGATCTCGCCACTTCCGGAAAACCTCTAACCAAATTCTTAGTAGTACCATTGCCTACTATCATAAATTGTTCTGAAATTATCTCAACATTCTCAGGTAAGACAAAACAGATCGCAAGAATCTTTGCTTCTAAGCCCACGTCAGATAAAACGAGCCACACCCTTTCCGACTTCTTGCTCACGGAGCACAAACGTAATATTTCTATGACAGCTCGGGAAGTTCCAAGAAACATGAAAAATCATTGCCCTAAGAACGCTAATGGCTCAGTTAAAATCCCAGTGTTTGTCTCTAAGAATGTTAGCTCTGACATTGTCCAACCGCTGAATAAAGGAGAAATTCTTCCAAAAGCTTAGGATGGTGTCATGCGTATTCACATACATGCGTTCATGACCGTCTCAATATCGGCTCATTAACATCCTTAGTGTCACCATCAATTTCTTTGGGGCTATAATCAACAAGAAAATTGTCAAGCAGCTCAACAGGGACAACTTCTTGAACGACAAGCAATACATATTTCGACGCGCTCGAGCTATTGCTGATACCTAATTTTCATTACTCACTGAATCAACGAGACATTAGACAATAGACACATCTCGAAGGTGATTGCATTAGATTTATCGAAAGTTTTTGACAAGCTGCGATACAGGGGGTTACTACACAAGCTCTCCAGCTCTGAAATCACTGCAAGTTACTATCAGTTCCTTCATAACTGGTAGGTCCCTGAAGATAGTTGCTAATGGTCAGTCTCCCGTGAACCACGTGGTCAATGCAGGCGTCCCTCAGTTCGTTTCTAAGTCCAACTTTTCCTGCTATACCAGGGGTAACAGCAAAATTGTTCTAATCGTGTAACAGCATGGGATAATTGTCCATTCCACAAAATCTTTAATATCTAAAAAAAATCACTAAACTAACTGTGTTTCTTTTTACCGGGTTTTCAGAGAAGACATTTAGCCATCTTGATCCCATCTGTCGTAAGAATCACTGAAAAACCGTTTAAGTTATTCAGCTACAAAGTGAACAGGTTAAACTTGTTTTGCGTCAGCCCCCCTATGTCTTCTCAGCTGAGCAATGGTACGAGGAAAAACATTGAGACCTTCAGTAACGTCACCAACATTCATACTCTGACTTCTATCTTCAAAGTCCAAAGAACCACCGAGAGAACAGTGAATAAGTTTTAAAAAGAGGGAAAAAATGGATCAGAAAGTTACAACAGCAAGATGGATCATTTCAACTTAGAGCTAAAAACATTGTTATTATTCAAAGTAGAGTCCAATAGCTCAAATCTTAATCTAACAATTGGATAATTTTGCTGTTGCACGATTTGGACATTTTTTTCTCTTACACCCGATATAATAATGTTCTGTCTAAGAGCATACTCTGATCTTTTGCGAATATCTATGCAGATGAGACAACGGTAGATGGGTGCACTTACAAAAATCTAGATGACCAGAATCTAACACTTTATATCACTTCTAATCTCGCTCTAATAACACAATAAGAAAAAAGTCTGGCTGGTTACCGCAAAAATCAAATTGGTGACATTCATCACTGAACAAACCCTGAATTTCCTTCTATCACAGTGAACGGGTGTCCTTTCAAGGAATCCCTGTTCCTTGAAAGTCTATTCGGACTTAAGTACACCCTAAGTCCTAAGTGGAACACATATATACGATACATCGTTAAAGATATTGGAAATGTTCGACTCCCTGTAACAATCAGCAAGTATACCTCCTGTGAAGGCCTACAATTACAAGAGACAAATCAGGCCGAAATGGATCTGCACAGTCTTCACTTTCCAGGCTTGATAGAGCCTACAATTGTCTACGCGTCCTTGTGAGTGATGAAATGTTTTTCACCTTAAAACCCCTTTCACAGAGACAAAACGTTGCAAGCCTATCGCTCATCCATCGTTATTTCTATGGAAAATCTTCAGACCAACTACATTCTTTATTTTCGACTAGTTCTAATCTTCCCAGCTAAGACCCGACACACCGTGTACATCGAGATTGTAGGGATATCATTATTATTATTATTATTATAAATAAATAAAAATAAAATATAAAATAATAATAATGAAATAAATAAAATAAAACAATAACATAAAAACTTTGCAGAAAATAAATTAAATAAAAATAATAAAAAATACTCCCAGCATGCAACAAAAACTATTCCTGTCTGAAAAAGGGACATCCAGCCAAAAGACGTTAAATTCATTATCTTCACCACGAACCTTGTTACGGGGAAGAATACGTAACTTCTCTCTGGGATATGGTTTGTAATACTACGGAGTAAATTCTCCATTTTATCACACGTATCATAAAACAATTATAACCTAAAAAGTGCACACACAAATAAACTCAAGAAGATACAAATAAATTGTACGAAATTAACATACAATTTACCACGCTTTCCCTCTTATGTGCGTTTTATTTCCAGTCAAATATGTTTTTATATCCGTGTACACGAGGCTTATTTCTGCCGCTATAATGTGAGTGAATACCTCACAACATTTTGGTGACGGCCGACGTGCATAACAAAAACAACCTATTCAACCACAAGGTAAACATTCCCTTCGGATTTCTTTAGTAACAAGTATGTTCCACTCAAACAGCCTCTTCTCAAGAACTGTTCCTTCGTTGAATAGAATTCCAGGCGGATGCTATCCTGTGCATTACAATCTTAACTTCTTCAAATCTAGAGTTAATAGTTATAATCAGCACATATCCGCATAAACTGCTCCCCGCGACATTACCACTGACACAACAAGCGCCTTTAGTAACCCTCTATCTTGAGTGGCCCTAGGGTGAAAGTTGAACATTGTTAAAAAAAAGGCAAAAAAAAATGGAGTATTGCTGCCATATATGGACTGTAGCTAACCAATTCTCATTTTCCAGTCATGATAAACAACAAAATGGTTTCCGCTACCTTATAGCTGGTTAACCTTTTTCAACCTGCAACCCTTTTTCGACAGATGAAATGTCATAAACCTATCGCTACTCTATCGCTATTTTCATGTCAAAGGTCAAGAAGAGATATATTCTGGAATTCCACCAGTCAGAACTAGTATCCATCTCCTCACGTCCTTTCATTCAATTACCTTCTTCATCAAAACAATTAATTTGTATAACGGACTCTCGAATGGATGCTTCCAAGATCACTGCAGTCTTAATCTATTCAAATCTGGTATCAATTATTATCTAACCTACATATCCTCATAATATGAAATTCTTACGCCCTTTCTCATTCATTCGGTGGCTCTCGGGCCTTGTATTGGGTGAACAATAATATAAAAATGGCCGCCAGAATTTGGTTACGTTAAGACTCTATTAATAGAAGATGATTATAAAAGGATTTCCTAACGGGGAATATGATTTACGTGCATCTTTAACTGAAATAGTGTTTTGTCTTTTTATAGTTTATAGTAATAAGAGACTATTCAAAACTTTGAGGAACCAAATGAAATACGGATATTTGTAGTTACGGTTTATGAGGATAACTTTTTAAACTTTATTGATGTTTAAAATTCTGTTTTTGCCAAAGTGGAATTCACAAAAAGTATACGGAAGCACCTTGTATATCTATCATTTTTAATATTGAAATTTTATTCTTGTTATTATTATTACTACTATTACTACTACTACTACTACTACTACTCTTCTATAAATATAAAATATTCTTAAACTTTCTAGATATTACAAACAATTCTTCCGTGCCGTGTCTTTTCATGACGTTAGCAGTCAGGGCTCTACACAATCTCCTGTTCTTCTAGCACTTGATGAATTTTGTCTTTTGCTATCTTTCCTAAACTCTGTTCTGTCATCCATATACACAAGCTCGCTAGGTAGGTTATGCGATGTTTTTCTCTGTCCCACTTCAATCTCTTCCTGTGAGTATCAAATTTCTCAAGCCGTCTTTCCTTATTATGTACACGAGAAATTTCTCTTCCTGAAATTGAACATAATTTTTTTTTTTTTTTTTTTCCAAACTCCTGGAAAACTCGTTTCCTTCATACATGCACGCATGCGCATTTCGCGTCCGGTATATTTTTAACAATGTCTTCCCGTAATGATTACATTTTTGCTCATTTTTCTAAGTGATTGTTCTTGTTTCTTAGTTATTCCCTTTATCTGTCCTTGGATATATTCATCTAATAAGAGACTGAGTTATTATTTTCTAATATATTATTATTGGTTATTGGTTGTACAGGTTGGGGCAGAGCAACTTGCTTATTTAAATTTGGCGCCCTAAAGCGATGGTTGCTCCAGGGATGGTAGGGATGGACTTATTTGAGAGGGTGGGTCTTAAAGTTTGGTTTTTAACGTACGTTATTTATTTTTTGTTTATTTTTCAGGAACCCCAGTGAGCATCATGGAGTGGACGAAGTTGGAACGCGCTTTCGCTGTTGAGGCATTTTTTTCAAGCGGTCGCTCAATCGTCGCAACGCAATGTGCATTCCGTAGACATTTCAATATTGCCCCCCGTGGTCGTGTTCCTGGCCGGCAGTCGATTGTTTCATGGGTAAACAACTTCAGGGAAACGGGTGATGTAAAGAAAAAGAAACCTGGCCTCCCACAAACAGCAAGGTCACCCCAAAACATTGACTCAGTGTATAGAGAAGAATGGACGCCATCTTACTGATATCATCTTTAAAACTGGTAAAAAATAAAATTTAAATGTTGAACTAGTTGCAGTTCAAAGAATTACATGTATACCTGCATTACTTGTGTTTTAATTGATATTCCAAATAAGTAAGTTGCTCTGCCCCACCCTGTATAAGAAAAAGCGCCGTTGCCGACACTGTGGTGTGAAACTAGATCGCCTGTGAGTAACACGGGCGGTTCTATTGTTAAGCAGATTACGTGATTATAAAGGAAGTAAGTAAATAGGAAATAGCGTGATATCGATACGATCACGGTCCACTATTCTTGTCTATCCACTTTTGATATACGTTTACTTTCTCTACCTCTATTACTATACGGATTATGATTCTCTTCTGATCATTATACTATTTGGCGATTACTACTTGAACAAGTATTACTAGTTCGGATATTATTTGAAGACGTTACTACTAGTACCGGCGTCTACGAAGTCTCGAATATAACGAGAATTTTTGGAAGTGATAACGAGATTTCGCTTGACATAGCAAAAGTGACAAGCGAAGCCGTCCAACATCTTAAAAGTTACAAAACTCGAATTATATTTCATTTTTTATGAATTGAAAAAAATGTGCGCTTAGAATATGAGGCTGGGTGAAATAAACTAAGATAATTTTGTATTAAAATTAAACAAAAACTTTTCGGTGCTAAACTAGAATATATCCTGCTTTACTATAATTTATTATTTTTAAGGATTTTTTTTAGCTTTGTTTTTTAAAATCAATTTCCTTTAAGATGATTCTGTCTAATGTAGCTAAAGTCAAGGTAATTTTTGCCAAAAATAGCATTTTTTTTTTTGAGAAAAATCAAACTGCGTTCTTATTGGACAGAACTTCAATAAGATTTCCTTTTTGCTATATTAAAAATTGTTTTCTATAGTAAGGAATTATTTAATGCTTATCGGCCAAACTTTCTCCACATCATAATGTACTGAAGTCATTTAAATAAAGGAAACCCAGTCATAACTTCCAGTCTTGACAGAGTTCAGAAACGTCTTCATCGCCTTGCGTGTATTGAATTATTTCCTATCCAAGACCAGCTTTCCCACAGATGAAACGCTGTAAGAATGTTTCTTCTGCATCACTATGTTCCCTGGTAAATGTTCTGACGAGCTACGTTCATTAATTCCACAAGCCTTGACTTTCCCATTTAAGACCTCTCATGTCATGTACACTGGAAAGAACCATTATCATTCCTTTCTTATTCTGCTAGTAAGAAGAAAGTTACACTCGGACAGCTTCTTCCCAAGAATCGCTGCTTGATGGATCAGACTCCCCAGAGGATGCTTCCACGATTACTACAATGTAAACTACTAACTATCGTTTTAACTGTTGTCTTTCTGACATATAATCTTAAACTGCACTTCTCATCTCCTCTTTTTACTTGCATCAATCTTAATCAGTAAGACTACCTTGAGTGGCGCTTGGGACTTCTTTTGGGTGAACAATCCGTAAAATTATATTTCCTTATGAATTATACAATTTTGATCTTACGGCTTTGTATCTTGTTTATAAATTTATCTGCTTTAGTACCTTTTGGGATGACTGAGAGGATTTGTTTAAAGTCACCAGAGAGAACCAAAGGTATTCCACCCACCAGAGAATCATTGTTTCTAATGTCCCTTAGTGTTCTATCCAAAACTTCAGAAGCTCTCATAGAGCATTCATTTCAAAACAATCAACTAAGACTTTTTGATAACTTTGGTATATTGCACATAGGATTTTCTTTCCTGTTCAGGTCCAGTGGAAGTTTGAATGTTGAATGAGCTGTTCTAGTCCCCAAGTAATGCATCAGCTATCCAAGACCAAGCAACTATAATACGTTTTTAATTTCTTACTTTAAGTCAACAATAAGGTGATAACATTTTTTTCCTGTTCCACCAGGTGCATCTAGGAAGAATTTTAGCTGTTGGAATTAAAGAATGTAATCCAAAATCCATAATCAGTCAGTTATGTGTCATGCGTGGTACACGCTTAGCCTATCAGGTATCTTTCGATATATGACTGGCAAGACAGAATTTCTTCCACCAGTAGGTTGCCTTTTCTTTCTGCAGTAGACCAGTTGCCATAGAAGTCTGTTCTGAAATGCTATTTACCCATAGCTGGGGGAGAAGAAGAGGATTCATACCTTTCGCAAGGGTATTATCACGTAAGTGAATGCAATGGATTTGACTGGTATTCGAACTCGTCTCGCCGATTCCTCAATTCAAGCCGCTATCCATTACTACACCACACTAAATAAACATCCAACTTGTCTTCATGTATTACTTTTTTACATACTTTGATATTTTAACACACTTAGGCAAAGATAAGTTTCCCTTTTATCTTTATTTATATTGTCTTTTTACATATATATTCTTAGTTATATCTAAAATTTTACATATATATATATAATCATATCTCATATGTGTGTGTGAGTGTGTTTGTGTGTGTAAATTATTATCGATAGAATGTATCTGTAAAGGAAAAAATTAAATAAAAAGACACAAAAGGAAAAACTATTCTTAGCCGAGGCGTTTCGTCCCGTGAACAACTTTATCAATGCAAATGTAGGATTTATTATTTTGCATGTATTTGTATACAAGAGCAAGGATGTCATTAGGTTAAAGTATCCCGCAGTTAGTGCTAATGGTAATAAAATAATGTTCGATGTATAAGGAAAGACCCAAAATTTATACTATTAATAAATATACATTTTGTTCTTCACCAATTAACTCAACACTTTATTCCGCGCTTGATACAGGAAATTCAGAGTTGTCCTAAAAGGTAACAAAAACAAAATATATATTATTAGTATTTCCTGAAATACATCTATTTGATGGTTTGGCATACATCGTCAGTGATGTTTTTTTAGCCGCGCTTTTTCAGGTTCTCCACATTTGATTTGTGATCATCCATCAACAACATTCCTCATCTTAAGTAATACACAGTTTTTCCTCATCTTAAGTAATACACTTCATTTTCATCATCTTAAGTAACGTGCAGTTTTTTCCTCGTTTTTAATAATACACTGCTTTTTCCTCATCTTAAGTAATACACAGTTTCTTCCTCATCTAAATACCCCGCATTTTCCTCATCTTAACTAATGCACAGTTTTTTCCTCATCCTAAGTAATACACTGCTTTTCCTCATCTTAAGTAATACACTGGTTTTTCTTCATTTTAAGTAATACACAGTTTTTACTCATCCTACATAATACACTGCTTTTTCCTCATCTTAAGTAATACACAGTTTTTTCCTCATCCTAAGTAATACACTGCTTGTTCCTCATCTTAAGTAATACACTGCTTTTTCCTCATCTTAAGTAATACACTATTTTCCTCATCTTAAGTAATACACTGCTTTTTCCTCATCTTAAGTAATACACTATTTTCCTTATCTTAAGTAATACACTGCTTTTTCATCATCTTAAGTAATACACAGTTTTTGCTTCATCTTAAGTAATACACAGTTTTTTCTCATCATAAGTAATTCACTACATTTTCCTCATCTTAAGTAATACACTACATTTTCCTCATCTTAAGTAATACACTACATTTTCATCATCTTAAGTAACATGCAGTTTTTTCCTCATTTTAAGTAATACACTGCTTTTTCATCATCTTAAGTAATACACTGCTTTTTCCTCATCCTTCCCTAATACACAGTTTTTTCCTCATCTTAAGTAATACACAGTTTGTTCCTCATTTTAAGTAATACACTGCTTTTTCCTCATTTTAATTAACACACAGGTTTTTTTCTCATCTTAAGTGATACCTTGCATTTTCCTCATCTTAAGTAATGCACAGTTTTTTCCTCATCCTAAGTAATACACTGCTTTTTCCTCATCTTAAGTAACATACAGTTTTTTCATCATTTTAAGTAATACACTACTTTTTCATCATGTTAAGTAATACACTACTTTTTTCCTCATCTTTTCCTAATACACAGTTTTTTCCTCATCTTAAGTAATACACTGCTTTTTCATCATCTTAAATAATACACACTTTTTCATCTTAATTTATGTTGCATTTAAATGAAAAATGTCTAACTTTCATGCAAGTGTATGGAAATAGACTCTAGATTTGGTGTTAACTATCGGAAAAATAACTTTTATACTTCAAATTCTTGACCTTAGGAATCTCATATACAGTATCTAAACACACATTCTATCTATCTATCTATCTATCTATCTAAACTATTCTCTTCATTTTCTATTTATCTATCTATCTATCTAAGCTATTCTCTTCATTTTCTATTTATCTATCTATCTATCTATCTATCTATCTATCTATCTGAAGCTTCGTTGAAAAAATAAAGGGAGAAACGGAAGGGAAAAATTGAATACGAAAAAATTCGTTTCAAGAAAATAGTTTTAGGTTAATGGTCTTCGGCCGCTTTTACTTGGCGATACAGTTCATTAAAGTGGATCTATACATAGTACCATCAAAATTCTGTTTTGGGCAAATCCTACGCTCCTATACAAATAGACATTTTACCTGCCTCATACGTCGGCAGCGGTAGAATCTTTCTGAAAGTCTGTATGAACTTGCCTGCAAGTATATAAATGGAACATCTGATATATTCTCTCCATTTCCCGCGATAAGAATTCAGATCCAAGCATCGATAACGATATTTCAATGCTGTATTTACTCTGTGGAAGTTAATGGCGACCTTTTTACTTGATGTCCTTACAGCACTACTGACATATCAAAGTACAGGAATACCTCCATTATTACGGCTAATATGTGCATTAAAAGATACGCACTAATCGAAAAGACTCTAATCGAATATAATAACTTATAAGAAATTATGTAATTTGTACATCAAATTTTAGTCTCATTGTCAACTAATTTCTAATTTGCGTAGTTTTTTTAATTAAAGTATAGGAACATGCAAGAAGATACAATAAAAATGCTATGAATTAATGTTTATTAATCTGATTATCTAGGGAAAAACATGTGGTTTATCGCATGGTATTATTCTCTTATTCATGTAATTGACGATAGCTTCAACGTGGTGTAAGGGTTAGCAAGCTTGCCTCGCTATAAGACATTACAACTGGGTAGTGAGTTCAATCCTCACTGGGTGCATCACACTTTCGGCCTTGTGCCACATGTAAGCTACGCATAGAAAAAAATAGGCATTTCGACGTGGTGTAATGATTACCAAGCTTGTCTTGCTAGATCAGTTACGACTGAAAAGTGAGTTCAATTCTTACTAGATACTCCATACTTTCGGCTATGCTTAGAAAATCAATATACGGAGAAATTGGGGCCTCAATTTTTCCGAACATGTAATCATTAGTATTTTAACCTGAAAGTGTTATTTATAATTTTTTCATAGTTTCCTATTGCAGTATTTTTAATAAATATAAATTTCTATCTAATAAAATCGTCCATTTTTTTTAACAATATATATGCAATTTCCCTGCATGAAAAACATGAAAAAAAATCAAAATATTCAAAAAGTTTTAATACATACAAATATTCAAATATATATATTTGTTATCGGCTTATATTATAAAATTTATCTATATATATAACTGTCTATTTTTTAACAATACCATTATGACTTACATAACGCAATAATTGACAAAGAAAATAAAAATTTTAAATTTTAGAAAATTTTTAATTAATTTTCAATTACCATGGTTAAACTGAAGAATGTTTTACCGTACTAATCTAGTATTATCCTTGTGCTAATTGAATTTTGGTATATAAAAATTTTAGTGCACTCATCGAAAACGTATTAATCGAGGAATTCCTGTATATATCTCTCTGTTGATCGATCGATTTATTCCCATATCGCATTCTGTTCAGATTTATTGATTATCGGGTCAGTCTGTTTTCTTCCTTCTATCAATCAGTCGTTCGATCTCTACATATTTATCTGCATAAGTTCCTAGCGATTTTATGCTAAAAAAATAATATAGTATCTTATTGTTGATATAATTCTCGTGAAAGACTGTGCTATGAAACTTTGCATGTATGCGCTAAATATGTAAGAAGGCTATTAAATGCTTTTGTGTTTAATTCTCTTTGAATACATTCTTATATTGTGATATAATTCACATTATATATGTGTGAGAAAAGTAAATGCCACAAAGTCGTTTCCATTAGCCTTGGGTTATCACTGTTCGAATTGTATACATATGCACACAATTTAGTGCTGATTTTGAAGTCTTACGGCTGTCCTAACCGAGAAATTGACGCTACATAAGCTTTTGACATGTCATGGGTTTTTCTTTTTGTCCAGATAGAGTTTGGATTCTTAAATATTTCGTCTAATGCTTCGAAGAAATTTGAACACAAAATGGGTTCATTCCCCACCACCACCACAAAAAAAGGGAAAAATACGGAAAGCAATGTTCCTTATATCCTGCTGTCCTGGGTATGAAGATAAGTTACATTTGGCAGCAAGGAGTCGGATCGGGAGAATTTGAGGAGTGTGGAACAACCTCATAATTGCTTTTCATCCCAGGTCCATTCTGACCGGGAGTGGTAACACCTGTTAGGGTCCCAGCTATGGGCAAATAGTGAACCGCCAAACCGGGGTCAAAAGATCATGAAAAAAAATAAAATAAATTTCCATAGAAAAAAAATAGCAATAGATTTTTAAAAATATGAATAAATAAATTACCAGCAACAGATTTTTGTAAAAGAAAAAAAAATATCAACAATAGATTTTTGTAAAACAAAAAATTACTCCAGCTTCCAAGAAAATTAAATTTCGGTATTAAATGATTCATAAAGTGTTGATATGCCGTTAAACAAATAAACTTAAAAGATAAGATAATAAAAAGCCTGATGGATTTATTTTCAGAGATGCATGAAATATACAGAGAAACGCGCGAAACGATACGTAAAACGAAGCATGAACAAACTGAATAACGCGTTCGAATCCTTGTAGGTTTCGGCTTTAGGTTTTGTGTTCAGGTTTAGGGTTTAGGCTTTAGTTTTAGGTTTTAGGGTTAGGATTTGGGTTTAGGTTTAGGTTTTGGGTTTAGGTTCAGGATTTGGGTTTAGGTTTTGGGTTTAGGTTTAGGATTTGGGTTTAGGTTTTAGATTTTGGGTTTAGGTTTTAGGTTTTAGACTTTATTTTTAGGTTTAGGTTTTGGGTTTAGGTTTTAGGTTTAGGTTTTGGTTTTTAGGTTTTAGGCTTAGGTTTTAGATTTAGGTTTAAGTCTTGGGTCGCATTCAGTTAATTTATCGCTATTAATTAAGTTTTTTTTTTTTTTTTAGAGTTTCTAAATTCGTAACTTTGCAATCCCAAAAGAATATCTTCTATTTTGAAAAGGGGGAAAAATCCAGAGACCATCAAGCTCAAAAGTATTAAAACTCCAACTTTGATCGAGGATCCGTAGATAATGACACCCGGAGTATGTGTGTAAAACTATAATTAATCATATTAAGGTGTTCTTCATTAATGTTGATTGAGTATGTGTGTTTTTTGTTTTTTTTTTATAGTGCAAGGTCTTTGTGTTTGGCTGAATATTTTGGTTCTAAATGATTAGTTCTGGACCGCATTGATTTTCTGAGTCTTTGATCTCAAATATAAAAGCCTAATTCTGCAGAGGGATCTTCAGTGCATTGGTTCGCATACACAGGATCGCCATTTATAATTTTTATATTTTCAAGCATCGTCACAAATGAATTCTACGTGAATATTAAGAGAGGATCAAAAGAGATTTTAATAATGATTTGCAGGAAGCTTCCGCTATAAAATATTTTCCATGTCCCTCCCTATGCCTCCGGGATTTTTCAGGACCGTTTTAATTGTCTTGGCAGGTCGGATATTTCTATTCACGTTCATATTCCGTAGTTTGTATTAACCAGGTTTTAATTAATGTTGTTTTTTTAACATCCGTCTCTTCATATCTGCTGCATGAACTAAATTGATATTTCTAGCTTTCACAATCAAATAGTTATTTGAATATTGATCACTGCCTTAAATTGGGTTGAATCAACAGGATGGTCCGAAAGTTTTGTCACCCGTCGCTATTTTCCAAACTATAGAAGCTGGTATTTACTAACCTCCCCACAAGGCAGGATTTCGCACAAGGCCGATTTTTATGTGGGGCGAATTCAAGCCCGTAGGCTTGGGCAAAAATTCCCCGTAGACCTGGCATACACGGGAGACTCTGCCCGTAGGCATAACTTCGTCTGGGTTCCCCTCTAACCGAAGGTAGAGAGTTCGAAAATCAGCCGCAAGCCTGGCAGCGAACTGTCTGTAGCGCGCACGGATAGCGTATGGATAGCGGCTCGGATTAAGGAATCGGAGACCCGAGTTCGAATTCCAGTCGAATCCATTACATTCACTTACGTGCTAATACCCTTAGGGAAGGTATAAATCCTCTTCTTCTCCCCACGGTATGTGTAAATAGCATGACAGACCGGGTTCTATAGCCTTGGATGGCAACTGGCCTACTGCAGAAATTAATGGCAACCTAATGCGGGAAAAAACCTGTCTCGTCAGTCCTGTATCGAATGATACCTGATCGCCTAAGCGTGTGTCACGCATGGCACATAACTAACTGCGCTCAGATTTGGCACAAGTCCGAAAGCATGGGACACCGAGTGAGGTTTGAAGTCGTAATTGTTCTAGCAAGACAAGCTTGCTAACCGTTACACCACGGCGAAGTGCCCCCAAGCTGTAGTCAGGCATCTGAAATAGAAAATTATATTTGTACGGGTGACAAGACTTTCGGACTACCCTGATATGCGTTTGCTTTATTAAAACAAAAAATGACAGCAAGGTTCAACAGCAGCAGCAGTAAGAAAAGAGTCAAACGTGACAAACAACAACAGTATTAATGTCAGCAGCAGGGTGATCGTGTTTAAGACCTCAGGTTCTACAACCAGGATTGTCACACAATAGCGTAGTAGATTAAACCGTTAGTTCTTGAATTTGGCAAACATATGAATTGTGAATTCAAATTCTGGGCCGGTAGTACGGATTTAGATTCAGTGGAAACAAGGCGATCGACAACAATAAAGAATTCAGTCGGAAATTCCCTGAATATTACCCCGATCAACAAACACTTAGTAAAGTGCGCGGGAAAAACGGACAAAACGTTGTGATAAAAACAATAAGGATTAGGATAATAGTCTAGATGTAAATAATTATATCTGAAAAGAGGCCTGTTAGGAAAAATGTTGAGGTACTGTGACATTCCAAGGGCAACTGCAATTCAGATTTAACACGTCCAAAACCTTGTCTGTTGACAAAAAACTGCAACTTAATCTATTAGCTTGGTGCAAAAATAATATCGTTTTCTCACATAGTAACATATGTGAGAAAACGACATTATTTTTGCACCAACCTAATATTTTTATTTTATTTTTAGACTTCATCATTATTATAATCATCATAATAATCATCCCCATGCCCAGGTGTAGTCGTAGGGTTGCTGCGCAGTTGAACAGCTAACCAGTCCCCTACCCCATATATCGGTATTGGAAACCAGGGAGGTATGCATTCATTCATTTGTCACATGTTCTGGACAAATAGATCTAGTCGAGTCAAATAACAGACGATTTCTTCGAATATGAAGGCTCATCTTGGGCAGGGAGGAAGGCTCCGTGCTGGCTGTTTACTACAGTCTAAGAAGTACTCGATGCCATGTAATTATCGCGATGAAGCGCAGTCTATCCATTCAGGTATGGCCGTTCATACTAGTGGGTGTTTCAACCAACCTTGTACCAGGTTCTGTTTTTGCGCCTGCTGGGTATCTAAACACCTATCTCAACAGAAAAGCCAGGGGACGGGGGATAGGTTTATACACGAATTACATGAACCTTCAAGTAGTACAGGGTAGTTCGAAAGCCTTGTCACGCCTAAATAATATAATTTTATATTTAAAATGGCTGACACGACCTCCTACGGTTTGGAAAAGACGCCTTCTCGATGTATGAGAGCATCAATGAAAGCGAATAATCTTAATCCAGTACATGTGCTTTGTATTACTGTATTACTTGTTCTACTATTGCCCTCATTAATTCTGTATATCAGGTTTTTAGGTTCCCATACTTTATAATGAGGATCGTTAGCTTTTAACCAGACTAATGAATAAACCACACGAAATTTTCTAAGCATCCTTTCTTTGGATCTCAGGAAGCAATGTGACGACCAAAGTTATAATTCCTGCACAGGATTTGCTTACCAAACCACACGATCTGATATTTACAAAGATCAGATCTGTCTGACCCGGGGTCTAAACAATGCAACTCCCAACAGAATAATATATGCAACGGTCAAGGAGAGGAAATTGTAATCCATCGTTTAGAGCATGTCTCCAGATATTTAATAAACGAAACTAAGTTCTGAATATCTTCATAGACGAAACATTGATTTGTTTATCATCCAGAACATCCAAAATTTCAATTCAACACTCTGCATTAGCAAAGGTTTGTATCAATTAATATCCTATCAGAATCCAATGCAAATATGAATCGTTTTGACGTGTTTTGAATTTGGCATATTTATAATTGTTAAGTTATTTAAGCATAGTACAAATTATTTCAACAGCGTCGTTCAATTTGACGAATCTATATCTATAAATCTCAAAATGTGTGCGTGTGTGTCTGTCTGTATGTATGTGGATATTTACTTGACCGCCCCCACTGAGTCAGGTTGTGACACAAGGTCAGTTTTTAACGTGGGGACCCGAATATTTTCACCCGGGCCGCTGGTCCAAACTGGTCTTAGCTGGCCATAGCTTGTCCAAGCTGGTCAGAGCTGGTCTAAGCTAGTCATAGTTGATCTTAGCTGGTCATATCTTGTCCAAACTGGTCAGAGCTGGTCTAAGCTAGTCATAGTTGATCTTAGCTGGTCATATCTTGTCCAAACTGGTCAGAGCTGGTCTAAGCTAGTCATAGTTGATCTTAGCTGGTCATAGCTTGTCCAAGCTGGTCAGAGCTGGTCTAAGCTAGTCCTAGCTGGTCTTGGCTTGTCCTAGATTGTCCAGGCGAGAGCCGGTCCAAGCTAGTCCTAGCCGTAATACCACCAGACCAGGGACGGGCCCTATGCCAGGTAGGTATTTGACAGATCATACTTAAAAGTATGATCTGTGTGTCTGTATGTAGGTGTGTGTGATCGGGTGTTGTTTATGCATTTCCACAGTTTTCATCCGATTTCGATAAAATAAAATTTTGGTTTGATAGATAATTCTTCAGTGCCGGTTTAGAGTCCAAATTCTTGGCGACAATGTGTTCTCCACTACTTTCTGTCCATTATAAATCTCAGCAACGTTTTGCTATTTATTATCTTTTCTGGGATATATATATATATATATATATATATATATATATATATATATATATATATATATTATTTTTGCACCAACCTAATATTATTATACAGTTCCCTTTTCAAATTTTTAACCCCCCTATTTGGGAATGTGCCTCAGTTGCTCCCAAATGTTGTTACTAATATTGATTTTCGGGTGGGTTGACTTAAACTAATCCAACTGAACGGCAAAAATTTCCAGTAATGAAGGCCCTGGACAAAGACGGGTTATAATGGTACTATTAGGTTGGTGCAAAAATAATGACGTAATAATGTCGTTTTTTGACGTTAAAAAATACGTCAAAAACGACATTATTACGTCATTATTTTTGCACTAACCTAATACTTCAATATAACGCATCAATGGTGAATATATTCTAAGGTAAGAGAGGTGGGATCAGTGTAATATCATCGCCAGCCTCACAATGATTGCAGGGGGACTAGGAACTTTTTGTCCTTGTTCCAGACGTACGTGTATGGTCTCCCATATAAAAAAAATGCCCTACCTTAGTGAGGAGGTTAGAGAGATAAAATCATGAATATATATATATAAATGATCTAGTCTCTATCCACATCGTTTATTCGTCAGTCTACAGGTCGCAACCTCAGGTTATTGACAACATCGAAAATGTCACGGTTAATTTTTTTTCTCCCACACAACTCACAAGGGTTAAGTCTTTTAATGTCTGGTAATATTTTACTAATTCTATGTTAGTTATTTAATTCTTCAAGAGTTATGCTTTTTTTATGATTGTGCTTTAGAATTAATTTACCGCGTTGCCTCAATATTTTAACCAAGTTTCAAGCTTTATTCTTAATACGTCAGTTTTGTTTTCCTGCACAGCAGCAACAGACACCATAGTGAGACTATGACAGTAAACTCCATTTGAGAAGCGTCTACAGACTTGACTAGAGACACCTTCCTGTTTCTAGATATTTTCTGTTCCATTATTCATGCTTCAAGCAAAGTTCGCTTCGTGACTCATGCATAACAATTTTTTTTCATGCTTTAGGTTAATTCGGCATGCTATAATCTTCACAATATTTTCTCTAAGTTTTTCTATTTCTATCTTTGTCTCGTTCCTTAAATTTAGTCTCTGTCTCATTGCGCATCTATTGTTATAATTATTACTATTTTTTATTCATTATCCGCTAAGAATTATGGTTCCTTTATGACCTAGCGAACTTCATGGGGCTAAAATTAATTAATAGATACTATTTGAGTCATTCTTATTTTCCGTCGACCATTTTGTTTCTCATTATCTGCTCTTCTTTACACGTCGTAACAAAAGATAGATATATATATTTCAATGGATTTTTGTTATCTGATATTATTTCTTTCTGGACATAAACGCTATTTATAGTGTGTACAACTATTTGATATTAATTTCACTCTTTAATAAAATAAAATCAAAAAACAAAGATAGCAACACAAATACATGTACCCAGTAAAAATACCAAAGATAATGTTTATAGTAATATATATATATATATATATATGTATATATATATATATATATATATATATATATATATATATGTATATATGTATATATATATGTATATATATCTATAAAGAAATATAGTCATAAGGTGTGCTATATTTATGGAATAAAGTGCTCAATATCAGAGATAGAGTTATGTATATATATATATATATATATATATATATTATATATTATATATAGAGATATGTATGTATATATATGTATATATGTATATATATATCTATATATATATATGTATATATATATGTATATATGTATATATATATATGTATATATATGTATATATTATATATATGTATATATATATGTATATATGTATGTATTCATATATATATATATATATATATATATATATATATATATATATATATATAAATATAAAAGTGAACATAGAAGTCAACACTTAGAGGCGACAGTCTGTTTCATGCTAGATGCAATCGTCAGGCCACGTGGTCTGATGACGATTGCATCTAGCATGAACACAGATTGTCTCCTCTAAGTGGTGATTTCTATGTTCACTTTTATATTTACACACACTCTATCTCTGATATTGGGCACTTTATCCCATAAATATAGTACATTTCTCGCATATATGTGTGTACGCCAGAGTAAACAAACAGTAAAATATTTGATATGATCGTATGTCTTAAAAGTACTCAATATCAAGTTGGAGGACCAGAACTGAAGAGCTGTTTAATATTTTAAGTATATGAATCCTGAGAAGAACACCACCGCGGTTTCGACCACTATGGTCTCTTCAGGTTGTTACTTCAGCGAATCAATCAAATGGAGCTCAATAACTTACGTATTTTCTACTTAAGTTGTTGAGCTCCATTCTGGTCAGCACACATATCTTTTTAAAAACATGGAGCTGGAATTGTGTTCCCCAGGCGAGAAGTGCGAAAAAAAGAATCAGTTAGCATAGAATTTACGGTTATATTTAGCCGGCTCAACATTAAATTGACGGCCCCTCGATGCTAGTCTAGTACTGCGCTAAAATTATAAAAGTCTAGGTACCATAGTGAAGAGGGATATTTATTTCTACTATGTACAGAAAATGTGGCTCAAGGCCAAAATAAATAATGGGGAGAAAGACGCTCTTCATCTGTCTTCACTTTAAATTTAGCTAGCCAGAACTACTGACCCAAAACATGCCACGATATTCCTCACACCAAAGCAACACATTCTTACCTGCCTTTTTTACTACATCCACCATGATAACTCATTGTCTTTATGAAAATCCTAAATAGTCCCCATATGTACAATTCATTGTCTGTGGGGGAGAAGGGAATAAAATAACAATTTAAAAGCTAATCCCCAATGAGTATTAACAATATGAAAAAACTACCATCGCGTAAAGTTCATCCGAAAGTATTAAGTTGGTGCAAAAATAATGACGTACTAATGTCCTTTTTTTGACGTATTTTTAACGTCAAAAAACGACATTATTACGTCATTATTTCTGCACCAACTTAATATTTATTGAGAAGACACAGCGGGTCCAACTTTACAGTGGTGGGAAAGTAACTGAAGCCGAGCCGCCAGATCAGGACCAATAATATTGCTGATTCTTCTTTAGATTTTATCAAGGATATATATATATATATATATATATATATATATATATATATATATATATATATATTCAGTTTAAACCTCCTTGATAATTGTTGGGATATTTGGTCAGTTTTTATATACTTTAGGAAAGAAAACACTTGTACGTATGCAAGAACAATTGAATAAGAAGCTTAATCATAATACCTCTTCAGTTGTCTTTCATATAATCTAGCCAATCTCCATTGCAAACGCTCGCACATTTGTTTTTGTTCAACACCTACAGTGGTTTATACTGCAATTATGATGAGCAGACTTTAGTTACAGTTTCTGGGAGAATGCGTGTTATCTAGCGGGTTCAACAATCTGACCACGGCAAACACACTCAAACTCTCGGTCACGATGACTTAGGACTTTGTGCGAGCACAGCCATCGGCGGCCCCTAAGGGTTCCTTCTACCCATTTTCACTCACAAGGCTTGGATCAACCCGTAGTATGGTTTTCAGACACTTTTCAATGGTGCCGCACGTTGGGAAGTAGCGTATATTTAAGAATAACTTTTTCAACGTAACAGACACAGAAAGATGGTTACGATGTTTAATCAGCTGTTCTTTGTTTTGAACCAAATCCCTTACATTTAGACGGAAATCTGTGTAAGAGAGGGACCTAATATTTGCAACATTTTGTGTTGGTCTTCATCAGGATGGAAAAATCAACCGCGTGATTTTTTTTTCAACGCAAATCTGTTACTATAGAGAGATAGCCCGAGAAAGTGGGTGTAAGTCGTAACCTCTATCTGCAAACAAAATGCATTCGGCGGTTCAATTACCACCCAAATCTATAGTTTTCGTCGGAATCCATTAATTCATTAGAGTTGTAAAAGCACCTGGTATGCTGCAGCCATGACAGCAGTTTTGCGTCTATGGAAAGATAGCCTGACAATGCTCATCTCTCTTTTGTCTGGTTTTAGAATTCAAATTTTTTATTCTCCCAGACTGATTGCTACTTCAAGGGAAGAAACTCCAATCTGACCTACTATTTAACCCAGAGCTGGAAAAAGGAAATTAGCTCGAAGCGAACAAAACTGGATCGGCCGGAATTTGAACTCGAGTAGCAGATTTCGCTTTTCGCACCGATAACGAGAAAAGCATGAATCTATGACTTTTACATTCCCCCCATCTATGGATACACGGCTATGATAAGACAATCAGTGTTGGAAAAAGACAGTTCTGATTTCAAAAACTCTGACAGCATGGTTCGGGTAATACTTCCCAGGCGTCTTAAACATGCAGAAAAAAAAGGTTAATTTGAATAAATAAATAAATAAGAGACTGAGCAAAATAAGAAATGACATTTTATATTATTGTCACTCAATATACAAGGCCCAAGAGCCATTCAAGGTAGAGGAATGCTAAATGAGTTTGTTGGAAGCGCATAACATTTGGAAGTAAGAAAGGCATATTACGAATATCCGTGAGACAATGGTTGACTGTAGGCTTCAACATGTTAAGATCGTAATGATCGAGTAACCAAACTCTCGGAGCTATCTGAGTGGAACTTCCTCCTTACCAATGGAATACAAAAAGACTAGCCGGGAATTTCTTAACCGACTGAACTAAGTAATATAGCTAATCTGAACATTTGAAAGTAGCAGTAGAGTAGTGAGTAGCTTGCAACGTTTCATCTCTAGAAACGGGGTTTTAGAGTTAAATATAATTAATTACCCTCAAAGCCGCATAAGCGCTTCTGAACCTAGGTTGATAAGAGAGGATTGATCAGCACCAGCTCTGGTAAGACGGCGGTTCTCCAATTTGTAAGACACTACGCAACAGAATAATAATAGATTACTGCGGCTTGGATTGAAGAATCGTAGAGTCGAGTTCGAAGCACTGCCGAGTTGATTACATTCACTTACGTGCAAATATCCTTGGGGAAACTATGAATCCTACTCTCTGATCTAGCTATGGATGAATAATGGGATAGATTGGATTCTATATCTTTGATTGGTGACCAGGGTACCACAGAAAGAAATGGCAAACTATTGCGTGAAAATATTCTTCGAGTGTCATGATTCGAAAGAAACATGGTCACCTAAGCGTGTATCATATATGGCAGTTAACTTAAGTTTAATCTACAATTACAATGGGATATTAATTCTATATCGTTGATTGGTGACCAGTGTACCACAGAAAGAAATGGCAAACTACTGTGACAAAATATTCCTCCGAGTCAGTCATGATTAGAAAAAAGACATGATCACCTAAGCGTGTATCATATATGGCAGTTAACTTAATTTTAATCTACAATCACAATGGGATTTTAATGATTTGAAACAATTGTGAATTGATTTTTGACGGTGTGTATTGGGCTTTACTATTAATAGATTGGCCGTAGTAATAACAAGTACTTTCCGGTTTATATTTGTAAAAATGATTGACAGACAAGGTGTTTTGAGCTTAACTAGAAATAGACTGACCGCAATAAAAACGGATTTTCCATGATTTAACACTTGTGAAAGAGATTTTTTTTACTCTATGAGCTCTTGACATGGTACGTTCTGGCCCCCATCTTCTACTGTCTGAATCAAGCCTATACATGCCAGTCGGCTAAACACCATTGGTCGGTCAGAGCTAAATCGAGAGAAATGCGTTTGTAAGCCCTGCCAGTGACCGATTGGACATGCCGTTTTATCGTAATTGTTTTTCATATTAGGCACCGTGTTTATTCTGTAAAGGTTTGCATTATCCTTAACCCGACTTGCAGTCAATGTAAGTTGGACGAAAAAAGGCGGGAAGGAAAACAGACTTAAAGGTGAGCAAAATCAGCGGGAGAGAAAGAAGGAAAGAAAGCTTATTTCTCATTCATGTGACACGTAATCGGTTTAATTCGCTAAAATCACACAAGTATTGACATTACAACTTTTCCAAAAGTCTATCGCCCAGAATAGACGAGCAACAGACGAACACTACAAACTGCTTAGTCTGATCTACCTATATGCCTACGTAAATTGATACTGAAGGAATTGTTATTCTATTCTATTTTCAAAGTAATCCTCGTCTCGGCCTGCTTCAATGCAAGCAACAGAACAGCTCCAACCCACCACCTGAAGCTTAGGAGAGAGTAGCGAGGCATCGAACCATACATCCATATGCAACAGAACGCCTTTATGTAATCACACAGTATTTCCCCGCGAATTTATACGAAAGAACTTTTTTTTGTTTGTTACCATTTTCAGATATATCTTGAATACATTAGGACCGTGGGTATTCTTGACTTAAACATTTATAACTGACTAAGGTCAGAAATGATTACTGATAAAGATTATTTTTGAAGCAAGAAACCTTTTTAAGAGACGAAATCAAATTATGAAGAAGCACATAAAATGTCTTCCAATTAAAATAAGAAAATAATTTCAACGCATACGATCAGTTGAACTGAAGACAAAAGAAATAAAGTAATCCATATTTTATTTTCCATACGGCCTATCATTGTCTCAAAGATAGTTCTTATTAATACGAGACGTTAATTGATATAAAGGATTTCGTAAAAAAAATTCGTTCGATTTATCAATACATATCATACTGACGGCAGTTTTAAATGACACATTCTTTTTTTTTTCTTTATCTCTATCATATTATTATCGTATTATTATTTCGCTCGCTCCTCTGTTAGGTTAGCACGTTCATTACGCCCTGCCATTACCTCAGACCATTCTGCTTTGCATGCGATGAAATACGGAAGATAATAGGTCAGAGACGTTGTTTGGTTAGAGCGAAAGAAAGATAGCATATATAAACATAATGAAAAATTGGTATTATTTTATTCATCCTGCTCTTTAATAATGATTTTGCCTTGTCTTTCACACTCAGTACCCCCTTGTCAATTAGTGGCTTTACTGCCTTGCATGGGGTGAATTTAATCAGAAAAGAATGAAAAACAGGCAGAAGTATGTAACGCTTCTTGGAGACAGGAAGTCTGCATTTTCTACTGATTCTAGTTCGGAATTTTCCTAAGGACTCTAAAAATGCGATGACTTCTGCAAGAGGATAAACTCCGTTTGACTGTTATAGCACTTTTCATGTTATAGCCGGTCCGTCATTGCGGTTGTGACAACGAGGTTTTTTTTTATAGAGTTCTGGAAATCTGCTTCATCTTTTTATGCCTTTTACAAGAGTAATGAGTGGATCAATTTCCTCTGAATATTGTAAACTTTGTTTTGCATCGTTTCATAATAAGCAGCTTCAAAGAGATACCTTGTATTGGAAGAATTACTTTATCATTTTGAGTATCTGTAATATTACATTAGTAAGGTTTCATAAAAATACGAGACTAAATCTTTCATATGTAAAATTACTGCTTTTTTTTTTGTTGTTGTTCACTTCTTTACTCGATCAGATTAATATCAACGGTGAGGGTATGTGGTTTCTCGGTGACTCCAAACGAACGTTCGATCTTTCCACCGCAGTGATGTAGAAGACTAACTTCCTTCTCTCGGTTCGATTGTTTATATAACTTCCTGTCATCTGCGCATGTGAATGTCCGAAGTTCAGCAAGGCGCAGTTACAGATATCTTTGATGACCGATTCTGCACTTGGTGGCAATGAGGACACCTTGCAAGCCAACCCACTGATGCACCTTACTCTTCTGATATTCTTGCGTGTGTGTGAGAGAATACGAAACCTATTTTGGTATCTCTTAGAAGCGCACTATATTTTGGGAACACTCCAAATCAGGTCTCATTAGATTAAAGGTTAATGATTTATATTAAATTCGATATAAACCAGAATCACATACTACACTACTTGTTTTGGCCCTTGTAAACGCAGTGCGTTCTATCTTCATCGAATACCGAAGGTACATGTTTCTTTAGGGAAGTAAAATTCGATTATTAAATCTGGATGCCATCCTATAGTTGACTGTTTAGAAATCCAGCTTCGTAGGCCATTATTACTATAGTAATCATTATTCGCACTAAGTGACAACAATACGTGTGGCCTTGTTATATACAAAGCGTATTTTTGTAGACACAAATGCAAATGACGTGAAATGAGCTTCTGTATGCTAACAGATGCACCCACGAAAACTCCAGCCAGCACGGATATGCTTTGTGTAAACAAGTAATTGTTCGAGAGATGTGTGCACGTCTTCACTGATAAAAGTAGAAAAAGCCTTGCAACTTGAGCTGTTTGATCCAATGTTTGTTTTTGTTGCGTGTTTTCCCTTTTATCTAATTCAATTAAATACGCAACTGCTTGTAAAGCATCACATCACGACAAAGATTTCCTCGAAACAAAAATAACTCCCTCATAAGCACATAAACATACAATATCTGCGTTGTTGGATGCACACGTAGACATATACCTATTAGGTCCCTTGATTTGAACGCCTATTGGGCAGCACAACCCAAATCTCGAGTGGAACTGGTACGTATGATTCCCTCGCTAAAGATGCTGGAAAAATGATCGGTTCCCTGTACCCCTACAGTAAGTACCTGATTCCTACTGCTCTCCTCTAACTTTACAAGAGCCAGATAAGGTGAGATGAGATTACATCTGGGCTATAGTTGCTCAGTATTTACCCTCCAGCCTTGGAGGGTAAATAGAACAAAAGCGTCTATGAGGTTTTGTGGGTAATAAATGGTTTTCCACCTTACATCCCCTTTCTCACAGATGAACTGTTACAAGATTCTCGATACTCTACCACTATTTCCAAGGAAAATTTTCAAACGAACAACGTAGTCCGAAAGTCTTGTCACCTATTATTATGGGATCTTACCAATAATAATAATAATAATAATAATAATAATGGACTATCCCATATTTAATAAATACTGCGCTTCAGGAGTAGGCAAGTCGAGTGAGTAGTTCAAGAGGAGTCAGTAGTTCAAGTCGAGTCAAGAGTCGAGTCAAGAGTCGAGTCAAGAGACGAGTCAGAGGCAGGCCGAAACAGAGGCGCGATCAGACAATTACTGCAAAACATTGAAATAGTGATACTGGTCGAGACTACATTGTTCTCCCTACTAAACCTGATTGTTCATACTAACACTTCTACTTCTCTGTATATATTCCTGTTTGTAATATATCTGTGTTATTCCATACCTGTTTACGAGTTCTTCTTTATTGGTTCTACCTTGGACTTTCACCGTGGTACAAGGAACCGGACCATAACACCTATATATATATATATATATATATATATATATATAATTTCCTATTTCAGCAGACTGAGAAGAGAGGTTTGAGTGTGACAAGTACAACACGACGTGGTGTTATGGTTAACAAACTTGTCTCATTAGATCTATTAAGACTGTATAGTGAGTTCGATCCTCACTGGGTGTCCAATAATTTCGTCCTTGTGTCCATCTAGGTTACGCTTAGAAAATCATTAGAGGATGGTGTGGAGGCTTTCTCTTTCTCTTCTTTCCTCGTCAAACTCTCTGCCACCGGGCGGAGAGGATCCCGAACGAAGTTATGCCGAAGGGCAGACTCTCGTTTGAAGAGATAGACAAACCCCACCCGGTGTATGCGGGGTCTCCGGGCAATTTTTGCCCTAGCCTTGAGCCACATCTTGCCTATTGGGGACATTGGTAGGGTGACAAGACTTTCGGACCCCACTGTATATTCTTTAATTCCTTCAACGCTATCGCTCCTAGCTAAGGTCCATCTCGCCGCGTACCACCCACATTCTTTTCAGATTCCTTAGAAAGGAGTAAGTTCCATTCAGGTAGCTTCATCTTAAGAATTGTAGCTTCGTGAAACAGAATCCCAAGAGTATGCTTTCCCGACCTCTGAAATATTAATCTTTTCAAGACTAGGGTTAACCGTTATTGCTACCACATATCTGCATAAACTGCGCCTCTTACTCTTTCCGCTCACACAACAACCGCCTTAGTGGCTCTCTACCTTGGCTTTGGTGCCTTTTATAGAATAACAATTAGTAAAAAATAAATCTAAGAAATATACCTCTATGCAAATTGGCTTGTATGTATGCATCTGTGAAGCGATGCTAACGAATAGCACAAATAAGCTTAATAAAGCCAGGCACCTAATCCTACCTACCAACTCAATAAACACCACTCACCATGACTTGGCTTCGCGAAACGATGATCAAGAGGGAGGCTGTACACGTCGCTTGCAGGCAGGTTTGTGACTGATAAACTGTTATGATGTTGATTTGGGGTTAGTAGAGACAAACGCCAAATAACACGTAACAATAAAAAGGGTTTTAATAGGCTGGTAAAAAAGGTACAGAAATCGCCTGAGTAGTCAATAACTAGCTCAGCTAAGAACTTCTTTGTCTCTCGGACTCTCTCAAGTCACTATTTAAAGTCTTTGTTTACAGACGCAGATAAGTTCATCTTCAAGAGGGGTGGTAGGTTTCCGACACAACATAAACCCAATGCGTGACAGGCATACACGGTCGCCGCAGTTGCAGCTGAAGTCCACGTTGCAGTACTTCCTCCTCTGCCTTTTATCCCTGGGAGCGGCCCTGCAGGTATTTTCAAAGAAGGAGACAGCATAGTTGGTGGTGAGACGCCAAACGTCACGATTCTCAGCCAGCATTGACCATTGGCAATCGTTGATCGAATGAATTATAGTTAATAAAACAAATGTCAAAACTATTTTATAAATGTTCATTAATCGTTTACTGTAATAGGTCTGATCATATTTTCGACTCAGTGATTGCAATTTTCCTTAAAAGAGAATATAATTTATTAATGCGAAAAAGTGCCATATTTTCGAAATTTTCTACGATAAATTTACGCCTAAATATTAACATTTAACCTATTTCTTTCTTGTTTTACATTTTCTACCTGACTACATTGATTTGGTTTTCGGACGTTCTATGCCTCTAAAATTAAATTTATTTCATAGGAACAGTCTGGTAACACCTGCCATTCGTGTTTTTCCTTACCGGGCGAGGGATAAATTCCAAGAAGTCTGACCCGCTTCACACCCTTGTTCTTTATACTTTCGTTAGATGACGGTCAGGAAACAATTGTTGCACATGTCCCTACTTACGGAGCAAATAGTTAATGTTAAAAGACTTAACCCCTTCACGCCGTTATCTCTGATAATAATAATAATAATGTTGTCGAGAGTTATGAATGTTCTTAGGGTCGATAGTGGGGTGGTTTCCTGTTGTCTTCTCCACAGTGACTTTATTGGGACACTATGTCTAGTAAGCAGTTCGTTGGTGCATCAAGGGTTATTGCTAACCAACCGCCTCACTCGCTATAAAATTAGCATAGGTTGGTTTTAGTCGCCAGCCATTCGAAAATAGTTTCAACTTAATGAAACTTTCAAACTTTTTTTTTAAAACAGTGACTTCTTACCTTGATTTTTAACCGTAAACAGAAGAAAGAAAATGAGACAAAAAATACCTGTCGTTGAGATTCGAGGAATCCAAAAGCTCATGGGTATTATCACAAACAGGAATTTTAATAAATCATATTCTGCATTCATTCTCTCCCTTTCTCTTCGCGTATGAGATTTGGTGTGAAGTGGAATGAGGTAGATATGTGTGAAGGCCCATTTGAAATCAGTTGTTTACCTGACGCACCCAAGAAAACTTAAAGAATTAAATATGAATAAAGTAAAATGATAGATGAAACTCTCCGATCTGTTAATGAATCATGCGGGTACAGAATTAAAATGTGTTTTGAAAAAGAAGGAGGACATCTTGAACAGCACATATACAATTAAATAACTAGTAAATAAAATTTTAAAGTGTAATTATAATTTTAATAAATTATCCTTCTGGTGCGCGACTTTTAACGCACCCTGTATACTTAAAACAACATTATAGCACCAAGTCATTTTCGTATAAAACTATTTTAAAATTCTAAACAATGTTTTAAATTCAGAGTAACTTCTTGCCTCGAGTTTTACAAGTTAATAATAAGAGGAGAAAACAAATCTCGAAATTTGACCTGAGCGAGGTGCAAAATGAGTACAGGGTGTTCCAAAAGTCATGCGACATTTGGCAGGAAACATACACTTGTGAAATAGCAACCAGGTAAAATTTATTCCATAATTCGATTAATAAGATTTCTTAATAATAGATAGTCACATACAGAAACATGATCCCGTTTGGTAAAGAAATATAAAATTTACAAGGTTATCAATGGTATTGCGACTTTTGGAACACCCTGTAGAATAAAGAACACGTTGGTTTTCCTGTTGAAAATGAAGGTGACATAAACAAGACAAAATAAGCCACACGAAAATAAAGA
The DNA here is from genome assembly GCA_963932145.1 of Acanthosepion lycidas. NCBI lineage: Eukaryota > Metazoa > Mollusca > Cephalopoda > Sepiida > Sepiidae > Acanthosepion > Acanthosepion lycidas. Next base: position 38,834,401 of record OZ010589.1, read on the forward strand.
GAAAAAAAATAAACAAAAATAGGAGCCCGGCCAAAATAATTATTGTTCTATCTCTATCGCTGAGGGCAATACAAACTGGTCAGAGGGTGGCTAGTCCGTTACCACCGGGTGTGCTTTAGAAACACCTATCTAAGCGACGGACTATCAGGGTTCAAGCTTCTTGCTACCTGTCGGGAAGCAGCAGCTAAAAATGCTAAATCGATTACCGTGAAATTAAATCTTGTAGACACAGACAGATCACCAAAAGTTAAGGCTTTTAAAATCATTAACGCCATGGGAGAAAGTAACCTGGATACACCTATGCTCCTGTTCAATAAAAGTGAACAGAGCACAAAGCTGGGCGATAGGCGAATCTATTTACGACGATCAACCTGTTACCAGGACAAGGCGGGAGCTGGAAGATTTTATCGACGTACCAACTCCAGGAAGGAAGTTGAAAAAGACGTTCATGGCCAAAATGGAATGAATAAATTATATTTATGTGAGGTAAACCGAACCTCAGTTTTATTTTCTTTCCTATTTCTTTCTTTTTCTCTCTCGTGATCGTTTAAAGATGCCGCACGTAATACACCCGCTGGCGTATAACCAGAGTGGCCCACGGTACCGTGCTGTGTAACAGTTTTGTATTTGATCGAACCATTGTACTAAGCCAAAGTTGTCCATTATTTTTCTGTCGTCGCTCGAAGTAAGGAACCTGTTCCTTTCTACGAGATACATACGAGGTAAATTTGTTTTTAAAGTTACCTTCTTCTAGCCTCTGCCTAAAGAGACGGGACCTACAAGGCAGCAGATGTCTTGAATTAAGAGTTTCTTTCTCCTAGACTGGTTGCCACCCAAGACTATAGAGATCCAGTTCCTCGTAGGGAGAAGAGATGGATTTATACCTTTCACATGGATGTTAGCATATAAGTGAAGGTAATGAACTCAACTGGAATTTGAACTCAGCTGTCCGATTCCTCAATCCGCTAATGATTACTCTACCGTACCTCCTATGTTTGTCTATCACTACTGCCAAATATTTTTTCTTCCAACTCCTACCCCATACACAAAGGCTAAATATGACTATCTCTGCTCACTGGTCAGTGTTTTAACTTTTAGGTGCAAAATATAATATACAATAAATGTTAAAATGTACTTAAAAATACTTCACTGATCATTAAAATTTCGGTCATCGATGGTTTCTGACAAACAAAGTTGTCTTAGAGGTGCGAAGCAACATGTGCCTTCTCACTGGACGTGTTTAGTCTTAACAATGAGACGATTCTAAGAGAACTAGAAAGTCCTACCAGGATTCATTGTTGGTGGTCACAATCATAACAACCTGACAGAGTGATGATAGCAGACACAGAAAAGAATCTTCAGGAACTCCCACAGAATACAGCAAAGGAAAGCGAGAAGTCAACAAATATAAGAAGACAAAATCTATGGTTGTCTACAAAAGGAATAGTCAAATTTACGACACCAAAATCAAGCATGTACAAAAATTCAAATATCTAAGAAATAAAAAGAGGCCGAAAAATGTGACGTGGGATTCTGAAGGCGCATTGAAATAAAAACAGGTGCCTTCCAAAATCTAAGTCAATTATTATGCAACAGGAAAATTTCGTTAGAAAGTGAACTGGTTGGTCAAATTTAATGCTTCAAAAACAAAACTGCTCTCTATTAATCACCACAGGGATCTTTCCCTGCCGTCCATTAGAATGTCTGACGCTCAACTTCTCGAGAGCAACTCTCTGTGGCTGCTCGGTCCAAGTTGACGGCTGACCTGAGATGGAACAAATACATTGAGTCAATTGCTTCGTCCACCGCAAGGAAAGTTGGCTCCCTGTGCCGCGCCAGGAATTTTTTTTCCCCGGAATCGATCCTCCAAATCTACAAATCAACAATTCGCCCTTGCATGGAGTATTGCTGCCATATATGGTGTGGAGCCCCTTCTGTTTGCCTCGGGGTTCTTGATAAGATCCAGAGGCGGATATGCAATATAATTGGCCCTGCTCTGGCATCTCGTCTACAGTCACTTTCTCACAGGCGCGCCGTCGCCTCTCTCTGTCTGTTTTACAAATACTTTCATGGCAATGTCTCCGAGGAGCTGCATTCTCTGGTTCCCAGACTTCATGAGTTCAAGCGCCCTATGAGGCTGGCATCCCGCTCTTACCTCTCACTGTCGAAACTCCTAAATGTAGCCGTCTCTTGTACTCCAATAGCTTCATGTCTCGCACCTCTCGCCTGTGGAACTTACTTCCCTATTCCAGTTTCCCTGAGAGCTATAATCTCCAGCTATTCAAGTGTAATGTCAATCGACATCTCCAGTTGCTTTGATCTATCCACTACCCTTCTCCTCATTCTATCACTCCTATCTGATCTTGCTCCAAATTTTCTGTAACCCCTTGCGTCCTAGTGGCTTCCCGTCTTGCTTGGGGTGAAACGCTTAAAAAAAAAAACAAAAAAAAAAACAAAGAAAGAAATATTAAACTTTTATGCCAGTGAGTGCTGGACTATCTACCGAGAGATGACGAAGAGACTTGAAGCAAAAGAAATGTGTTTCCAATGAAGGATGATGAGAATACCATTGACCAAATATGTGACCAATGAAAATGCAAGCAAAAATAAACACAGAATCAGAAGGCAGATGAAATTTTCGGGGCATATAATGAGGAAAGAGGGTTTCTAAAAATGTTATCCGTAAAGGACATATGGAAAGCAAGCGGGACAGAGAATTGCAACGAATAACTTACCTAGCGAGCTTGTGTAAATAGTTGGAAGGACAAGGATTAGGAGAGATAGCAAAAAGAAAAGACTTATAATGACCATACCTGGGGAAGAAGAGGTGGACTGATACCTTTCCCAAGGGTATTTGAGCGTAAGTGAAGATAATGTACCCAACAGGAATTGGACTCGGCTCTCTGACTGACCATTCCAAGCCATTATCCATTTACACTAACTGCATAGAACAGCTTACACCACCTGGAATTTGTAAACCGGCCGGCATCTTGGTACTGACCAGGCTTATCATACGGGAACTATGCTTCAACGCGATGGAATCGTAAACTCGAACGCGTATTTCAAACAAAAAAAAACTTAGACGCGTTCGAGTTTACGATTCCATCGCGTTGAAGCACTAGTTCCCGTATGATAAGCCTGGTCAGTACCAAGATGGCCGGCCGTTTACAAATTCCAGGTGGTGTAAGCTGGGGTATGCAGTTAGTGTAATGGATAATGGCTTGGAATGGTCAGTCAGAGAGCCGAGTCCAATTCCAGTTGGGTACATTATCTTCACTTACGCTCAAATACCCTTGGGAAAGGTATGAGTCCACCTCTTCTTCCCCCAGGTATGGGTCAATTAGTAAGACTTTTAAACTACTGTTGTCGTCAAACTTACATACAGAATATTTACAGTTCGGTATTAAATAACCCCTGGAAGTGTATGAACACCTCCTGAGGTTATTTAATGCCTAAATTTATATATTTACTAAACAAAACACTGCCACTAATCAAAAACGTTTGAAAACTGAATGAGGACAGACACGTCATGCATCTAGACACAACGAGAGCTAAAACTTTTTAATTTATTGCTAAGCATCCCTTTATCTTTATTCTTTTGATGTAAATTGTTTTACAGGTGTATATTGTCCACCTGTATCTCTATATCCACCAGTAAATCATTATTAATTTAAAGAAAATCTGATTGTGGCTATCTTAAACGATAGAACAGAGAAGATTTCATCCCAAATTTTCCCATTTTTAGGTCCGATATTTACCTTAAATGAGGCAGTTTGTGACACAAGGTCGTTTTTTAACGTAGGGACCCGAATGTTTCCACTCGGGCCACTGGTCTAAGCTGGTCTTATCGTGTCTAAGCTGGTCATAGCTTGTCTAAGCTGGTCTTAGCTGATCATAGCTTGTCTAAGCTGGTCAGAGCTTGTTTAAGCTAGCCATAGCCGATCATGCCAGCACTACAAAACAGATGTTACGCAACGGTGGTATGGGGAACGCAAGGAAGGAGAGGAGGCCCCTACCACAGAACAGATACTACAACCGCAGCATCCTTCTCCTCTGCAAATCCCTCCGGTTGAATCCGGGTGATGAGCTTCATCCGGGGAGAGAGCCTTTCCCATTTTTAGACCCTGAGAAAGTTGATATAATAGATGTGACTATAATTTCCACTTAAAAAATGAGTCACATGCTACCTATCTAACCACTAAGCTATACCTGCAAATGCTTATTCCTTGAGACATTAATATTTAGAGTATATACGCACGGGTTTTATAACGACATTAAACGTTCATTTTACCCTGTTTTTGCTAATGCTGTTGCCTTGGTTCTAAAACCATTCGACTTCCTCACATATCGTCTTCTTGGCTTTTAACATCTTCATTTAGCAAAGGAGGTGCGCGTTACTTTTTTCTTTTCTTTCTTTTTTATGCGCTTTTTAGAGTCGATTTAATTCGTACTGTTTCAGGAGCCAATACTTCTCTTCTCTTATAAGAAGCACTTAAGTAAAAAAAAACACACACACACACAGAAAAGAAAAACAATGCTTACGCAAAGGAAAAATAAAAGCGAAGAGAAAAGATGGTGTCGGGGGGAAGGGAAACAGAATCCAGTTGTTAACAACAGTTGAGAAAATAGCCCACAGGTGATAAAAGAGGACAAAGAAAGATGAGGCGGGTTTTAGTGTTATCTTGATACAGGCTCAATCTATTTATCAAGTTCTTCTTATAGCAGAAAATAGGATAAAATGGAGAGTTCATATTTTCTAAGTTTTCGCAGATGGTCTTGTTCAATTCAGCTGTCCTTCATCTTTTTCTATATACCGTGTCTCTTTGGGGCGTGGCAGATCATAACTCTCCACAATTTCCTATCTTTTGTAGCTTTTAGTACAGTTTGTCATTTTGCACTCTCTCCTAATCCTTGTTCTGCCAACCCTTTCCACAAGCACCTTATGTGCTTTCTCACTTACTTTCAACATGTCCTGAGAATGTCAAATTTTCCAAGCCGTATTTTCTCATTATGTTCCCTAGAAATTTCAACTCTCTTTCAGTCGCCAAGCATAAACGTTCTTTTTTGTTTCCGTTTTCTCTAAAACTTCGATGATTCCCACATGTTCCGTCTATAGTATGCTCAGCATCCTCCTGCAGAACCACGGTTCTGTTGCCGCATGTCTATTCTTTATTTCAGCATTTACTTTCACATAAGAAGATCGATATTACATAACATTTCAATACCCTATCTTTTATTTCTAACAAAATCTTTCTTAATATTTTGCTTAGCTTTTGAAAGACATATGTCACTGTCCCAATGTGCCTTCGGATTTCTGTGTCACATATCGCGTCCTCTGTTGAAATATGCAGTAGAATCTCTGATAACCGGACTAAGAAGGCCTTCCGGATATGAGGAATTGGTTACAAAGTCCGGATATATTTAGATAAAAATAAAAGAACAGAAATCAGGTTTAACATAAAATCAATGTTTTATAGCAAACAAGATTAGTCAATGGTGAGTAAAATATAACGGAATTGATTTTAAGGAAAAAGAAATTATGTAATTTTAATGAAATTTCATTAAATTAAGTATGCCACGCATACAAAACAAATAACATAGCGAGGATTTTTTAATCGCTGTCGCATGACGTTTCTTTCTCTTCTAATGTCATTCTCAACTTTTTTCCGCATTTCGTTTTGCTCTTGTTCTTTAATTTTTTGAAGCGAAAGACACTTTTTAACTCTGCGTGTCTCATTGCAATCGTCATAGCTGAATGCTGGCTTTCTTTCCATAAAACTGACAACATTTTCAATAGTCTTTTCAATTTCAGTCCAGGTTTCATACAAACATGTTTTCATTTCCTTGTTCATTGTAAGAGTATGGACGCTGGAGAATAATTTGTTTGGAAGATTTTATATCATACAATGTTGACTTTTCCATGTCAAACTCAGCCATTAGTTACAATGGACTTTCACCAGCGTCTAGTCTGTTTAAAAGTTCTACTTTTTGCGATAACTCCAAAGTTGTTCTTTTCCTCTTATTCCCATCATCTGTTGCACCAATACTAGACATTGGCGTGGAATATACATAAGCAATTATCCAAAGTCAATTTCCTGAAAAACATAAATTTCAAATCAGTTACATATCATCCAAATAGTTCAAATATACACATCAAAATCATGCCCGTATATGCGGGATACCTGATACGAGGCACTCCGGATATGAGGTACTCCGGATATGAGGGATTCCGGATATGAGGGATTCCGGATATTAGGGATTCTATTGTATTTAATTTTTTTCTGGTTGCTTCATTTTGATGTCGCCAGCTTTTACTTTGTAACTTGGACTATTCCATTTGCTGACAACGTTGTCTTCTTACAGCTTATGCTTAGTCTCTTTCCCTTATGTCGTTGTTGATTTTCTAAGCGTAGCTTAGATCTGACACAAGGGAAACTACAGGACACCCAGTGAGGATCTAAATCACTATTCAGTCGTAACTAACCTAGCGAGACTAGCTTGCATTACACCACGTCAAAGTTTCTGGAATGTCTTGGAGAATGAGTTCAGTGACTAATAGGATTTTGAAATTTTGAAAATCGTTGCTATGAAATTAAAATTGACATCATTCCATAAATTAGAATTTACTAAACAGGTGGATTCACCCGTAAAAAAAAAAAGAAAAAATTTCCAAGGAATAATTTTGGTAGATTAGGATTCATTAGACATTCCTCAAGACATAAAGTTGTCAGAATTTAAAATTTAAAAGTCCAACTTGCTAAAACCTACTCTATGTTGAAATGGAAAAATTAGTCGTTTCTTTCAAAGACATTCCTTGACCGAGCAAGCAAATTCTATTGCGTGAAACATTTTTTCAGGCAAATATGATTCTTAAGTTCACGATATCTGTTATGGTAATACAAAAGTATTGCAATACAATAGATATTTAATTGTAATACGTTATACAATGCACAATTATACGATATACAGACATCTCATTTTAACGGATATTACACAAAATTACACAAAAATGTCTTGAATTATTAAAGAGTAAATTTATTCAATGAAATCGCCATTGCCTCCATCCACGGCCTCCGGATGACTACGGTATCTTCTGCTACTCATCTGGATGGCCTCCTTGTTTAAGCTTGTGAATGCTACCATAATCCTTACCTTCAGTTCATCTTTGGTGTCACAAGGAGTTTAGTTGGTCTCTCGCTCAATTACGTCGACACATAATAAACAAGGAGGTTGCAGTCTGGAGAGTTAGGTGTACAGATGTAAGTGGTGATGTGGCTGCAGAAATTGTCTAGCAGCCAGGAATTGATTCTTCTGCTTGTGTGGCATGATACAAAGTCATGTTGCCAGATATAGGGTCTTCCAGTAGGTACCCTCTTGACCCAGGGCAGCACTACCCCATCAAGGCACTTAATGTAGACCTCCGTGTGGAGTTTGAGGCCCTGTCGGTATATGAATGGATGTGATCACTCCAAACACCTCCGTAATCTCCATTAGACTCATTCAACTCTTTCCAAATCCTCTGCATTTTCCTCAGATTGATACCCAAACACTCTCAAATGTTCGTATCGGACCTTCCAGCGCTAATTACAAGCAGTGCAGAATGCCGTTTCCAAATTTCTGGTGGATTGAATTGCGTCACTGTGCTCTTTTTTTGTCTCATAGACAGTGCCCAAATGAACACACTCTACTTTGAAGTCGACAAAATCAAAAACAAACAATGCGCATGCGCGAAATTAAAAATATAAAATGGCGACAATAATACAATATACGATACAAGAGTATTGTAAAGTCCTTATCTTGCGTAAAACACTTTTTAAGGAAGATAGGTTTCTCTAGTTCACTGTTATGGCACTTAACACTACTGAGGGAGGTCTGAGATTTGTTTGAAATGGTCTGGAACGTCAACATTTTAACCATGTCAATACTTTCTCTCCCAGTGTGCTATACATTATATTATAGTTGTTGCTGCTACCGAAAGGGATTGTCCTCGTTATGCCTTACTTGCTTCATTCGCTCGAAATTTTATTTACCAAACATTGTTCAGAAAGAAACAAAATTTCAAGCGTTACAGAAATAGTGAGAATTTTTTTTTTTTCGTGGTAACATTTAGGAAATGCGTGTGGTCTACAAGTACAACGCAGGTTTGAAATAGGTGAACCGGATTAAAATTCTGCCTAAATCATTAGATAATTTCGAAATTTACCATCTAGCCAACCAGTCTAGAAAAAAACTTTAAATTTATTTAAAATATCTTAATTGTACATTGCCATTTAAGTTTTCTCTGGGAACACTGAGCGATTTCTCGTTGCTTTCACCACGATTCTTAATTCAAAGTTGTTATTCTTCTAGACTCATTGTCAGCCGACTAGAAATCTGAGGTTGTAGCAATATTTGACTTATAGAGAAGGGGTCGATTCATGTCTTTCCTGAGAACATTACCGTGAAGTTAACGTCACGCCTAGATTTTGAATGTTGCTTGCCAAAGACTTTTCTTGCACCAATAACCACTGTGTCATCTAAACATCCCAAAATTGTAAATACAGGGTGGGGCAGAGCAACTTGCTTATTTGGAATATCAATTAAAACACAAGTAATGCAGGTATACATGTAATTCTTTGAACTGCAACTAGTTCAACATTTAAATTTTATTTTTTACCGGTTTTAAAGATGATATCAGTAAGATGGCGTCCATTCTTCTCTAATCACTGAGTCAATGTTTTGGGTGACCTTGCTGTTCGTGGGAAGCCAGGTTTCTTTTTCTTTACATCACACGTTTCCCTGAAGTTGTTTACCCATGAAACAATCGACTGCCGGCCAGGAACACGACCACGGGGGACAATATTGAAATGTCTACGGAATGCACGTTGCACGTTGCGTTGCGGCGATTGAGCGACCGCTTCAAAAAAAAAATGCCTCAACAACGAAAGCGCGTTCCAACTTCGTCCACTCCATGATGCCCACTGGGGTTCCTGAAAAATAAACAAAAAATAAATAACGCACGTTAAGAACCAAACTTTAAGCCCCCCGCCTCTCAAATAAGTCCATCCCTACCATCCTTGGAGCAACCATCGCTTTAGGGCGCCAAATTTAAATAAGCAAGTTGCTCTGCCCCACCCTGAGTTAGAGCTTCACAGTCTTTACTTTCTATTCGTGATAGTGTTCATAAGCGTCTTTGTAGTGAATAAATTGTTTCCTAAGCTACAACCTCTTTTCTCACAAAACGTCGCCATACGCTCGTTATTTTCATGGCAAACATTCTGACAAGCTGCCTTCCTTAGTTTCACAGCCAAGAGACGCCATGCCATGTACACAGCTGGCGAACAATCCTCGACCGTTTCGTATTCTCTTAGCACGTTCCAATTGGACAGCTTCTTCCGACGAATCGTTAGTTTGTGGGAAGGACTGTTTCACGACCGCTACAATCTTATTTTAACGATAACCTTAGACTTGAAGAGACTACGGTTAACCTTTATCTTTTCTACATATCCTCATAAACTGCACTTCTTACCTCTTACTCCTACTGCTCAAGCTAAAACCTTCTTCAGGAATCCTCTAACATGTGGTTCTTGGGCCTTGTATCGAGTGAAAATTAGTGATCGATTGATTTGTTTTATACGGTTTACCATCTTCTTGCGGGTTATTTCACAGCCCCAAAACATTTTCAGATTGTACGAAGTTTTTGTGGGGAGGGGTGATAATAATTGTTTAGTAGCAAATTTTTTACTAATTAACACATAGCGGGAGTAGAAGATATAATTAACACATAGCGGGAGTAGAAGATATTGATTCATACTTTTCACAAGGGTATTTGTGCGTAGGTGAATATAATAAACCAAACTCGGCTTTCTGATTAACAATTTCGAGCCGTTATCCATTACGTCACCCGCCCACTCAACCATACAGCATCTGATATTCCTAAGTGGTCACCTATCAAAGTAATGACCTGGTTCGACGATGCTTAACTTTGCTGATCGTACACGAACAGGTGTTTCAACGTGATATGGTCTTAAACCTGAAAATTAGTTTTTTAAAAGATTTTCTTTTTTTTTTCAGAAATACGTCCTTGTTTTTTTTTTCTCTGTGAATCTTTTTTATTCTGTTTTGTGTGCGTGTAAAAGTAAACGCGTGCCAATTCTGCTAGAAGAGAGGAAATGATTCCTTAACTGTGAATAAAAAATCTCTCAGTTAATGAATTTCTAAATATATTGCTCAAAAACAGCATTTTACATTTTTATTTTTATATTTCTCTCTGTTCGTTAACTTCTCTCTTACACTTACTATTATTCTGTCTCTCACTCTATCTCTCTCTATACACACACACACACACACACACATACATATATATATATATATATATATATATATATATATATATATATATACCTATCCATTTTTATCTTTCTATATCGGGTAGATATGTACCTCGCTTTTGCATCTTTTCTTCGTAACTTGGTTACTGCTAAAAGTGACGCTTCAATTCAGGTTGAAGTCATTCAGGCACTTTTCATTACCGCCTGTCATCTCGTAATAAAAGGCGAGCCAAAAGCTACAAGTTTTCTCACCGACTCTAGCCAAATATTTTTCCCTTTTTTTCTTGTTTCTTTCTTGCTTTCTTCATTCATTTTTATGCCTCCCTTCCTATGTTTTCTTTTCTTCATTTTCACCCTATCATTTTGCTTTCTCTCTGTTCATTCCTTGCATTTTATTTTACATTTTCTTCTTGTTTGCCTTCTATTTGCTACTAATTTTCGTTTTTACTTTATTTTCTCATTTTCTTTCTTTTTTTCTTTTTCCCACCTCCTTCGTCATCATAAATGTTTCCTTATTTTTCTTTAACTCCCTTTCTTTTTCTTCTTTCCCTCTTTTATTCTTTTTTTCATCTTCTTCTTCTTTCCCACTTTATTCCTTTTTTTGTATCACCTACTTCTTTTTCTTCTTCTTTCTTCTTTTTTCACTTTCGTTCACTCTTTTCTTCTTTTTTTTCATCTTCTTTATCCTTTTTTCTCACCTTCTTCTTCTTTACTCTTTTTTCTTTATATATTTGCGTCATCATTTCTCTTCCTCATACTTCTCTACTTCTACTCAAACTTTCCTCCTTTTTTTCTCTTTATCTTCCTCATCGGTTTCCCTTACCCTTAATTTTCTTTCGGGATCTTTTCTTTCAAAGTCTTCATCTTCTTTACTTACTCCAAATTCTTCTTCTTTTTTTTTTTTCCTGCACCATCTTTCTTTTGCTGCTCGCGTTTCGTCTTTTTCTTCTTTACCTTTGTCTCTCCTCATTTTTCACACACTTTTATATCTTCTTCGTCTGTTTCCTTCATTTTCATTTGCATTTTCTTCGATTTTCACCCCTACCACTTTTTAGTCATTTTTTTTTTTTGGGGGGGGGGTCTTTCTTATTTTGTCAGTTTACCTTGTTCGTTCATGTCTTCATCTTCGCCATTTTGATTTCCTTTTTTTTTTTTTAAATTACCATTCGTTTTATTTTTGCTATTTTTCCTCTTAAATTTCAGTTGATTCCATTTTACCTTTCATTCTATTTTTCTTTGTCTTTCGATTTCTCTTGTTTCTTGAATGTTTTCATTGATTTTTCTTGTATATTTCTATTTCCTCGCTTCTTCTTTTCAGATTTTCAATTACGCGTTGTTATTAAACAAATAGGCTTCAGCTTTTGTGATTGTTTGGAAGATGTAACTGTTACAGTTATGACAACTGAATGCGGAGAAGAAAAAAGAAAGCGTTGCATATAAGTGCGGTAGTTGGTAAAGAAAGAATGTAAGAAAGAAAGTGTTACGTGGAATAAAGGAAACTAACATATAAAGAGAGAAAGGGCGATGAAGAAAGAAAGAAAGAAAGAAAGAAAGAAAGAAAGAAAGAAAGAAAGAAAGAGTGTGTCTGGAGTAAGGGAAGCTAATGCATATAAAGTGAAAAGGTGATACAGAAAGAAGGAAAGAAAGAAAGAAGAAAAGAAAAAGAAAGAAAGAAATATAAAAAGAAAGTGCTGCATATAAAAGTGGTAGTTGGTATATAAAAAGAAATAAATAAAAAAGAAAGAATGTATTTAGGGGAATAAAGAAAGCTTATATATATATATATATATATATATATATATATATTAAGAAATGGACAAAGTCCGACAATTTATTTATTAAAGACATTTTTTATGTTTAACGTTCTTTTTATAGATACAAGTATTTAAGTAAATGCTCTGTTTATAATAAACAGTATTAAATAACATTTACCGGCCTGAATGTACGAGAAATTTTCATAGAAAATATTCGTCCTTTGACAGGATTCGAACCTGCATCCTATACAGAACCGCCATTTAGCCGGGCGTGCCTAACCGATTCGGCCACAAAGGAGCGTTCGGTTAGGCACGCCCGGCTAAATGGCGGTTCCGCATAGGATGCATGTTATTTAATACTGTTTATTATAAACAGAGGATTTACTTAAATACTTGTATCTATAAAAAGAACGTTAAACATAAAAAATGTCTTTAATATATATATATATATATATATATATATATATATATATATATATATATATATATAAGGTTGGTGCAAAAATAATATCGGTTTTTGACGTATTTTTTAACGTCAACAAACGACATTATTACGTCATTATTTTTGCACCAACCTAATATAAAAGGTGATACAGAAAGAAAGAAAGAAAGAAAGAAAGAAAGAAAGAAAACGAAAGCATTGCATATAAGAGTGGTAGTTGATATATAAAAAGAAACAAATAAAAAAGAAAGAATGTGTTGTGTGGAATAAAGAAAGTTCATATATATATATATATATATATATATATATATATATATATATATATGTATATATATATATATATATATATATATATATAGAGAGAGAGAGAGAGAGAGAGAGAGGGAGGGGGAGGGAGAGAGAGAAGGTGATACAGAAAGAAAGAAAGAAATAAAGCGTTGCCTAATTAGTAGATGAAAAGAAAGAAAGAACTAACGAAAGGAAGATTAAATATATAGATAGAAAACCTTGATACTTAAAAGAAGAAAAAGGAAGAAAATATATAAATGAAACAAAAAGAAGTATAGAAAAGTAAAAAAAAAAAAAGCCCAGCACAGCACGAACATCAAATTACAGGCTTAATTTGGTAAGATTGTGTTACGCCCGTCTACCCTGGGAATTATTAGGTTGGTGCAAAAATAATGACGTAATAATGTCGTTTTTTAACGTTAAAAAATACGTCAAAAAACGATATTATTACGTCATTATTTTTGCACCAACCTAATAACATTTAAAATCCAGGTTATTTACTCAAAACATTATTTTGCCTAGTTGTCAAGTTCTTATTCTTTTCCCCGGGGTTAAACATTCTGACCGAATCTTCTTCTTCTTCTTCTTCCTCCTCCTCCTCATCATCATCATCATCATCATCTTCGTAACAAAAGTGTTGAAAATTTTTCTACTTTATCATGAAATAAGAAAGCACAAATAAAAATAATGTCGAACTTTATATTTGTGTCATTATTTGTTATCGTCCATGTTTGAATAAATGTAATATTGAACACAGAATAAAACCAAATACAATTTTCATCGGGAAAACTTCGTGTAACCTTGCCTTGGTAGAAACCCGCTAATCTGCTTGGCACACAACTTCACACAAAAGATGATTAAAACAGGCGTCCAAATGCCGACATTTTAGAATCGCATGTAAAAGGAAAATTGCACATTGGTTCCAACGAACAGATTTTAGCGCCCACGCGCATGCGCATGTCTAAATGAATTAACCAAGCCAAATGTTTAAAAAGGTAGATGAAATCGGGCGTGGGCGATAATGGGGGAGAGTAACAAATGACCAAGGACAGAAGGTGACGGAGAGGAAAAAGAAAGTCTCCACTTTGTTTGGGACTGAATATATATATATATATATATATATATATATATAATAAAACTAGATCGTGCAAAAAAATGTAGAAAGAAAGAATGGAGAGAAATGTAAGAAAGAAAGAAAGAAAGAAAGAAAGAAAGAAAGAAAGAATGGATAGAAATGTAAGAAAGAAAGAAAGAAAGAAAGAAAGAAAGAAAGAAAGAAAAAGAAAGAAAGAAAGAAAGAAAGAATGAATGGAGAGAAATGTAGAAAAGAAAGAAAGAAAGAAAGAAAGAAAGAAAGAAAGAAATAAAGAAAGAAAGAAAGAATGGAGAGAAATTTAGAAAAGAAAGAAAGAAAGAATGGAGAGAAATTTAGAAAAGAAAGAAAGAAAGAAAGAAAGAATGGAGAGAAATGTAGAAAAGAAAGAAAGAAAGAAAGAAAGAAAGAAAGAAAGAAAGAAAGAAAGAAAGAATGGAGAGAAATTTAGAAAAGAAAGAAAGAAAGAATGGAGAGAAATTTAGAAAAGAAAGAAAGAAAGAAAGAAAGAAAGAAAGAAAGAAAAAGGAAATGAAGGAGAAAATGAAAGCAATAAAAAAGAATAACTAAAGAAGAAAAATGGGAAGAAAACTATAAAAAGCCAAAGAAAGAATTTCTGAAAAATAAATCTTGTTTATAAATGAGGTTTTCCTCTTTTTCGAGCCTAGGATAAACTTTGACTTTTTTGTGTAATAGAAGGAATAAAATATGTTCCTGGGTGCAACTATTCATAATGCAAAAGAGGAGGATGGCGAGTTGCACTGGTATTGTTCGGAAGAAAAAAAGAAATATATATTCGAGATTAAATAACAGTAAAGTAAAAATGATCATGTGGCTGATATCAATTGATAAGAAAGAGCCAATAAGACAAAACAACACCAACTACTACTACTACTACTATTACTACTACTACTACTACTACTACTACTACCAATATTAAAAACAAAGAAGAAAAAGAGGAAAATTTTCAATATGAAAAATAAGCTTGAGGCTTAGTTGAGTCTAGGAAAATAATCAATTTATGTTTGCCAACAAGGAGGCGTCTGTTTATGGACGCATCTCATACAAATAGTACGACAAACTTTAAAATAATGTCAAAGATACGCCTTTGCTGTCCCTACTGGTTCACTTGATGACGTCTCACCTGAATGTTTTGTAAATTAAATTAAGAAGATAAAAAAAAACATTGACTTGATGAGATTTTCCCCTGTGAAGGCATCATTTTTTTTTTGCCCATACTTCTTCTTCTTCTTCTTCTTATTATTATTATTAGTAGTAGTAGTAGTAGTAGTAGTAGTAGTAGTAGTAGTAGTAGAAGTAGTACTAGTAGTAGTAGTATCTTTGCGTCTACACTCTACCGGAACAGGCTGAAAAAATGAATAGCTGCCGAGCAACCAAATGAGAAAATTCCAGAAAAATAACTTTATTATAAGATATACTCTCACCAAACAAAATGAAAGATTTTTTTTTTTTTGCGCTGTGTTAAATTGGCAACAGACCTCCGGAAAATTATTGTTTTCGCTGCCTTCATCAGAATTTAAGAATAATCTAGAATCATCACTCTTAGATGCAAAGCCAGAATCAAAGATTCGGTCAAAGATTCAAAGAAAATTTGGTCAAAGTATTATGTTGCGATATATTTCGTCAGCCTTTTCAGTGTGTTAAAGCATTCCTGCGACAAAAATTACGCAGATTCAAGTAATCAAGATTTGGAGACAAATATCTTTTCTTTTTATGTATATCAGAATGTTCCAGCTGCTACGCCATGCACGAAAAACCAGGAAGAAATACATTGTCAGCGGCAAGGAATTAACGAAAGTGTTCCTTACAGAATTAAGTTATGTATATATAAGAGTGTGGGCTGAAAGGTTCATAGGCCGACAATGAAGGAATGGTGTTAGAGTTGTGAAATCTTGCATGCATTAATTTCAACTCTTTTTTATTAATAACTGCATTATTCTTTTCCATGTAACCGTCCTGGATATGCCGATAAACTACATCCGCGTCCTGGATAAGACGATAAACTACATCCAACTGCAAGGCCTCTGTTCAGGAGATTTTGAGGAGCGTGGAAACATCTCTTAATTGCTGGTGTTCCCAGGTCCATTCTGACCCGAGCTGGTAGTACCTGTTAAGGTCCCAGCTATGGACAAATTGTTAACACCCAAACTTGGGTCAAAATACTATGAAAGTGTAAAAATAGGTTTTAATACCAAAAATACGTTATAAAAAAATATAATATACCAACAATACATTTTTGTTAAAAAAAAAAAAAAAGATATTACCAGCAATATATTTTTTAAAAAAAATATTACCACCAATAAAAATTGTGTCGGCATTAAATAACCCATTCAGGTTGATATGCCGTAAAACAAACCAAATCAAACCTTTCCAGGTACATTGACATTTGACTGTTCAAAGAAGACTTTAAAAGTAACTAGTAGTGACTTCTCTTGAAAATAAACCATATTTGACTCTTTGTATTATCGAGCACCTTCAGAAAAAGGGTTTATCCTGCACTAGCATTAATTTTGACATGGTTACATACATTAGGGTATTACGCTATGGCTTTATCAACAGTTCAAAAGTGGACAGTTAAAATTAGAAGGGGAAAGATTAGCCTTGAAGGTGTCATAAGGTCTGGACGTTTTGCAACTACCATATTGAGGAAAACATTGATCGTGTTCATCACGTTGTCCTGGATGGCAGAGGACTGCCAACAAGAAGGCGTCTGTTTATGGACGCATCTCATACAAATAGTACGACAAACTTTAAAATAATGTCAAAGATACGCCTTTGCTGTCCCTACTGGTTCACTTGATGACGTCTCACCTGAATGTTTTGTAAATTAAATTAAGAAGATAAAAAAAAAACATTGACTTGATGAGATTTTCGCCTGTGAAGGCATCATTTTTTTTTTTTTTGCCTATACTTCTTCTTATTATTATTCTTATTCTTATTCTTATTCTTCTTCTTCTTCTAAATTATTATTATTATTATTATTATTATTATTATTATTATTATTATTATTATTCAGATACTAAGCCAGAATCAAAGATTCGGTCAAAGATTCAAAGAAAACTTGGTCAAAGAAATATCTTGCGATATATCTCGTCATCCCTTTCTGTGATATAAAGCATTCCTATGTCAAAAATTACGCAGATTCAAGTAATCAAGTTTTCGCACTCATATATATGCATAACTTAATTCTGTAACGAACACTTTCGTTAATTCCTTGCTGCTGACAATGCATTTCTTCCTCGTTTTCCGTGCATGAAGTACAAGCTGGAACATTCCGATATCCACAAAAGAAAAAGTATGTGTGTCTACTGCTAATAGTAATAACAATAATATACAGATACTAATACTACTACTGCTAATAATAATAATAATAATAATAATAATAAGAAGAAGAAGAAGAAGAAGAAGAAGAAGAAGAAGAAGAAGAAGAATGAATGAATGCTATTAGTATAGTGATTTTCCAAGCGTAGCTTAGATGTGGCACAAGGCCGAAAGTATGTGACACCCAGTGAGGATCGAACTCACTACTCCGAATGCTATTAGTATATCTCATGAGTGAGCTGAGAATATTCTGCACAATGAACTTGGCATGACGAATGTTTCTGCACGATGAGTGCCACGTCATCTGACACCTGATCAAAAGCGCCCCAGACTGGTGTGCTTTTCACTGGCTGTTGTGCATGACTGTGGCTTTGAACTGGTCGACCAACCTCCCTATTCTTCTGCTTTAACTATCATCTGTTCCGCAACATGAAAAATCACTTGGCTGGGAACCAGTATCGTAGTAAAAAAGACGTCATATCTGCTTTTGATTTTTTTTTAACATTCAGATATCAGCTTACTTGGAAACAAACAATGCATTTGTTAATAAGAGTTGAAATTAATATATACAAGATTACGCAATTCTAGAATCACTCATTCATAGTCAACCTATGAGCCCACCCTTGTATATATATATATATATATATATATATATATATATATATATATATATATATATATATATATATGAATATGAATACGCTTATATTCATCGAAATAATTTTTTTACTGAGTATAGATTCTTAAGTTTTTTTCCTAATTATTCTTATAATTTGATCTGTATTATACATTAAGCTCTCATATGGCCTTAACGTTCTCTTAGAAATAATTCCTATGTATTACAATTTGATATTATATCTATCTATCTATAATATAATATAATATAATATAATATAATTGAGCATTTGGGCAGCAATACCTCTTTTATGCAAGTTTCATTAAAAACGACTGACAAGATACTGAGGCTTTTATATAATTCGCTATGTGCTTGTATAAGTTTTTGTCTTTTCAGAAAAGAAATTATATAAAAATTGTCCGAATGTTCTAGATATCTTTTAGAAAGCGCTTGGATATATGAAACCATTCGGACAATTTTTATGTAATTTCTGTCCTGAAAAGAAATAATATACAAACACATGAAAAAACACAGCACCATGTCAGTCGTTTTTAACAAAACTTTTCTCACAAGTTTATTTATTTTATAAAATAATATGCCTAAAAAATAAAAATAAAAAAGCAACCTACTTCAAGACAAAAAATGCAGCCATGATGGCGGCTGATGACAACCAAAAGCGCACAGCAAAAAACAAGGACTGGGACCTTTTTTCAACAACTTAGACCCAAATATAAAGAAAATTGCGAGAAAGCAAGAAAACTGAAAGATTATTAAATGCAAGCCGTAGATTATTTCACAAAGGTGTTATATAAGAATAAAGTGTCGCTAACGACTCTTGAGTTTGAACATAGATCGCCAGTGAACAAACACTGGTAATCCTATTATTGAATTAAGTAGACCACGTGACCATAAAGGAAACGCATAAGTAGGAAGTCGCGTGATATCTAATTGATCGCTATTTCTAGTCTATCCTCTATTACTAACAGATCGTTATTCTTAGTCTATCCTCTGTTACTATTTGGATCGCTATTCCTACTCTATTCTCTATACTATTTCTGTATTCGGATCGTTATACGGATTACTATTCGTGCAAATATTATCGAGCAAGTACTATTAGTGCGAGTGCTATTCGAAGGCGTCTGACACCAGTATTGTTCAACGGCGCATTATAGTTGTATCTGCAATTACAAAGTCTCTACAACAAAGCGAATTACGAAAGTGACTACGAGTATTTGTTGATATCACAAAAGTGGCAACGAGTGTTCATTGATATGAGAAAACAATGATATTTCATCATTCTATTCGAAAGAGAAGTGGGAGCATTTAAAGAATAAACTGTGTGCCTTCTCCGGTTTACAAACACATTCACTCTCAATATACAAACGTCTTCAGTTTAATATTAGTGGGCAGTTTATCTTTCTCTTGTCCAGTTACATATAAGTGCGTGGTTAGTTATGGAATTGGTGACTATCTGAATGGACCATGCGATGCATTAGGAGTTGATGAAAATGTCATCTTTCCAGAGTTTTAAGACATAACTCATACATTCAGAAAACTCACAATACGGAATTAATTGCTGCGACCTTGATGGCAGCTACTATTCTTTAACTGGGTTTTAGAAATTGTTTTTATGACAGTGAAATTGATTTGGTCCCTATAACGGTCTATCAACTCATTATGGGTTAATTAATGCCGAAATTTGGGAGCTTTAGTAATTTTATTTTTTTTATTTTTAAAATCTGTTGTTGAATTTTTTTACTATAACAATGTATTTTTATACTTTCTTAGTATTTTGATCCCAGTTTGGGTGTTCACTGGGCACTGTTTAATAATGATTAGCGGCTCGGATTGAGGAATTGGAGAGCCAAGTTCGAATTCCAGTGGAATCCATTACTTTCACTTACGTGCTAATAGCTTTGGGAAAGGTATGAATCCTCTTCTTCTCCGCCAAACTATGAGTAAATAGCAGGGCAACCGGATTCAATAGCCTTGAATGGCAACTGATCTACCGCAGAAAGAAATGGCAACCTGTTGCTGAAAAAATCTGCCTCGTCAGTTACGTATCGAAAGATACATGATTGCCTAAGCGTGTATCACACATGACACATAGCTGACTGATATTAACTTACGTTCTAATATCCTTGTGAAAGGTATGAATCGGATTCTATAGCCTTGAATGGCAACTGATCTACCGCAGAAAGAAATGGTAACCTACTGCGGGAAAAATCTGCCTCGTCAGTTACGTATCGAAAGATACATGATCGCCTAAGCATGTATCACGCATGGTATTAGGTTGGTACAAAAATAATGACGTAATAATGTCGTTTTTTTACGTTAAAAAATACATCAAAAAACGACATTATTACGTCATTATTTTTGCACCAACTTAATACATAACTGAGTGACTTATTGATGTAAAACCAAGAATCTCCCCCAACGTATCATCATTTAGTACATCAAATATGTCTCCAACCTTCGCATTGTGAAAAAATAAACAGTAATCATACCATAATGTTGCAATAATTGGCATTATCAGCAGGAATCCTTGATAAGAAGAAGCGATTGGCATATGATGAAGATTAACTGGTGATATCAGACGTCAGATGATTAAAGAATTTATGTGTACTTGAACAAGTAATATGGAAATAGAACCGTATCTCTTATTTGGCCTCCGGAACGGAAAATATCGTTTCTCTTTTGATTGCCTCCGTGATAATTATTTTATTTCATTTTTTTTATGTTTGTGTGCTTGGCTAAGATTTTATGTTTGTATTCATGGCTGAATATAAATTAACCCGGTGCATATAAATTTAGGATTTTATAAGATTTATTTTCGACAGAACACTATTGTAAAATTTTAATTCTACAGCATTTTAAATAACTAAAAATAACTTGTCCAGTTTTGTGCAAAAAGCGGATCACACAGAGTTTATGAACATATCCATTTTCATATATATTTTCTAAAACCTCGAGTTCTAATTGGTTCAATAAACACACAAGTAAGCTTTTTTTTTACCAGCGCGTGACCAAGTCAAAATTTGGCACCTCTTTTTTTCTGAGTCTATCACGTGATTCACATTACTTATAAATACTTAGCGACATCTTCAACTCTTTCTCTTTTAATGCTTTCCCAGACCCATGCGATGTGAGCTCTGTGGAGAAATCGCGTTTGTCCCTGTAGGGGAAAATGCTACGAAACGTCATGACACACACATCTACGAACATCTATTCACTCCTTCGACTACAAGGACACAGAAACTTATCAACTTCTAACATTGAGATTTTCATCAGCTAATAGAGAGAATACAACTTTCGACTCTCATCAATTTTAACCAGTGGGAAATTTTACGTCACATCTTCTGGAGCTAAAATTTATTATCAACACTATCTCAGCTTCCCAGAACACACTCACTCATCTCAACCTATGTCATTCCTCGACGGTGAACAAATTTGAGCGGCAAGATACTTCAATAGATTTATGCTACTTTCTTCTTACTCAATAAGTTTCTTTAAGCTATAAGCAAAACAATTCAACTAATAGTTAAAGGTAAATAACTCCTGCTATATTTAAACATTGAACTTTCAACCACAGAAAAACTTGTGTATAAAATGTTTAATTTTCTGACAAGTAGCAATACATCTTACTAAAGTTCTCCGAACTCACACTTTTTAATACACGTCACAGTTTATCAGCAGGAACATTTTCCTCGTTCAAAGAATTACTGTCTGTACAATTGTTGTTATGAATATATAAATGCCATATATTTGGTCAACCTTTCTTGTTGAATGTTTCTTCTTATTGTTTCATATGTTGTGGTATTTTGCGTTAATATAAATACGTCAGGTCGTAGTGACTTATACACTCTTCCGTTTGAACTATACGGGATTAAAAAGTTTTTTTTTCCTTTAATTATTCTCTTTTTAATTTTCTTCAAGCTTAATTTCTTCAAATGGATACGAACGCAAGACACTGAAAAAATAAGAAAATTTATGTCGCTCACGAATACGGAGATTCTTTTTTAAATGATTGGCTTGCTCAGTTATATTTTTAATGGATTTTAGCAAAAAAAGCTGATGGTTTCTAATTTCGAAATCGCAACAGAAAAACTGCATTTGCTGTATATAGTAGCGATAGTTCGTGAATTTAGTGTCATCGTAATTGTGAGTTCAATACTTGGGCCGAGCATTGCACACTCAGTGAAGACGGGACAAGCTCTAATTGAGCAGTACAAAATAAGAACTAGACAAGATTTCTTTAGACATGGTCTATGCCCGTAGATTAAATCAGCGTTTCAGTTCAAAATTCCCTGAAGTTTACCCGGAATAACAAGCACCCGATGAAGCCCAATGATGGGCACATCGGTCGAAACGCTGTGACAATTGCAACAAAGATGAAGGCAATAAAACGCATGTAAATAATGTAAATAAAAGTGTTACATAGTTCTCATCAGTTCCATCCTAACCGTATGCTTTGCCTCGCTAATGTGGGTTTAGTTTATGTCACTGTTAAACATTGTTAATGTAGCTTCACTGCTGTTAATATTTGTGTGACGTTATCAGTTCTATCTTAATTATACCCAAATCTTCTGTCCTGTCATCTAACTAACCTAAATGCTACAGAGTCATATTTCATCCATATGCCAAAGGCTCCTTGCTGGAGAATATTAAATAAAATAAGTTCAAGTCCTAATGTAACCTTTTGCAACATATTGTTGTTATCTCTCCTTTTCATAAAACTGTTTTTTGTTTTTTTATAAATTCCTCTTTCTCCATCCGATCTCATTTTTATATGAATATGTAACTGCATAAGTCCAATGTATTCGTCACACTTAATATATTTTCTGCACAACGTGGTACTCATTTTGACAAGTACATACACTATTATTAGAACAAGATAGAGAAGATTAGCATGACCCCTGCGCAAGGATGACGAGAAAATTCGTGAAGCGCTCCATTTTTTTTTTTTTTTTAATGGGCACGTCGATTTGATATAATAGTTAGCAAGCTTGCCTCGCTAGATTAATTACAATCGAATAGTGACTTCGACCTTCATTGGGTACCCCATAATTTCAGTATCATATCTAAGCTACAAAGCATTTTCAAATTTTTTCACCCACCAACAAATTTACAAATATTGAGACAAGAGTCCAACGCGTGGCAATTATCTCACATTTTAGACAAAGTGTTGCAATCGTTGTACATTCGTTCCATAGTAACAACATTTTTTTAATCACAACGTTGCAGCGAGAGAAGAAACTCTTAGCATACAACTTCCGGTGATATCTTGCAATTTCAAATGTGGAGACCTAGCCGCCAATCTAGTTTTGCATTTAAATTCACAAATTTAAATACTGTAGAGAAAATTTCATCAGAATAATTACCGTGGAAGTATTTATAGAAAAGCTACATGGAAGCTACGTTATTGAAATGAGAAAATGACTGCAGGCAAGATGCCAAGTCAGGATTGATAATATTGAAAATTCTTTTTTTAGATGTTATCAAGAATCTCTGAAAACACATAAGAAGCATCAGACCAGATGTGGCGGCAATATTCAATGCCTGGACGAATGGTCGACTTATAAATACGCGAGATATATTCTAGTGAGAAAACTTGTTTAGCACGACGGAGTGAGCCAACTTTCATTGCAGCAGACCTAGCACTTGATTCAATATAATCTTTCCACTTCATATCATCGGAAAATTTTCGTCCATGAACCCGCAATAGGGCACTCACCAAACGATGTCCGGGTGGGGTAATAGATTGCAATGAGTTCCAATTCCAGTTGGGTCCATTACATTCGACTGCATACAAATACCCATGGGAAAGGTATGAATCCATCTCCCCCACAACGAGCTATGAATCTTATCCGAAAAAATCGTTGTAATTTATTAATACAATATTCACTGTCAAAAAAAAGAATTAATCTTACAATCCAAAATATGTTAAAGATTTAAATAACACGCAAAGGGTTGATAAACCGTAAAAAACAACTCAATCAGTCGAGCAATTATCTCTTCCGCATGCGTAACGTCTGTCAGTAAAGGGTTAGGCTGAGTCATAAATACTTTCCATTTTTGTTTTATATATTTTATTATTTAAAAAGGTTAATTTAATCTTTATTCAAATATATATTTAAAATTATTTGCAATGGGTTGCTGCGATTTATCAGGCTTTTCTTCGAGACATTTTGTGAAAATTTCTGCAGGTTTTGATGCGAAAATATTTTTCGACAATCCTCTTGAATCTGGTTTTCGTGAGAGAAATTTTTTTCTACAGCACATCTTTTTGAAAAAAAAGGAAATATTAGGTTGGTGCAAAAATAATAACGTAATAATGTCGTTTTTTGATGTATTTTTAACGTCAACAAACGATACGTCATTATTTTTGCACCAACCTAATAATTGGTCGGTGCAAGGTAATAGGTGAAGTGGGAATATTCGCTAGAACACAACAACCGGTTTCCAAAATATTTTACTCTTATTGTTACTGTATGCAAATTTGCGTTGTCAAGAACAACATTTTTCCTTTAATTCGCTGTGTACGCTGCCATTATCGTGCAAAAGATGACTCGTAAGAATGATACTTTCGTCATTACAACTCTTTCTCTAAAACGGTAATTACTTAGTGATCTTCTAAGTGCTGCTTAGATGTGGGACAAGGCCGGAAGTATGTGGCACCCAGTGAGGATCGAACTCACTACTCAGTCTTAATTGTTCTAGCGAAACAAGCTTGCTAACGATTACACCACGCCGAGGTGCCCACAAAACGGTAATTACTTACCACGCAACCTGATAAGTTCATTTACAAAACTGCGTCCTTCTGATCCACGCTTTGACCCATGTCATTTTTTTCTTTTCTTGATGTTTCTCGTCCTTTGGCTACGTTCGAAAATCCAATCCTATCTGACGGATTATCACAAAAGCAGCGGGCATCGATAGAGAAATATCCACCAACATTTTTTTTTTTTTTTTTTTTTTGGTTAAGAAGACTTACTTAAACGACATCATTCATTTTTTTTTCTTCGATACTACTTCTTGATTATCCCTTTTCACTCATCTCCCTGGCCATTATTTATAACACATTTCTTTCACGCCAGATCAATAGTTTATCAGTTTACATCGGCTTCCTATTTGAATTTCAAAAAAGAGGGATTCGTATGAATGACTAATAGACATTTACTTTAACTTTATCAGAAATACGATTTGGTTAATAAATAAAGAAAAGCACATAACGGATGAGGCTCTTGGCGAGAGAAAAAATATTTACGAGACTTGGGTCGTAAGTGTGAACAAAGGAATTATGGGTAACATTCAGTGAAGATAAAAAGAGAGAAGAAAATGGCCGGTAATCATTCATTTATCCTCAGTAAAACAGATAGTGAGGACAGTTGTAGAGAGAAGACAAGAAGGATAGAAGTGAAGTAAAGAAAGCATACCAAGTCAAATAAGTCAAAAATACCATTTACTTTAATGATTGTGAAAATAAAGACAGAGAAGGTTTTGGAAATAAGAGAAATAAAACGAAACTATAACCTTTGTATAGAGCGTTGAGTACTCCTTACAGCAGCATGAAAGGAAACATTTTCGTTTGTTTTGTTTTTTATCACCCAGTGTTCTTTCTACTAAACTATTAATGTCTTACATAGTTTTAGACATTCTTTGAATTAATGCAAATAAATACTTATGATAGTACGGGAGAAATTGTTTGAGAAAAATATAGAAGTTAGTTAATTTTTATATAAAACTAGCAGCATGGCCCGGCGTTGCCCCTGCTTGATTCAAAAATCGTACGACTCATACAGCAATCGCTATCACTTGACTTAAAATATTTTTGCCCTTCCTTGCCTTTAAAGGAGTGCCCTTTGCCGTGCTGATGCTGCTACATGCCTTACTTCTTGTCTATCTCACACTGCGAATTTTTCTAAGCTCTATACTAAACATTAAATCTGTTACGAAAAAGGAACTAAACAAAATGAACACAAAACGATCAGCTTTAAAAAAAAGGACTCGTAACTGGAAAAACCGAATGAAAAAAGAATGTTAACAACGAATACTTTTTCACACCCAACCCAGTTCTGTGAAATCTGAATCAACGTTGAGTTTAAGCAAGTTATTGAGCCAATTGGAGTAAAGTACCATGCAGATTTAAATTTTTCCCACTTGTGACGAATGCAGCTATCGATTTTTTTTGCTAGTTAATATTCGTGTCAGTCAGCTGTTGGCTCTCACGCTAGCCAATAGAATCTTCCTGCCTATTCGTGGCAGCCAGCTATAGGATCTCACTCTGGCCAATAGAAAATGGCCACAAACTACATGAAAACTGCCGTAGAAGCATGAAAAATTCGATTATTTCCACTATCGATGGGAGTTGAGAAACACAAAGTCGGTCATAGCCTTCTCGCTAACTTCGAGCATGTGCATGTACATTTTGGTGCAAATCCGTCAAAAATTGCGACCGTGCATTCGTTACACACACGCACACACACACATCCTGCCTTGTATAGATAGAAATTTATCTCAACAAGTCTTACTGGAAGCTTTTAGCTTCGTACTAAAATTTGCCACCGGATTATCGAAATCTTACGGATTTACTGATTAAAAACTAGCATCGCTATGTTCGGATTTCAACAAAGGATATTTCCGCCGTCTAATTACAGCCATATTCGAAAAAAAACAAAAAAAAACAAAAAACGATGAAACCACACTTACCCGGATATATATAAAACCACTGAAATAAATATCAATCATTCTTATAAAAACATTCTTATATCGGCACCTCGAGGCAATGTTATGGATATCAAGCTTGTCTCACTAGAACATTTACGGCTGAATAGTGAGCTCGATTCTCACTGGGTACTTTCGGCCTCGTGCCACATCTAAGCTACGCTTGGAAAATCACTAAAACATCCATATATCCCGCTTCCGACGTACCGGATCGACTTCATAGTTATGGACAAACATTTATCAACTAATAATGAGACACCTTCTCTATGACGACAATATTTACGAAATCAGAAATGAACACAAGATCGTAAAAGAGACAGGAAAATTTTAAAATGAAACCCTCAAATTATTTAAAATGAAGACAATGCCTGGCTAAAACTCATCGAACCGCACCCGAAAGCACTAAAACGTTACCGATCACTAAAAATACACAAACCGGACATCCCGATGAGACCCATTATATCAGGACCAAGTAGCGCCCCCACATAAACTATCCGGCACACAAACCGAAATTTAACCCCACTTCTTGGTATTAGGTTGGTGCAAAAATAATGTCGTTTTCTCACATATGTTACTATGTGAGAAAACGACATTATTTTTGCACCAACCTAATATAATTAACTCCTCTCATATGCAAAATTCTAGTGACATTTTAAGTAAACGAAAGACATAACTATCAAAAACAAATTTATGACTAGTTTAAATATGAAATCTTTATACACAAATGTTCCTGTAAAGAAAACTCTAACTTTAAGAGCACGGTTAAGTAAAACAAAAAGAAAATTACTTATTCCTACCCATAAAAATGTTCCATTTAATCATTAATCAATGTTTGTTCTTTTCAACTTCAATAACAATTTTAATAGACAAAGATCTGGTTAGACCGATGGTGACTACGTTTAATGGCGTTTTATTTTTGGAATTTCTGGAAAGTAATCGTTTCCTAAATATATTACCACAAAATTCTTGTTATTTTTAGATATATAGAGGATTTTCTATTAATATATCCACAATATATATATATATATATATATATATATATATATATATATATATATATATATATATTTCAGAATTCTTGTTAGTACTTATCAATTCTTAAAGGATATACAGGTTGCGATAGATAAATTATGCAAAAATGAAAATAACACTGATATCTCATTTTAACAAATATATATACCAAAATTTTATAAAAATATCTTCAAATACTAACGAGTAAATTTATTCAGTAAAATCGTCATTAGCTTCAACCACGGCCTCCAGACGACTTCGAAATTTTCTGCAACCATTCTAGACGGTTTCCTCGTTTAACTTGGTGAATGCTGCCATAATCCTTGTCTTCACTTAAACTTTGGTCTTGCAAGAGAGACCAACAAAACGTTGGTCTCTCTCGCTAAACTGCGTCCCACACATAATAATCAAGCGTGTTGCAGTCTTGAGAGTTAGGTGGCCAGATGTATGGGGTGATGTGGTTGCAGTAATTGTCTGACATTCATGACTGCCTTATCCTGCATTTGTTACATGGTGTCAGACATAAGGTCTTCCAGCAGCCATCTACTTGACCCAAGACAGCATTACTCCTTACATGGAACTTGATGTAGCCCTTACCAACAAAGTCGGATTTATTTTCTTATCAGAACGATCAGAGTGAATTTTTCGAGCTGCCGTACCTTCGTAATCACTATTAAACTCATCCAACTCTTTACACATCCTCTGCACTGTCCTCAGATTCACACCCAAACACTCTGAAATGTTCTCATTGAAGATTCTGGCGCGAATTGCAAGCAGTACAATATGCCGTTTCCAAATTTCTGGTTGACTGAATTGCGTCATGGTGCTCTTTTTCTCAGAGACGATCCCCAACTGCCCCTCCCATACTGAGCAGCCGAGAAAATCAAAGACAAACAACGCGCACGCGCGGAATTAAAAATATAAAATGGCGACAATTTACCCATCACATCCTGCATAATCACAATTATTTTATATTTCAATGTTCCATCTTCTTGCCTGTGCCCTTGGCGTATGAAGTCTGTGCACACTATCAGAACCAAGTGGAAAATGACAGTGTGGAAAAGCATACGTGGACATACAAGAAAAGCAGGAAGAAAAAACATGTCACGGTTTGTTGTTGTCGAATGCCGAAAGGAATTATCCATTCGAAAAAGCAATCAGTCAAATGGAAGGATAATACACATTTTGCATTTTCATTTCTTCTTTTATTCTTGCTTGTTATTTTCTTTATGCCTCTTGTTCTCCGGTTCTAATCTGTTTTTGTCCATTCTTTAACGCGCTGAAGATATGCGTAAGATCTTCGGGTTTTAAGTCCCAATTTTAAGGCAAAAATTTTGTACCTACGAGAAGGAATATCTATTTATGTATGGCCAAAAGTTCCTTCTTTTTTTAAACCTTTTCACACCAAACAAAGCTACAAAGCCACTAACACGCAAGAATTTACTGTGGATGAAAAGTAAAGAAAATAGAGAAAAAGTTACTGGAGACAAATTACACTAAGATGAACAAGATCCAAAATGACGTTTAAAGTTATATTGAAATTTTTAAAGATTGTAAGCAGCAGGAAAGCAACAAACTGGAAGAGAGTTCCACAGGCGAGAAGTGGGAAGGAAGAAGCCATTAGAAAAGAACTTAAGATTACATATAGCATATTTAACAGTAAGATGATGAGACCTAGCTATTAATCGAGTAAGAGGCTTAAAATCGATTTACCGAATAGGAAAGCTCATCCAAACAACCTTCCATGAATTCATTTGTATAAACTGCACAATGAAACTACATTACACAAACGAGAAAGTGATTAAAGGCGGGATGCCGGATCAAGACCAATTATATAGCAGATTCTTCCTTTGATTTTGTCCAGTATCTCAAGATACATAGACACACCAGACGAGATGTGGTGAAAAATATTCACCTCCCAGACGAAAGGCAGTTTCAAAGGAAGAAAATTGCCTAGCATGACACAGTGTACCAAAGTTCTTTGTAACTGACCTAGCAATTGATTCGGCGTATATATATATATATATATATATATATATATATATATATGTTGATGCATGTTTCATTAAAAAATATAAACAAGTTTTGTCTATTTATTTTAAGTGAGTGCCTTTCATATTGTCTGATAAGCTTAATTATCATTGAAAGACCAAATGAAATCACCATACTGATACATGTTTAATCTAACATTAGCCATTATCAAAGATGACAATTACTTTTCAATATATCAACCAATACATGGAACACTAATGATAGTCTGTTTTTTGTTGCCTGAAAAATTTCAAAGCAGCGACTAACTCGTGTATACGAAACGCGGGAGTGAAAATCTCGTCGCAGCTCGTGATGTCACACATGACCACGCGAGAGTGAAAACGAGAAGTATTAAGTATGGGAAGAGGTTGGTAGAAACCAATAAGTAAAACCCGGATCTTTAATTACTAACTTTATTGAACTGCTGATTTTGCATTTTCTATTTGCTACTGTTATAGGGTACGGTAGCTTCATCCCCACTTAGTCCCATACGCGGACCTAACATTCTGACTGTGATGTGTAAACCATCTCTGAGGTGGGTGTTTATACATGCATTTGTCCAAAATTCTCATTTGCAAGCTTTAAAAAAAAACGGATGAAAGTTTGTTCTACATTTGATAAATTGAAATAAATCCAGGTCATCCCTCCGTTGCATCTGGCTTCTTTTATGGTCTGCTGTGAATTGCATACGTATATTATCGCATTATACTACGAATGCTTAAAACATGTTTTATGAAGCAATGAAACCTTAAAATGCCTAAAATATTATATAAAACAAAGTACGGAATGTAAAATGCGTAAAAATGTTTCATAAGACATAAATCATTTTTACACGTGTTTATTAAATTTTATTTCTCTTTCTTTCAGTTGTAGGGGGGGTGAATGGTGGATGTTTAATTGTTTGGTCAAATTTTGTGAAGTGAGAAAGAACCGATATTTTTTTCCCAAATACTGCCATGATTTCCTCATGATAAATTTTAAAAATAAATTTATTTACCTTTCAAATAGTTTTCTTTTTTCTTTTTTCTCTTTTTTTTTTTTTTGCTTTTCTTTCAGGCTTTTCTTGAAAAAAAACCCTCATCTCTTGCAAGTATGAGAACAACTTTGCGAGGTTTGTAACACCCTATTTTTCATCTCTCAGTAGCCGAATGCGTTTAGGGGCGGCTCCGTCAAAGAACTGAGTCGCAACTGAGGCAAATGATACTGAAAGGTTCCCAGCCCTGGGGAACAGATGCCCGAGGCCGTGCATTCTCATTGCACCAGAGAGAGACGGTTTCGGAGAATTTTTGTCCCTAGCCCCGGTGTACGCATTCGGGTTCCCCACATGAAACCTACCCCGAGTCACAACCTGAATCGTGGTGGTGGAGCTTTGAGTAAATACAAATTTACTGTAAATTAAACTAACTACGAATGACGTCAACTTGTGAAAAGAGGAATAGTTCCTCAAAGTGTTGAATCGTCTTCGTTCTTGAAATGCGTTCATGTGTCGAAAGCTTTGCCTCAAGATAGACACGCATCGAAAGGTTTGGAAAGAAAACATGGATTTGACAATAGTGGGCACATCTGAAACGAGGCTATGACAACAACATTGACAATGCAAACAAAAGGAAAACACAGCATCGATTAACGCAAACATTTCGTTCCTTCAAAATAACTATTAATCACAACACATATATATCGATTATATATATATGCGTGTGTTGCGATTAATATATATACATTCATTTATATATAATATATATATATATATATATATATATATATATACATACATCTCTCTCTATATATATATATACACACAAACATTATATATATATATATATGTGTGTGTGTGTGTGTGTGTGTGTGTGTCGCAATCGTTTGAAGCGTGAAAATGACAGTATTTTATGCAGTGGTGAATCCTAAGTCCGCATTGTCTACAACTTTACACGTTCTATATTCAAAACAGATCTCGCTTCCTCACTATATATATATGTATATATATATGTGTGTGTGTGTGTGTGTGTGTGTGTGTATGAAGTAAATTAGTAAAGTTAATGATATAAACTGACGAAATCACTTCGCTAGCAAAATTTTAAAGATGCATTAACCTACTAATCACTCGACGAAGGTTATCATCCTTGTTTCTTAAAATTATAAACTGTATTAGGTCTTCCTTAAATACGCAAGTACTTTCGACTGTACATTCAGTCATCTTCAGGCATGGAAATTATTTTGTTTTTGTGGACGAAGGGATGTCGCCATTTTATATCATTATCTTTACTTATTTACTCTTTATATGAATGATTCATGAGAGGGCGTTTCATTAAGACGGATCAAAGTCAGCAGTAAATAAATCAATTTTATTGGTGAAAATTTATTTCCCTATTGGATCATGTTATTTAAGACAATTATTTATGGAAAATAATATCGCTCAACTCTCCGCCAAATCTGAAAAAATATCTTTAGACGCTTAAATTTAGTTCACATTTAAAATCTTTCCAAGTTATTGGAACACTATAGAGAATGTGTGTTTACATTTAAGCATTAGGCACTTATTAAAATATGTTTAATTAAAGGCGAAGAACAAAACATGTTTTTATTCCTTTTACGTTAAAGGGAATATGTGAGAAAAATTGCGACTCTGTCCTTCGACGTTGTCGCCCCTGAGCGCACTCTGGCCATAGACAGAGACGCAATTGAGAGAGAATAAATAGGGAGTTCCAAACCTCGCAAATTTGTGCTCATTCTTCTAAGAAATGAGTTTTTTGTTCAAGAAAACCAGAAAAATAACAAAGCAAAAAAAAATAGCTATTTGAAAGGAAAATAAATTTATTTTTAAAATATCCAGTGATATCTAGTGATTGCCCAAATGTTTATGATACAGATATTCAATAATATTTCGAGCCTCTCTCTGTCTCTCTGTCTCTGTCTCTCTCTTTCTCTCTCTCTCTCTCTCTCTCTCTCTATATATATATATATATATATATATATATATATATATATATATATTAGTGGAGGTTTAGGAGCTACTACCATTTTTAAAGGCACAGATAATAGAGAAAATGAAGAAAGGTATGCGACAAAGTCTCCTAAATCTCTGCTCAGATTTCAATTGGGTTTTTCTTCTCCTAGACTGGTAGCCAACGAAGCCTGGACAGTTCAATCTGCCCTGGTATTTAACCATGGCTGCTACAGAATGAACGGATGCATACCTTTTCCAAGAGAATTTGTGCGTAAGTAAATGCAACAGACTTAGTTTACTCTTTTCAATGTTCATTAAAATTAATAACAGTGACAAATTAACTCATACACGTGTACTCACAAAACGTAACATTTGCACTAAAAAGAATTAATGTTTGATAAAAAAACCCTTATATATATATATATATATATATATATATATATATATATATGTGTGTGTGTGTGTGTGTGTGTGTGTGTGTGTGTGTGTGTTTTGTTTTGTTTTTTTACAACCAACTTTATTATAATGTAGACATTTTTGAAGTAATAAAAATATTTGATTAATAAAAAATTCAATAATTCTTTAGAAATAAATATTTTTCATATCGTCCCTGAGTAGTGGACGATATGATTCTCAGTACGTAGATCCTTATTTTCCGTAGAAAAAAATATTTTAATTGCAATGGTTACTTTTGTTGGTTTTAGAAATTAATTTCCATTATAGCCACATTTATTTCCAAGTTATAAAAATTAACCGTAGAAAAAAATCGTCGCAAAAATCATGAAAAAAATCGCCGAAAACATTCGCAGCAATGAAAATTTTTGGAAATCCAAAATTCCCGCACAATGAGCTATTGAAAGTTGGAGAGTTGTGTCCTTTTAATTGAAAAATTGTGACACACTGACATTCGCATTTATTATGTAGATGATAATTATTCGAAATGAAAAATTCTTTATTGCAATAACAATGCAAAAATTAAAAGAGGAAAGACATAAATTATAATTATTCAAAATATTAGGTTAGTGCAAAAATAATGACGTAATAATGTCGTTTTTTGACGTATTTTTTAACATCAAAAAACGATATTATTACGTCATTATTTTTGCACCAACCTTAAAGTTTACTATTAAGAAGTACTCGTAAAAGATACCACTAATTTTTTAAGTTATCCGTTTACGTCGCAGTATTCCTTGGTGTTCTAGATATTTTGGAAACCTGACCTTACTTTTGCAATATGAATGTTTTTCAAGCCCTGTTCTCTTTTAAGAGCGTCTAAGAATTTCCTTATTATGGACTGATGGGATGAGGCTGCGCAAAAGCCTCACGCAATCCTTTAAGGGCGTTATTAGTTCTAGGTAAATCAGCATGGAATCTCTCAAAGCAAAATCACATATGTATTTCAAACATAGGTATTTCGAATAATTAGCATTTAGTTTAACTCCCCTTTCGATTAATTTTCATTCAAACTGTTTACAATTCGAATAAATATTTTTCGAACAATTATTTTCGAAGACTTTTTTCGATGCGGTTTTTTATATATTGATCTATCCAATGGTCTCTTTCAAAGGCTTACGAACCGGATCTAGGTGTGAGGTCACGTACTTCTGTATTCGGTGACCGTGACTGAGCCTAATTCAACTCTCTAGTGCACTGTAATTCTTGGATGATCTGATGTGAATTACATATAAGATTCATTCCGGCATCCTACTAAGAAAATCACCTAAGATTACACTTTTGGTTCACGTCCTGAGATGTTCCATTCAAGTTTTGAAAGACAGCTTGGAAACTAGAACTCTCAGAGAATATATTGAAGGGCAGATGGAAACATTGGTCAATTTATCTGTTTATTTGAATGGATAACAGAGCAAAGACAAGGAAGAACTGATATTACGTAAGAGTCAAGCACTCTTTTCTTTGTGTCCGTCGCTTCAAGTCTCTTCTTCATCTGTGAGGAAATTGTCCAGCATTCACTGCCATAGAGGAGGACTGATATTACATAACAGTTCAGTACTCTTTTCTTTGTTTCTCTTGCTTCAAGTCTCTTCTTCATCTGTGAGGAGATTGTCTAAGATTCACTACCATATACGAGGACTGATATTACATAACAATTCAGTACACTTTTCTTTGTTTCTGTTGCTTCAAGTCTCTTCTTCATCTGTGAGGAGATTGTCCAGCATTCACAGCCATATAGGAAGACTGATATTACATAACAGTTCAGTACTCTTTTCTTTGTTTCTCTTGCTTCAAGTATCTTCATCATCTGTGAGGAGATTGTCTAAGATTCACTACCATATACGAGGACTGATATTACATAACAATTCAGTACACTTTTCTTTGTTTCTGTTGCTTCAAGTCTCTTCTTCATCTGTGAGGAGATTGTCCAGCATTCACTGCCATATAGGAGGACTGATATTACATAACAGTTCAGTACTCTTTTCTTTGTTTCTCTTGCTTCAAGTATCTTCATCATCTGTGAGGAGATTGTCTAAGATTCACTACCATATACGAGGACTGATATTACATAACAATTCATTACACTTTTCTTTGTTTCTGTTGCTTCAAGTCTCTTCTTCATCTGTGAGGAGATTGTCCAGCATTCACTGCCATATAGGAAGACTGATATTACATAACAGTTCAGTACTCATTTCTTTGTTTCTCTTGCTTCAAGTATCTTCATCATCTGTGAGGAGATTGTCTAAGATTCACTACCATATACGAGGACTGATATTACATAACAATTAAGTACACTTGTCTTTGTTTCTGTTTCTTCAAGTCTCTTCTTCATCTGTGAGGAGATTGTCCAGCATTCACTGCCATAGAGGAGGACTGATATTACATAACAATTCAGTACACTTTTCTTTGTTTCTGTTGCTTCAAGTCTCTTCTTCATCTGTGAGGAGATTGTCCAGCATTCACTGCCATATAGGAAGACTGATATTACATAACAGTTCAGTACTCATTTCTTTGTTTCTCTTGCTTCAAGTATCTTCATCATCTGTGAGGAGATTGTCTAAGATTCACTACCATATACGAGGACTGATATTACATAACAATTCAGTACACTTTTCTTTGTTTCTGTTGCTTCAAGTCTCTTCTTCATCTGTGAGGAGATTGTCCAGCATTCACCGCCATATAGGAGGACTGATATTACATAACAGTTCAGTACTATTTTCTTTGTTTCTCTTGCTTCAAGTATCTTCATCATCTGTGAGGAGATTGTCTAAGATTCACTACCATATACGAGGACTGATATTACATAACAATTCAGTACACTTTTCTTTGTTTCTGTTGCTTCAAGTCTCTTCTTCATCTGTGAGGAGATTGTCCAGCATTCACTGCCATATAGGAGGACTGATATTACATAACAGTTCAGTACTCTTTTCTTTGTTTCTCTTGCTTCAAGTATCTTCATCATCTGTGAGGAGATTGTCTAAGATTCACTACCATATACGAGGACTGATATTACATAACAATTCATTACACTTTTCTTTGTTTCTGTTGCTTCAAGTCTCTTCTTCATCTGTGAGGAGATTGTCCAGCATTCACTACCATATAGGAGGACTGATATTACATAACAATTCAGTACACTTTTCTTTGTTTCTGTTGCTTCAAGTCTCTTCTTCATCTGTGAGGAGATTGTCTAAGATTCACTACCATATACGAGGACTGATATTACATAACAATTCAGTACACTTTTTTTTGTTTCTGTTGCTTCAAGTCTCTTCTTCATCTTTGAGGAGATTGTCCAGCATTCACTGCCATATAGGAGGACTGATATTACGTAACAGTTCAGTACTATTTTCTTTATTTCTATGTTTATACGGCAGTAAATGCTGGACAATTTTGCTTAGAGCTACAAGGGAAATGAAAATGTTGAAGAGGCACGGTAGTTGAATAATGTTGAGTCATGAATAACATAATTTCTTAACTACCACGCGCTTACATGATTGGTACGATCAGAGAGTTGACATGCTCATTTTATGTCGTACAGTCGATTGAATAACCCAGCAGAAATGTGACATTTCTCACCTGATCCCTTTAATTAGTTGCTGAGTTATATAAAGGCCTCATAACTGGTTCTTCAGATATTCAAAATGGATGGATTCATTCCAGACATAGTTTGTCAAGACTAAAATCTCCAATATTAAATAAGACATCATCAATCATTTTGAGCCAACTCTCTCATATATATATATATATATATATATATATATATATACCATTTATTTTTCTCTTTTCTGGCTAGCAACTTATAGTTTTAGATCGTCTAATCTGCCTGACTGGGGTTGAGTATCGATCGAGCTGCCCTTAAGCTTTGCTGACTGTTTAATCCAGTCAGAAGACGTTTATTTATTGACGTAACATTATCAACAAATAAAGAGTAAGGCGCCTGTTTGAATGAGACTCGGAAAAAATCTTTCACATTTCTTGCTTGAGGTCAGTGGAGCGATTTTGGAACGAAGAAAAATAGATTTATTATTGTCAGCTGAAAATCTATTTCGATTTTTTGATTCAGAACTTTGCATAAATGAGGAAAACGCGGTATTCGAAAATTGTGCAGACATTCTGTTGCCTTATCACTTGGGAGTTTAACACTTTCATGATTAACACTAAATGTGCTAATACGTTTTAGAAAGGAAATAAATCGATGTTGAGATTAAGATTTATTTGTTTAACGTCTCCTTCTTAGGCTGCAAGGGAAAACTAGCATCGCCGAGAGACTGAGTTGCAATCATCATTTAACAAGCGACTTATCATGGAAAAGATTTGTCATTCAGTTTTAAGACATTAGCTCTCATTTTTCTTCCCTTGCTATATGTGTTGTATCACACACACACAGAGACACATACATATATATATATATATATATATATATATATATATATATATATATATATATATATATATATATATATATATATATATATAATTTTATTCTTTAAATTTTGTAATACTTATGAGGGAAGCGTTCGCAATATCGAGAATAGGGCGTCTTTGTGCGTAGAATGTGTGGAGCTAGAAATTAATATTTAAGACATGTCTTTTTGATTTTTGTGTTCAAACTATTTAAATTTATATATCCCTTTCTTTCTTTCTGTCTCTCTCTCTATTTCTTTAGAAAGAGAGAGAGAGTGAAAGTGAGAGTAAATGTTAACCAGGATACTCTGTGTAAATATATATATATATATATATATATATATATATATATATATATATATATATATATATATATATATATATATTTTTTTTTTAAATATGTTTCCATCGCGACACAGAAATTACTGTTTCGAAACAAAACTTAAGTCTTAAATTAAAATTAAATTTAAAATTTGAAGTTTCGCTCCATTTGCCAGCGATGCTGAGAATAATATATACACTGCGTGCCAAATTATTATCGACATAACGTTTTCTAATATTTCAAAAACCGTCCAATTCACACAAAATTTTCATTAATAGGGAAAGTACTTTCCCTGTTTTGAAATTACTTGAAGAAGTCGACGATGAATAGAATTTGTTAATTGTAGGATTTCATCTGCTGTAATGCCACGAGATATGTCAAGAATTGCTTCCCACAACTCAGCGTTGCTCCTGAATTGTCGTCCGTTGGCGTACAGTCTTCGCTTCATGATGCTCCAAAAGTTTTCAATTGAGTTCAAATCCGGAGAATTTGCTGGCCACTTCATTTTTCGAGGTCCATCGAAGCATAACTGTTTCAAATATTCAGTAGTCTTGTGAGCAGCAAGTGAGGGAGCATTATCTTGAATAAAAACAATGGCCCTTCTGAAGGCAACTCTTTGCCTTTTCATCCACGGTTCAAGATGCTCCTTCATAAACGCTATGTATGCATCAACAGTCATTTTGACGCCATCTGGTACTCTCCATGGGCCTACAAATGTTTTTCCAATAATACCACCCCAGATCATTATGCCTCCACCGCCTTGTTGGCGTCTCAAACGCTGATGGCGATTCTGTCCGTTGATTACCCAGCCTTTGCACCATCTATCTAGCCCATCAAGTGTTGCTCGAGTTTCGTCTGTGAACAAAACTTTAGAGAAGTCAATCTTCATATTGTCCTCGGCCCATTTCAATCGATTTCGAATGTGATTTCTCGTCAACGGAGGCTTCGATACAGTTGTTGCTATTTCCCACAGACACCGACACCGAGTACTTTTAGACACAGTAGGATCCCCAATGCGACTGAAAAGCTCTTGACTGGTAAGTCCAGGGTTCTTCGTGGACTCACGTTTAAGTCGTGACATAAGAAGATGTGAAATAACCCTCGGCTTGCCTTTATCTACCTTTTTGCGTATTTGTGTAGGGTCGGTGATGAACTTTTTCACTGTTTGATGACACCTCCCTATCATTTTAGAAATTTCTAGGATATATTTACTTTTGAAAGTTCTGAGGTGATAGTTTTCTTTTCAGCATCACTTAAACTCCTTTACGGCCCATCTTTTCACTAAATTCTTACTCTTTTCTAATAATTTGGCACGCTCAAATCACCGTGCTAATAAAAATATGGCGCCAGTTTATTTACATCATTTCAGTGATTGCGCAGGTCAGTGTTACCAACATTGTGTGAATATTTTGTATGAATTGATTGGACGGTTTTTGAAATATTAGAAGAAAAGTTATCTCGATAATAATTTGACACGCAGTGTATGTGTGTGTGTGTGCGTGCGTGTGTTTTCGTGTGTGTTTGCGTGTGTGTGTGTGTGTGGTGTGGGTGTGTATGTGTGTGAGTGTGTAAAAGAGAGAGAGAGAGAGATTAAAAACGAAAGCAAAACTTATCTTAGCCGACGCGTTTCGTCCTCCGATGGACTTTATGAAGGCAAATATAAGGGTTTCATTTTGCAACAACCATTTCTAATCAGATGCAAAAATGCTGTTAGTTTTTACGAATTTTTTAAGTTTACTAACCCCGATAAATATACATCAGGCTAACTGAAAACTTTAGTTAAAGTGGCGTAAGGTTTAAATGTTATATTTGATAATTACATTACAAGCCAACACTGATGACTATTAAAAGTAATAAGAAAGGAAAAAAACTGATAAATTCAAAACTCTCTATTATTTAAAATATACAATACATGAATTAAACCAAATCTAAAATAATATAATTATTAATTACATTATTATTAAAAAAACATTCACTCACATTTTTATGGCATAAACGGTGACTTTTTCTGATGACTCAACTCTTTACTCCTGTTTTAATTGTACGTCTGCTGGGTTCGATAATTGGCAACTGACCTCCAAAATGAGCTTCAATCTATTTTATTTGGAGCAAGAAATGACTCCTTAATTTTAATCATTCTGAAAAGAAACTGCTCTCTTTAATCCTCCCACACTACGTCAAACAAAAGGTTAGAAAGGAAGCAGCCATCAGTACTGAAAAGTACAATAAAAATTATTGTACTTGAGAAAGCTATTTTTCTGAAAAGATGTTTTAATAGAAACCTTTGTTTTATATATTTTGTATATATTTTTAAAATCTCCATTTTTAAAAGTCTAATAAAAATTTTATACCCAGCGGCCCCATCAATAGATATACACAGATTGTATATACATATATAAGAGTTTCATTAAATTTCATGTAATAACAAGCCCACAAATATTTTTGATAATAATATGTCTCTGTAATGATGCCGAAATATTAAAGTAACAAATGAATAAAAGCAGGAAACTAACTAAACAAAATGGCGGTCTCTAAGATCGAAAACACTTCATTTCGATTTATTGAAATTTAATAAATAGAGATATTCCGTTATTATCAGTGAAACTTTATTAATAAGTAAATATATATAGAATACTTCTTATGAAAACGTTAGTTCAAAAGTGTCATATTATGCAGTCATTAACCCTTAGGAGACGACAGGACCGATCTATCGACCGAAAAGTCGAATGACAAAGAACACGATCCGTTGGCCTAATAATACAAGCCTCGAGATTAGCTGGCTGGACTTTGTACCAGCCAATCAGATTGCTTCTCATATTTCTTGCACATGTAGCCCTTTCTATGATAATGTGTTGTATTCTGTGATTTTATATCGATTTTTTTTTTTTGTGTGTATATTCCAAGTGACGGTATATGAAAAGAACTCCGTCTTAGCATTGAAACTCCAAATGAAGCTCCGTCTCGAAAGGGTTAATAACTTTGTCTTTTCTTTTTTTTTTTTCAATGTCGATATGATTTTCTTTACAGTTTTTGTAATAAATACAAAAAAAAGTATATGAGAAATGTTGTATTATTAGAGACGTTTGATTATTATCATTATTATATTTCAAGTTACCCCAGATAGTGATTTATTCTTCAAGACAGAGCTTTAAAAACTGTAGCGTTCTATCGAAAGTAATGCAATAATCTGGCCTTTTAGCTGTGTTGCAGTAACTAACACAGCCAATAACAAACTAAGATCAATAAAGGATAGAGATGAATGACTGAGACACCCAACTATATTCTGTTCTGATGTACTGTCCCACTTCATTGCGTGCTTATACTTTTTGACAATAATCTATCTTGTCATTACCTTAGGGTAGGCAACGATCTTTATGATATCATCAGTTCTCAACCCATTACTTTTTCTGATGACTCAACTCTTTACTCCTGTTTTAATTGTACGTCTGCTAGGTTCGATAATGGGCAACTGACCTCAAAAATGAGCTTCAATCTATTTTATTTGGAGCAAGAAATGGCTCCTTAATTTTAATCGTTCTGAAAAGAAACTGCTCTCTTTAATCCT
This sequence comes from Acanthosepion lycidas, assembly GCA_963932145.1. Lineage (NCBI taxonomy): Eukaryota > Metazoa > Mollusca > Cephalopoda > Sepiida > Sepiidae > Acanthosepion > Acanthosepion lycidas. The sequence continues at coordinate 38,875,700 of OZ010589.1, forward strand.
CGCAGAGAACCTTCTTTGAACCCCATCAGAATGGTCGATTCTAATCTCCAGAAGATTAACAACTTGAACCTTCTTAATCTAGCGTTTCAAAAGACATGAAGTGAAACAACTATATCAAATTAATTGATACTTCTGTTCGGAAATTTAATTCACTGTCTGGTGTTAGATAATTTTTCTCGCCAGAATCACTCTTTCAGATTTCTAAATCTACTATTCATCTATGTATTAAATATTGCTATCATATCTGGTCTGGTGCTTCTGCTATGTCTTTCGAAATTCTAGATAATGTACAAATACTTTTCAATCACTATAACATAGATTCCCTGTGCATTTTTCTATAAATATTTTCATGGTAATTGTTCTGATGAGCTTTCTTCTTCAATACCTTGACATCCTAAATTTAGGATTATTACTAGATTGACAGTTAGGTCTCATGATTTTTTTGTTGAAATTGCTGCACGTAACCGTATGTTCTATGCTAGTATTTCATTTTTTCTAACCTCTCGCTTGTAGAAATATCTTCCGTCTTCTAGCAGAGCGATTGAGAATTTAGTGAGTTCCATCCTTAAGATATAACAAATATTACATTGTACGACTCGAAACTGAGCTTTATCCAGAAGTTAAACAGGAAAAGGAATGCCTGTACATGTATAGAAAAAAAGAGATGTACTAAATTCACAAGAATATAAATAGGACAAAAGACAATAATGTGTCTTCTTACCAGTCCTACGATAATTTATTAGCGGATGCAATCTTAGCAACAGGTTGACATAGTGTTCATAGCAGACACAAAAAGTCAACTATAGGAACTCAGGAAAGAAAAGATAAGAAAGGAAAGCGTGATAAAGGGACTGTAATAAGGAACAGAACTAAAGTATCAACTTGACGAAGGCTTTAATAAACAGAGTAGTCCATGATGGGGCTAAGAGCAAATAAGAATACAAAGAATACAAATAAAAGAGGATATATATATATATATATATATATATATATATATATATATATATATTAGGTTGGTGCAAAATAATGACGTAATAATGTCGTTTTTTGACGTTAAAAAATACGTCAAAAAACGACATTATTACGTCATTATTTTTGCACCAACCTAATATATATATATATTTAAATATGTTTGAAACAGTACAGAAGCGTATTAAGGCATTAAAAACAAGACATTTTATATTGTAGGCCATGATAGATTTAAAACAAAAACACACACCAGTCGACCGGTTTCGTCCCCTCTCTTCAGAACTGTTAACGGGGAACTAAAATTATGAGGAAAAGAAAAAGAAAAAGAAAAAGAAAAATCTGTCATGGATGACATGAATGAGTGGACAGGGAGAAAAAAAAATATTATAAAAATTATACCAACAAAGATGCTAGAAGCGCAGCACAGCAATATATATATATATATATATATATATATATATATATATATATATATTAGGTTGGTGCAAAAATAATGTCGTTTTTTGACGGTAAAAATACGTCAAAAAACGATATTGTTTTTTAACCAACCTAATATATATATATATATATATATATATATATATATATATATATATATATATATATATAGTACAGAAAAAGGTGGATAATTCTGGAAGAGTCCGGATCGAGGGAGGTTAATGCATATGATAAGGACTAAACATCAATTGTAAGAAGACAGGCTGTGTTGCTGTCAGACGGTACAAAACGCGGACTACTAATCGGAAATAATATAATCAAGCAAATACAGAAATTTAAATATCTTAGAAGTATTTTTAACAGACAACGGAAAATGTGACACCGAAATCCGCAGTATTTTTGGAAGAGCGGAATATGCCTCTCAAAAGCTAACTTCTAAGAAACGGTACTATTTCGATAGAAACCGAGATAAGAGTGCTGGATATGTATGTAATATCATTCCTCCTGTGTGGCAGATGAAGAAGAGACTTGGGGCAGCAGAAAATGTATTTCTACAGAATGATCCTGAGAATAACATGGACTGAACATGCGAGTAACAAGGAAGCTTGAGGGAAAATTCATACAAAAAGGCCTTTTATACTTCGAATCAGAAAGAAACAATCGAAATTTCAAGGGCACATAATGATGACAGAAGGCTTAGAAAATATGACACTTACATGTCGTATTGAAGGCTAGAGAAACGTAGAGAAACGGCAAGTATTCGAACTAGCTTGTGTAAATGGACGGCAAAAGTTGGTAAAAGATAAAGTAGTTATGGAAAGCCATGATCACCCACGTTTTGAATGGACATCGGTCATTAAAAAGAACAATGTAGACCACTCATGAGGAAGACAGCGGTATCATTTCCCAATTAATTAACTGAATATTTTAGCCTTATGCCACACTAAGCCTTCTTTCGAATCGCATATTTGCCACAGGTTTAGCGTAGCGTAAAGCTACGTCGTGAAATTGAACACAATACTGATAATTAGTAGTATCTTTCTATTTTTATTTATTATCAATTCACACAATAAATTGTTTTAGATGACGCTAATTGAATCACTAAATGCCATCAAATCGAATTCTGAATGATTAATCAGTACAATAAAGAAATAATCCAAGTCGTAGAAAGCTTTGGTGGACAACTGGAGACGTGAACAAATTTACACAGAATTATAGATACAAAGGCGTTCTGAAAAAGAAAACTCCTCCGTTTGAGCCATTTCTCAAAATCTGCATTCGGACTTTTAGTTATTTGAATACGAATTTGGGGTTTTCAGAACAATTTTCGGTTAACACACCTCCCTGGTTTTTTGAACAGGAGTAGAGGTTTATCTATTGTTTCCTGTTTAGGATTGGATTTCCGGTTCCTTCTGAATCTACTTCCGTATTATACATAAAATGTCTCGACAAGAAACACTGAAATATTATTCGCTGATTAAATACTGACCTCTTCCAGTCTTGAGTTAACCATTATCTTTCTTGCATAACGCAAAGAACTTCACCTGTTGCAATTTATTATGATCATATGACACAACATAGTAGCCCTGTAACTTGAGTGGCTCCTGGGCCTTTATTAAGTGAACATTAACAAAAAAAAAGAACATTAGTAGAAAATTTAGCTTGACATACAAAGTAGGAATTAAACGCTTTATAGTGACTATAACGTTCCACAGAATTCTTTTCTTTATCTGTGAATTATCCTGCATTCGTGGCGTGTTTTCCCGCCGTATTCAACAGCCTGGATGCCACCCAAGTTTAGAGACCCCGATCTACCCTGTGGTGGAGAGATAAAGGAATGCATAGATTACCCAAATACAACAGTGTCAGATTGAAGCCAAGATACTAGGCCAGGAATCGAACTCGGCTTAATAATTCTACTTTCAATACACTGCACTGTTCGCACACCTATTACTGAAGATTAAGAGTCCAGGTAATATAGTGAGATAATTGCCAACGATCGCATATAGGATTGTTGAAAACAGAGAAGATGGCGTTATTTTCTCTATTTCTCTTTCGCTCTGTCTCTCAAGCTGTCTTTGTCTTTCTCTTTCTCTTTCTCTTTCTCTTTGTCTTTGTCTTTGTCTCTGTCTCTGTCTCTGTCTCTCTCAGACACACACGCATAAACACATACACAAACACACTCTCTAAAATTGCAATATATGCTTTGGTTCGCCAGCTGTTCATCTCGAGGTTGTCCACAAAATCCAAAGAAGGATGTGCAATGTGATCGTATTTAAATTAAGTTGACAAGAAAGCTAGAAGACGGAAGAAAGTTCTACAAGCGAGAGGTTAGAGAAAAGAAAATACTAGCTTAGAACGTACGGTAACATTTCAACAACAAAATTATGAAACCTAACTGCCAATCTAGTAATAAGCCTAAATTCCGGATGTCAAGGTATTGAAGAAGAAAGCTCATCAGAACAATTACCATGAAAATATTTATAGAAAAATGCACAGGGAATCTATGTTATAGTGATTGAAAAGTATTTGTACATTATCTAGAATTTCGAAAGACATAGCAGAAGCACCAGACCAGATGTGATAGCAATATTTAATACATAGATGAATAGTAGATTTAGAAATCTGCAAGAGTGATTCTGGCGAGAAAAATTATCTAACACCAGACAGTGAATTAAATTTCCGAACAGAAGTATCAATTAATTTGATATAGTTGTTTCACTTCATGTCTTTTGAAACGCTAGATTAAGAAGGTTCAATTTGTTAATCTTCTGGAGATTAGAATCGACCATTCTGATGGGATTCAAAGAAGGTTCTCTGTGAGGATTAAAGAGAGCAGTTTCTTTTCAGAACGATTAAAATTAAGGAGCTATTTCTTGCTCCAAATAAAATAGATTGAAGCTCATTTTGGAGGTCAGTTGCCAATTATCGAACCTAGCAGACGTACAATTAAAACAGGAGTAAAGAGTTGAGTCATCAGAAAAAGTAATGGGTTGAGAACTGATGATATCATAAAGATCGTTACCTACCCTAAGGTAATGACAAGATAGATTATTGTCAAAAAGTATAAGCACGCAATGAAGTGGGACAGTACATCAGAACAGAATATAGTTGGGTGTCTCAGTCATTCATCTCTATCCTTTATTGATCTTAGTTTGTTATTGGCTGTGTTAGTTACTGCAACACAGCTAAAAGGCCAGATTATTGCATTACTTTCGATAGAACGCTACAGTTTTTAAAGCTCTGTCTTGAAGAATAAATCACTATCTGGGGTAACTTGAAATATAATAATGATAATAATCAAACGTCTCTAATAATACAACATTTCTCATATACTTTTTTTGTATTTATTACAAAAACTGTAAAGAAAATCATATCGACATTGAAAAAAGAAAAGAAATGACAAAGTTATTAACCCTTTCGAGACGGAGCTTCATTTGGAGTTTCAATGCTAAGACGGAGTTCTTTTCATATACCGTCACTTGGAATATACACACAAAAAAAAATCGATATAAAATCACAGAATACAACACACTATCATAGAAAGGGCTAGATGTGCAAGAAATATGATTAAAGAGAGCAGTTTCTTTTCAGAATGATTAAAATTAAGGAGTCATTTCTTGCTCCAAATAAAATAGATTGAAGCTCATTATGGAGGTCAGTTGCCAATTATCGAACCTAGCAGACGTACAATTAAAACAGGAGTAAAGAGTTGAGTCATCAGAAAAAAATAATGGGTTGAGAACTGATGATATCATAAAGATCGTTGCCCACCCTAAGGTAAGGACAAGAAAGATTATTGTCAAAAAGAATAAGCACACAATGAAATGGCACAGTACATCAGAACAGAATATAGTTCAATGCCGTTGCCGCTCAACCCATCAGGCAACGCAATCTACAGTGTATATTGTATTTCATAGGGTTTTGTTGTTGATATTAAACAATGTTTTAATTGAAGCCGAGCTATTGGTTACCGCGCCTTACACGGTTTCTAGAGGATATACAGTAGAGCATCGAAGACTGGTGAGATGGAATGTGCCAGGATTGATAAAATTATGTAATTATTCCAGAACTCTGCTAGACGGCATTATATCATCGAAACAGCGACCGGGTATTATGCCTGTAATCATATAACTATGTAATGATTCAAATAACTTTTAGGCTCTATGCTCGGCAACATTAGACAGTCGAAACTGGGGCCAGGAAATATACCTGGATTGATATAACTATATAATGTTTCGAGCACCTTGTTGTCCGTCTGCCAGACGGTATTAGACCGTCGATACTGAGGTCGGAAAATATACCTAGATTGATATAACTATGTAATGTTAAGAACACCTTGTTTTCTGCCTGCTAGACGATATTAGACCGTCGATACTGAGGTCGGGAAATATACCTGGGTTGATATGACTGATGTTTCGCGTAACGTGTTTTCTCTCTGCTAGACGATATTAGACAGTTGAAACTGGGTCTGGGAAATATATTTGTATTCATTTAACTATTTCATGATTCAAGTAACATTTAGACTCTATGCTAGGCGGCATTAGACCCAAAAATGGATACATATTACTATGTAAACGCATTCCATCCACATCTAGCTTGTATATACAATTTTTTTTTTTTTTGCTACAGCTATTCGGGGGAAGGCAGTACCTGCAAGTTATTATGAGTTCTCCCTAATATATTAGCACTTGACGTTTTTATATATATATATATATATATATATATATATATATATATATATATATATAATGTTATCCGCAGACAGACTGTTTCGCTGTATCACAGCTCATCAGTGCGGCTAGACATCCGGTTGCCTCTAGCTAGGTTCGAAACCCGACTGAATTGGTATCAGGTGGATATTCTACCACTAAGCTGTCGGCGCACGGTATTCGGTTGGTGCAAAATAATGACGTAATAATGTCGTTTTTGACGTATTTTTAACGTCAAAAAACGACATTATCACGTCATTATTTTTGCAGCAATCTAATATATATATATATATATATATATATATATATATATATATATATATATATATATATATATATATATATATATATATATATATATATATATATATATAGTTTTCCTTGGTCTCTGTGTGAGGTAAATAAATCTTTTGAAACATTTATTGTCACGCCCATGTCACACAAAAGTTCTGCTGCTGGGAAAAAAAAAGAAGAAAAAAACTTTTTCCAAGTTTCTCTGCCATTGTATTCTCAGTTCATCATTGATCCTAACTGACAGTAATCCCATCTTATGTACTATTATCGTCGCCTCTGAAGACTTGTTTATGGCCTCGCCGACTGTCTCACCTATTCATAGCTATTATCCGTCAATGAAAAAGTAAGTAGTCCTTTTGTTTTAGTCCCCAAGAACAGAATAGATGGCTTTCTACTCTTTTAAAGTACACCTACGCACGCGCACACGGACGCGCGAACACACACACAATTATCCAAATACGCATACATACACACGCGTGTATATATGAATGCACTGGTAACGTAACGTCTATCGATGCGAAAAAAAGAGAATTGGCAAGACGAGTTCAAAATCCGGTCGAATTTCTTTCTCCTTCATTTTATTTCAGTGTTCCTGGCAAATGCACGAATCCATTATTCCCCAGCTATGGGTTAAACAGCAAGATAAGAGGAGGCTCTTTTGCTCTGGGTCGCATCCATTCTAAGACTAGAAATAATCACTTAATATCATTTTTATACAAATATTTACCCAACACAAGGCATAAGAGCTACGCAACGTAGAGAGTTACTTTGTGGTCTTGTAGGAGCGTAAGAAACGGCAAGATGTGAAACTCATGGTGTTATGCAGGAAAGACAATGGCTAACCCTAGACTTGAAATGGTTAAGATCGTAATGATAGGTCGTCTGTTCCACAAAGTAGTAGTTCTTGGAAGAAACTGAGTAGATTTTGCACTGTACTAATGGAAAACAAAGGGAGCGAAAATGATTTACACTTGCGTACGTCGTAGGAACACCTTCACGCGGCGTAATCGTTAGCAAGCTCGTCAGGCTAGAACAATTACGACTGAAGTCGATACTCAGTATGCTGCCTCATATTTTCAGCCTTGTGCCACATATAAGCTACATTTAGAAAATCATTTTGTGTGCCTCGACGTGCTTTTAATAGATAGTAAGCTTGTCTCGCTAGAACAATTGCGACTGAGTAGTGAGTTCGATTCTCATTTGGTGCCCCATACTTTCGGCCTTGTGTCACACCAAACTACATTTAGAAAATCATTTTGTGTGCCTCGACGTGGTGTAGTGGTTATCAAGGTTGTCTAGCTAGATCACTTACGACTGAGTAGTGAGTTCGATTCTCACTGGGGACCCCATACTTTCGGACTTGTGCCACACCAATCTACATTTAGACAGTCATTTTGTGTGTATCGACGTAGTGTAGTGGTTATCACACTTGTCTCGCTTGAACAATTACGTCTGAGTAGTGAGTTCGATTCTCAGTCGGTGCTCCATACTTTCGGCCTTGTGCCACACCAAACTACATTTAGAAAATCATTTTGTGTGTCTCAACGTAGTGTAGTGGTTATCAAGGTTGTCTTGCTTGATCACTTATGACTGAGTGGTGAGTTCGATTCTCACTGGGTGTCCCATACTTTCGGCCTTGTGCCACACCTAACTACATTTTGAAAATCATTTTGTGTGCCTTGTCTTGGTGTAGTGGTTATCAAGGTTGTCTAGCTAGATCACTTACGACTGAGTGGTGAGTTTTATTCTCACTGGGGACCCCGTACTTTCGGACTTGTGCCACACCAATCTACATTTAGACTGTCATTTTGTGTGTATCGACGTGGTGTAGTAGTTATCAAGCTTGTCTTACTAGAATAATTACGACTGAGTGGTGAGTTCGATTCTCAGTGGGTGCTCCATACTTTCGGCCTTGTGCCACACCAAACTAAATTTAGAAAATCATTTTGTGTGCCTCAACGTAGTGTAGTGGTTATCAAGCTTGTCTCGCTAGAACAATTACGACTGAGTAGTGAGTTCGAGTCTTACTGGGTGCCCCTTACCTTCGGCCTTGTGCCACACCAAACTACATTTAGAAAATCATTTTGTGTGCCTCGACGTGCTGTAGTGATTATCAAGCTTGTCTCACTAGAACAATTACGACTGACTAGTGAGTTCGATTCTCACTGGGTGCCCCATAATTTCGAACTTGGACCACATCTGAGCCTCGTTTAGAAAATCACCAATTGTCTACGTGGCCAGGCGGTTCCTAGTTTTAAAGATCAGGCCTGGTAGGACTAGGCAGTATAATTCGCCAGAACACATACCATGAAAATAGCCATAGAGCGGCGATAGGCTAGTGATGTTTCGACTGGAAAAGGGATTGCAGGGTAGAAAATAGTTACTCACCCACGAAGCCGAGTCGACGCTTTTGAACAGGATCAAGACAGCCAAGTGCGGACTAGGAAGCTCCAGCTTGGATATGGTAGCAATACTCCATTTTTGATCTTTTCTGGTTCTTCCAAAGAGTATGACAGGTGGGCGTCATATAAGTTTTGAAGCAATACAGTGGACCAACCATTTTCCCATTATAGAACTCTAGTGTACCACATACAGTGGTACACTTGAGTTCTGGTGAGCGCTTGCATTCCAACAGACGTTCAAAGCAAAGAGCCTCTTTGATAGGTAAAGGTTAGGGGTCTGCTCGGTAGTAGTGGCTCTGAGTGTTGACTTCAAAGTTCACTTTTATATTTACATACGCTCTACCTGTGATGTTGAGCACTTTATCCCACAAATATAGCACACTTTAAAAATATATTTACACACACACACACACATATATATATATATATATATATATATATATATATAATGAAATGGACAAAGTGCGACAATTATTTTTAAAGACATTTTTTATGTTTATTCGTTCTTTTTATAGACACAAATATTTAAGTAAATGCTCTGTTTATAATAAATATTGCTGTTATTTACGTCAGGAGAGAAAACTATTAGAAATAGGCCCGATGATGCCCTAACGCAAGATGTGCATTCCTGAAGTAGATAGTTGAGATTCGGTTGACTATAACGGTCTCCTGTGGCCAAATTGGTACCGGCACACTTTGGCTATAGAGGATTTCTTGATGGAAAAACGTGATATGGTTTTGATTCCTAACGAGAAACATATTTTCCTTTCCCATGTTTTTTCTTGATCGAAACAAGTTGATATTAATTTCACTGATTAAAGAAATTCAAATTAGTATGTCAGTTGAAACGCTAAAACTAACATTTGTAGTAATAAGAAATAATGTCGGACAAAAACTATTTATACATATGTATCTTACTCGCGGATACACACACACACACACACACACACACACACATATATATATATATATATATATATATATATATATATATATATATATATATATATATATATATATATAGGATTAATGTGAGTAAAGGCTTAACACTTAGCTGTTTGATGTTACCCTCAGCATCCCCACTATAGAGTTTTGTAGGTGGACTGGTTCGTCCATTTTCAGGGTGTATCAGCAATTTACTGCTTATATTTTTTGACTTTTTCCCCTCTTTATATACGTTTAGCATTGGTGTAAGTTTTTTCTGCAATTTTTTTTTATGTTGGTGTATGTGTTTGTGCGTGTGTAGTCATGCGCTCGTCTCTGCGGATTTGCGTGCATATGCCATATCGGGGAACACATTTTCTTTAATAAGATTTCTCGAAAACGCCTCTTTCAAATACGAAGTGTCTAATATATTTTTTTTATTTCGCTATTTTATTTCTTCTAGACTTCAGACAGCATTATCTCTATTTTTCAAATAGCAAATATCCGATGATAACTTCTAATTTTGTTTAGATCAACGTTTCTCAACAGGGGTTCCCCAGAACACTAAGCGTCTGCAAAAGGTCCCCAAAGGTCCCGCGAGAATAGGGGAGATAAGCTAATGCACTTTTGACGTTTTATTTAATTTCATATACGTACTATTAGTAAACACTCAGAATCCATTCTTGGTTATTTTAATATTGTAATATAGACATCATCCTGTCTAACGTATTATGTTATTAAAGAATATAAAAATCATTGAGAATATGTTTAGTGATATCTGTACGGCGCCAGTGTGAAACCATCTTCACTAGTCAGGGCCCACTCAGTGAACGGGACCTGTACTTAAAGTTATTTTTTTTTTGTTTTGTTTTTATTATTATTACAGAAATAAAAAAAAAATAAAAAACGGATGCAGCAATTATTTTCGTTCTGTGTACATTTATATTATAAATATATGATATTGATTACTTATGTTTATTTAAGATATAAAGCTTATAAATATATGATATTGGTTACTTATGTTTATATAAGGTATAATGCTTATAAGTATATGATATTGATTACTTATGTTTATTTAAGATATAAAGCTTATAAATATATGATATTGGTTACTTATGTTTATATAAGGTATAATGTTTATAAGTATATGATATTGATTACTTATGTTTATTTAAGATATAAAGCTTATAAATATATGATATTGGTTACTTATGTAAGGTATAATGCATATAAGTATATGATATTGATTACTTATGTTTATTTAAGATATAAAGCTTATAAATATATGATATTGGTTACTTATGTTTATATAAGGTATAATGTTTATAAGTATATGATATTGATTACTTATGTTTATATAAGGTATAATGCTTATAAGTATATGATATTGGTTACTTATGTTTATATAAGGTATAATGTTTATAAGTATATGATATTGATTACTTATGTTTATATAAGGTATAATGCTTATAAGTATATGATATTGATTACTTATGTTTATTTAAGATATAAAGCTTATAAATATATGATATTGGTTACTTATGTTTATATAAGGTATAATGTTTATAAGTATATGATATTGATTACTTATGTTTATTTAAGATATAAAGCTTATAAATATATGATATTGGTTACTTATGTAAGGTATAATGCATATAAGTATATGATATTGATTACTTATGTTTATTTAAGATATAAAGCTTATAAATATATGATATTGGTTACTTATGTTTATATAAGGTATAATGTTTATAAGTATATGATATTGATTACTTATGTTTATATAAGGTATAATGCTTATAAGTATATGATATTGGTTACTTATGTTTATATAAGGTATAATGTTTATAAGTATATGATATTGATTACTTATGTTTATATAAGGTATAATGTTTATAAGTATATGATATTGATTACTTATGTTTATATAAGGTATAATGTTTATAAGTATATGATATTGATTACTTATGTTTATTTAAGATATAAAGCTTATAAATATATGATATTGGTTACTTATGTTTATATAAGGTATAATGCTTATAAGTATATGATATTGATTACTTATGTTTATATAAGGTATAATGTTTATAAGTATATGATATTGATTACTTATGTTTATATAAGGTATAATGCTTATAAGTATATGATATTGGTTACTTATGTTTATATAAGGTATAATGTTTATAAGTATATGATATTGATTACTTATGTTTATATAAGTTATAATGTTTATGAGTATATGATATTGATTACTTATGTTTATATAAGGTATAAAGTTTATAAGTATATGATATTGATTACTTATGTTTATATAAGGTATAAAGTTTATAAGTATGATATTGATTACTTATGGTTATATAAGGTATAATGTTTATAAGTATATGATATTGATTACTTATGTTTATATAAGGTATAATGTTTATAAGTATATGATATTGATTACTTATGGTTATATAAGGTATAATGTTTATGAGTATATGATATTGATTACTTATGTTTATATAAGGTATAAAGTTTATAAGTATGATATTGATTACTTATGGTTATATAAGGTATAATGTTTATGAGTATATGATATTGATTACTTATGTTTATATAAGGTATAAAGTTTATAAGTATGATATTGATTACTTATGGTTATATAAGGTATAATGTTTATAAGTATATGATATTGATTACTTATGTTTATATAAGGTATAATGTTTATAAGTATATGATATTGATTACTTATGTTTATTTTGTACATTTGAGTTTAGAAATTTTTTGTGTGAATGAAAACTCCCTGATAAACAGACAGTATGAATTTTATTTAGCATTACCAAAAGATTTGACAACGAAGTATTAATTTTTCCTTTAACCAGTTATTCAAAAATATATACTATGATATTTACCACGTGAACTGCTATGGAAATAAGTTGAGAAAGATATGGTATATAATTTTGTTTTAGCGGACGGGTTCTTTGAGACATGTAATTTATTTTAATGGTTACGCATGGATAAAAAGGTTAAGAAATGCTGGTTTAGATAGATAGATAGATAGATAGATAGATAGATAGATTCCATACTGTAAAAATTTTATAATTGCCTTAAATAGGACAGATGTCAGCATTTTAATACTAAAAAAGGTGGGGATAAATTTCTAAGGGACCTTTCAGCCAACCCTTCATCAGAGAAAAACCTAAAACAATTTAAGGAGACTAAATGGAAGAATACAACTTGCGAACGTTTAAAATATGAAATCGTAACAATCGAAGTTGGCAAACCAAAGTTAAAAACGAATACAAATGATTAAGAAACTTGTCAAAAGCACCAGAAATTTGTCAGAAGAGAGAGAAAAAAATTAAAGATCTCCCAAAAGATGAAAGGAACGAGGAAAACTCTTCTTTTGTCGACAAATTGTCGGCTTTCTCAACTTGACAGTGACAACCTCAATGACCTTTAATAATTGCCGTGATAGTACTCAATATACAATCTGAAACCAATTCTTTCTGTATTGGCCAGAAGAAAGAGGATTTTCGATAAAATTTTGGCCAATGGCAGAATCCAACGACGAGTGTGTTATACTCGTGTTGAACCACATAACTCACCCCGTCTTATCCATGTTGGAATATATTAGTTGATTCTTGTACCGTGGCGTAAGATAATAATGAACACAACAATAAAAAATAAACAACAGAATATTAAACAACAGAAATATTACGGTGATGGGTGATAATACAACTAGTATGAATATTAAATGATGGGTGATAATATCATATAAACAATAGAACTATAACATGGGTGAAATTTGTACTTCTCAGGACCATACATAGGAGGAGAGTTGGTTTTTGTAAATTTGACTCATAAAAAAACCGTGTAAGAACATCCTCTGAATATCCATTATTCATATATATAGGATATGTTTTATCTTACATAACTACTCCTGCAACGCAATAGGGGAACAAATGCACGATATAATTATGTATTGATGGAATTGATTTTCATCTTGGTAAAAAAAAGATTTCAAATCAGTATACAAACCAGTAAAGGTAACTTTACGATATACACTTGTACGAAACCTATATTGTTTTTTCTTGTAAGAAATATATATATATATATATATATATAGAATTCTTTTCATTTTTCATTTTTCATTCAAAATACTCAAATTTTAGGAATACGTTTTGACAGCGTCGCCCACGTGACGACAACGTGACCATGTTTAAACGGAACGCTGATCATATAAAACTTTCAGTTATCTGTTTGGATAAGTCTTGTTCTTATGGGGCGCGATTTTGGTAGGTCTCCCTTGAGAACACGTGGTATTATGGTGGTTGAAGGATTGTTTGGTGATGGACGAGTTCTTTTGGTGAATGTATAAAATGTAATGTACGAATGGGTCGCGAATCTGATTAGCTAGGTATAAGATAGTTAGTGTTGACCAGCCTCTACCCCTCCCCTTTATTGGCCTTGTGCCACAATTTGTACTTTTTGTTCAAATAAATACCAGTCTTGTTCTTATGTCCATCGTCATTGTCATGTTGAATTGATAATGTTAATTATATTTTATGAATATGTCCTGAAGATGGTTTATTAGACCGAAACATCCGACGTTGACATATTAACATTAAAACAGCATAATTGTATATAAGGATTTTTGTTTGTTTTTGTCCGTATATTTTTCTTCATATATATATATATATATATATATATATATATATATATATATATATATATATATATATATATATATATAATTATTTATTTAAGAATATGATTTCAACACGCTACATAAGAGTTCTCATGTTTCAAAACAAGAGCCGAAAACTTCAATATAATTATTTGAATTAAATTGAATTAAAGTACTAAGCTCTGTTCCATCTTCAAGCGAAATTTTTTCGGACACTTAATTTCGCTTGAAGATGGAACATAGCTTAGTACTTTAATTCAATTTAATTCAAATAATTATATTGAAGTTTTCGTTTCTTGCTTTGAAACATGAAAACTCTTATGTAGCGTATTGGAATCATATTTTTAAATAAAAATTATATTTATGCTCTACTTCTGTATCGAGCACTATATTTTAAAAATAATAACAAAAATACTAAAGAACTTTGGATTATTTACCTAACGTGTTCTTTCCTATTTTCTATATATTTTTCACAAACACACACACACACACACACACATATATATATATATATATATATATATATATATATATATATATATATATATATATGTATGTATGTATGTATGTATGTATGAATGTATAGTGATAATATTAGTGATATTTCTAAAAGGATATAAATCCAGGGAGAGCTCTATATCAGGACTATTATTATAAAAGTCACAAACACTTAAAATTTCATGCTGTCATATATATTTTGTTAGGGTCGTTAAAAGCCCGAAATTCACCAGACATTCAAATGCAAAAGCATTTTCCAATCAGACAACATTTATTACCATAAACGGTATTTTAATTGGTAAACCTGTTTCAGTAGACATCCTTCCTTATTTATGTTAGACATTTTGACGGTCGTCTTCGAGTATAGAATCCAGAGGTTAGCAGTGAATATTTCGGAGACAGTAGGAAAGCGTAGTTCAGGTTAGCAGTGGATATCGCAGCAACGTAGCAGAGCTAGTACTTCCTTCTGTTCATCTTCGCCTGGCAAGTTGGCACTGGTCATTCGGGTAGGGTAAACAAAAATGGCCGCTTTTATACACGACGGATAGAATGTTCTACGGCTTCTGATTGGTTAACCTTCTATTGGTAGACAATAAAGCGAGTCAAGGCATTTTAACTGGCTCACTAGTTACATACATGTACACAAAAAAACTGTAAAAATTTACACATTCTGAAGTTGACATCTAGAGTACCTTATTAAAGAAAATGTACCTCTCATTGAACCTGCATTCAATTTTTCATGGGGAAACCACTTTTTAGGAAATTCTGCTGTTACCATTTCATTAATTTCATTGCTTATATATAAGGTATGTTGACCCAGTGTCGCGTTCTCGACAAATTTCCCGCCAGAATCTGTGTTACACCTAGTAACGTAATTTTCCCGGGCTTTTTTTTTCTTTAAATATGTTTATGAAATTTTTTCTGACAATCCTTCCTCTTTGGTACATCGATTGGCAGCTAGGTTTCATCGTTTCACTTTTGAAATAAGTATATGTAACCGCAAGTTGGGCACCTCGAGGCTGTGTAATAGTTAGCAAGCTTGTCTCACTAGAACAATTACGACTGAGTAGTGAGTTCGATCCTCACTGCGTGCCCCATAGTTTCGGCTTTGTGCCACATCTAAGCTACCCTTGGAAAATCACTATGTAACCGCAAGTTCTATATCAAGATTTTCTTCCGTCCCTCTTCTCACTTGTGGAAGTCTGTTATGGCGCTTCATTTCCTGTAAACTTCTATCTTCAAAAATCTGAATGTAGTGTTATCTTCTTCCTTCTTAAATCCTGTTGTTTTATTGTTCTCTCTGCTTAAGAAGGATTCTTTGTGAAATTCATTCGCTTTCAGTAGCCCTTTGCTTGGCGTGAAATGATTAATAATAAATGAGAAGGAATGTATGTGTTTCCCCAGTCTTCCCACGATGAATGCCTTTCTCTTTTTACTTTTCAAGCATATATATATATATATATATATATATATATATATATATATATATATATATATATATCGAGGCGGTGTAATTGTTAGCAAGCTTGTCTCGTTAGAACAATTACAACTGAGTAGTGAGTCCGATCTCCACTTAGGGCCCCCTACTTTAGGCCTTGTGCCACCTCTGAGCTACGCTTGGAAATGGCACCTCGGCGTGGTGTAATGGTTAGCAAGCTTGCCTCTCTAGAACAATTATGATTGAGTAGTGAGTTCGATCCTCACTGGGTGCCCAATACCTTCACTCTTGTGCCACGTCTAAGCTACGCTTATAAGATCAATATGTGTGTGTGTGTGTGTTATTTTCAATACGTTCTGAACTGCCATAAGTCGCTAATCAAAACTTATTCGCAGTAAAAATGTATCTAAAAAGGCAACAAAAATCAGAGTAAATTTAGCGATAAAATAATAGAACTATTACTAATTCCTTAAAAAATTACAAATTAACATTTTACACTAAGAATAATTAAATATATATATATATATATATATATATATATATATATATATATATATATATATATATATATATATATATATATATATATATATATATATATATATATATATATATATATATACTTTTCGTTTTCATTTTATTTCAAATATTTCTAAGCGAACTCAAACCAATAATTGTGTACTTTTATCTTCAAAAATCAATAAAAGAACCAATGGAAATACTCAAAGAAAAGGCGTGTCAATCATCACTGGTTCAGTGTAGATCTTTTCTTCTAATTAAGCCAGTCTTATTAATAAGAAACAAGATTTGTGAAAAGATGATTTTTCAGTGCAATGTCAGATTATTTCAATTTCGTCTCACATTAGACACCCTCAATTATTTCCTACAAAACATTTTCTCTTACAATTCTATTATTAGTACTTGAAAGAATGTTGCAGGAAACGTCATTGACACTATTCAATCTTTGAACATCTATGAAAACAAAATATGTTTTGCGTATGTCCCGTCATATCTGAGTATATTTAATGTCTGAACCAGTAGGAAAAAAAAAGACATTATGTGTATAGGTGTGTGCCACATTTCTAGTGGACATACTATGAATATCTGATGGATTATGTGCGTGTGTTTCCGTGTAGATTATATTTTGCATTATTATTAATGTTGTATTATTATTATTATTATTATTATTATTATTATTATTATTATTTCTTTGGATTTCTGTTGTATTCACATTTCCGTCCGGGTCCCCCCACCCAAAAAACAAACTTGAAAATGAAATCGTACGTGAAACTTGTGAGACACATCGTTACTCCAGAACAGAAAGTTAGAAGATTAGAGAGAGCAAAGATTATCTTGAATTTGTTGGAAAATGATCCTGGAATAATATATATATATATATATATATATATATATATATATATATATATATATATATATTATTTCAATCCTCCATGTGCTTCCGATCCTTAGCTATGATAATTAATGATGAACATGTCATTATGATTCTTCTGTTAAGCTTGGGGAATAATTATACATTCTTATTGCTC
This sequence comes from Acanthosepion lycidas, assembly GCA_963932145.1. Lineage (NCBI taxonomy): Eukaryota > Metazoa > Mollusca > Cephalopoda > Sepiida > Sepiidae > Acanthosepion > Acanthosepion lycidas. Next base: position 38,893,591 of record OZ010589.1, read on the forward strand.
AAAGTAGAGTCAAATAGCGTTACAAAAACCGCGGAGTATTCCAGTACGATAGCTTTAATCATTTCTAAGATACAAAGGTTCAAGACTTAATCTGAAATTTGGACAATTACACGATTTTCCAATTTTCTTTTTAAACCCGGTATATACATACATACATACATACATACATACATATATGTCTGTCTGTGTGTGTGTGTGTGTGTGTGTGTGTGTGTGTGTGTGTTTCAAATTTGCTATATTTGCCATGACAAGGTGAACAAAATTTGGCTAATTAGTGGGAATTAAGAAAACAACGTGAAATACATGCTCTGATTGGCAGCCATTTGCCTAGAAGAGATGCGTAAATTAGATTTTTGGCAAGCGTTATTACCTTGTCACAACCGATGTCCTCTTTTTCTGGCAGATGTGTGAAATTTGAATGACTGTTGTGTCATTCCGAGGTTGAAAGTCCTTATTTTAAAACGCATACAGTCAAGATAGAAAATAAAACATCGTATATAACAAATGTCGTTTTTTTTTTTTTCTTTCATTCAGTATCTGAAGAGTATATTGAAAATTTCGATAAGTGGAAGTTCCGTTCGACATACCGGGAAATTATCGAATTTTTGTATAGTCGAAGAACCGATCAACTTCAGTTGTGGGTGCCATTTGCACTATACAAACATCTTATAAATTTTTAGCGTAGTTTTTTATCAGATTATGTCTGATTTATATAAAAAGAAATTGGAAAAAGATACGTAAATATTTATATATCAAGAACAAGTTTAATGAAAGAAAAACTATGGCGAAACAGAAAAAGATTTTCATCTGGAGCGTTTCCTCTTTCAGGAGTTTATTTGACTAAAGTGATGCTACTATACTGGTGCGAGAAGGAGTGCAATCGGTAATGTGAGGGTCCACATTCACCGAGAAGCGATAAGAAGGGAATGTAAAGGCGAGAAAAAGACAAACTAAAAAGAAAGAAAAAAACAGATTATATAGGCCTTATGTTGACTACAATAAGAGCCCAACCTACCAACTACGAACTAGAGGCGTCAGAATCAAACAAATACAAAAACTGATATATCTTGAACTGTCGAAAAATACGACACTGAAATTCTTAAGTGCATTCGGATAGCCAAAGATGCGTTCCAAAAGCTAAATATCCAGAAACAGATTTCTCTTAAAACTGGAGTCTTATGTAATATCAGTCCTCCTCCTGAATAGTGAATGCTAGACAATATCCTCACAGATGAGGAAGAGACTTGAGGCAATAAAAATATGGTTCTATAGAAGGATAATGAGAATACCATGGACTGAACATGTGAGCAACGAGAATATTAGGTTGGTGCAAAAATAATGACGTAATGATGTCGTTTTTGGCGTATTTTGTAACGTCAAAAAACGACATTATTACGTCATTATTTTTGCATCACCCTAATATTAAGGAATTGGAAACATAAAGGATGCTTATACTTAGAATCAGAAAAGAGACAGTTGTAATGTCAAGGACATATGAGGAAAGGCGTCTAGGAGAATTTGACAATGACAGGAGATATTGAGAGGAAGACGGGCAGGGGAAAGGACGTCACTAGCTTTTGTAAATGGTTGGCAAAATAGAGACAATGAAGAACAGTAAAATGATAGCTTACTAAGAGCTACAAAGAAGATTTATAAGAAATTAAATGGTTTATTTTAAATCCCACATTATTTATCATCACTCTTATATTTATATTTTCTTGTTTTAAGAGACGCCATGTTTTTTTGTTTTTTAAAAGTTTGAATTACGTCTCTCTCTAACATCTGTATATCTATAATTCTCAAAATGTGTGCGTATATGTATGTATGTATATATGTATGTATGTATGTATGTGTGTGTGTGAGAGAGAGAGATCGGGTGTTGTTTATGCATTTCCACAGTTTTTATCCGATTTCGATTATTATTTTTTGTTTGATAGATAAATCTTCAGTGGCGATTTTGAGTCCAAACTGTTGGCGACAATGGCTCTCCACTATTTTCTTTCCATTATAACTCTCAGCAACGCTTCACTATTTACTATCTGTTCATGGATATATATCTTTCATAAAAACTTTAATAAAATATACACTTTAAATTATTACAATAGTATTATCTATATCTATCATTCTCAAAATATGTGTGTATGTATGTGTATGTGAGATCGGATGTTTATGCGTTTCCACAGTTTTCATCCGATTTCGATGAAAATTTTTTGTTTGATAGGTAATTCTTCAGTGCCGGTTTTGAGTCCAAATTACCCATTCCCCTCTCTTGGCCAAGCGCAATCTCTCTCTCAAGACAGGTAACCTTTTCCGTTGCCTAAAGCCTATTACTATAGTTTCAAGGCTTTGATTGCATTGTCATTTATAGCCGTTCCCAATTTAAATTTTTTATTGCCCTGCTAGTTTTTGCATTGCATTCACCGTAGTAATAAGTAAGCTTGCTTTTTTATTACTCAACATTTATTTTTCCAACCTTTCCTAAAGTTATTCAAGCTTAGTGGTCCCTGTAGCTTTACAGCTTTCTCTTCTGGTATTTGCAAACGCATTTCATTTGACAATTCATACCTGCCTAAGACATGCCGCCATGCGAATAAGAAATACGAATCGTCTTTAGAACGTTCAGTTTGCCTGTCTCAAAATGCCTCTCGGAATGTTTCAATCAGTGCCACTGAGTTCGAAGATCAATGTAGCCATCATCTTTCCAGAAGAGCCTGCCTGAAAGGCGTCAGCGCGCTGGGCAGAAACCGCTGATCAAAGGATTCAACGGCTGAGGAGAAACGCCTCCAACTGTTGCTGCACGTGAGGCTGAAACTGAAGATCAAAGGATTCAATGGCCGAGGAAAAACGACTCTTCAACTGTTGCTGCACGTGAGGCTGAAACTGAAGATCAAAGGATTCAATGGCCGAGGAAAAACGAGTCTTCAACTGTTGCTGCACGTGAGGCTGAAACCGCTGATCAAAGGATTCAATGGCTGAGGAGAAACGCCTCTTCAGCTGTTGCTGCACGTGAGGCTGAAACCGCTGATCAAAGGATTCAATGGCTGGGGAGAAACGCCTCTTCAATTGTTACTGCACGTGAGGCTGAAACTGCAGATCAAAGGATTCAATGGCCGAGGAAAAACGACTCTTCAACTGTTGCTGCACGTGAGGCTGAAACCGCTGATCAAAGGATTCAATGGCTGAGGAGAAACGCCTCTTCAGCTGTTGCTGCACGTGAGGCTGAAACCGCTGATCAAAGGATTCAATGGCTGGGGAGAAACGCCTCTTCAATTGTTGCTGCACGTGAGGCTGAAACTGCAGATCAAAGGATTCAATGGCCGGGGAAAAACGCCTCTTCAACTGTTGCTGCACGTGAGGCTGAAACCGCTGATCAAAGGATTCAAATGGCTGGGGAGAAACGCCTCTTCAATTCTTGCTGCACGTGAGGCTGAAACTGCAGATCAAAGGATTCAATGGCCGAGGAAAAACGACTCTTCAACTGTTGCTGCACGTGAGGCTGAAACCGCTGATCAAAGGATTCAATGGCTGAGGAAAACGCCTCTTCAACTGTTGCTGCGCGTGAGGCTGAAACCGCTGATCAAAGGATTCAATGGCTGAGGAGAAACGCCTCTTCAACTGTTGCTGCACGTGAGGCTGAAACCGCTGATCAAAGGATTCAATGGCTGAAGAGAAACGCCTCTTCAACTGCTGCTGTGCGTGAGGCTGAAACAAGATTGGGAACGCAAAAATCTCGCTTTTCAAGGCCACCCCCTATTCAAATTGTTACCCACCTCACATTTCGGGATGTGCTTCAATTGCGCCCATTTGTTGTTGCTAATATTGATTTTCGGGTTAGCTGACTTTAAACTGCTCCAGTTCAACGGTAAAAATTCTCAGTAATGAGAGACCCAGTTGTAGACGGGTTATACTGCTAGTAGAATGATAATTTCGGATTAAAGCTCAATTCATAACTATATCTCAGGTTATGGATAATTATTTGTCATCTCATGTAAATAGATAGATAGATAGATAGATAGATAGATAGATAGTAACATAAGTTAGCAGACAGACAAATCCGACACAGACAGATAGGAAAAGACGGAGAGAAAAACGTCGACGAACGAATACAGATTGAAAAGGAGACAAATAGACTGAGATAGATAGATAGATAGATAGATAGATAGATAGATAGATAGATAGATAGATAGATAGATAGATACGAAAAGACTGAGATGGACAGAAAGGGAAAATGATAAAATAGAATATTCATTTCAAAAGTATATATAGGTATACAAACAAAACAAATTCTAAGACTCTCTCTCTCTCTCTCGCTCTCTCTCTCTCTCTCTCTCTCTCTCTCTCTCGCTCGCTCGCTCGCTCGCTCACCATGCGTTGTTTCAGTTTCAATGACAACTCGTGATAGCTACCAAAGATTCGAGGAAGCAATTTCCGGTATCGCTTGTTATGTCTAACTAAACATGTCAGACCTTCATTTCTTCAGACTTTTTCCTAGGACAGCTTAAATGTGTAAATATGAACGAGCCAACATGCATCCGTGTTTTACATGTAACTGTCTTCCTTACTTCCATGAGTTACGCCAAAATCTGTTTCGCATTGTGTTCATTTGCGGGTTTTCTTCATCTGACATTTCTGTTTCTGTTAGTGTAAATATATGAAGCGCCTGGAGAAATGTGCAAGAAGATAGTTATTCTGGGAGCATCTGCGCGGGCAGCGATCACGCAACATCCGGTTTGGCCTCAGAATTTCAGTTCCCTTTCAATGATATAACCACATTTAGATATCGTAATTCTCTAATTACTGTAAGCAAACAGAAATATATTAATAGAATGAAATCAAATAAACCTGGTTAAAAACCAACAAAAGATCTCTGTTGAAGATTTTTATATTTGTCTATGTTTTGGGGCATTTACACGGTTTCCGGTAACTATTTAAATATAAATTGTCCAATGTTTCGGGACATTCGGCCTTCACATCGGCACAGTGGAGAATGGATAGCAGCTCAGATTGTGGAATCGGACAGTCGAGTTTGAATTCTAGTCAAGTTCCTTAGATTCACTTACGAGCATATAATCTTTCTTTTTTTTTAATGAAGTTCACCCTAAGCAAAGCATTAAATTCATAGCCTCGTCTGTGGATCCTCTCTGCCCGGAGGCAAAGATGTTTGACCAGCACAACTGGAGAAGAATCTCAAACTACATACCAACAGTATCTACTAGAGTAATTATGTGAATGGTGACATACCGTCCCTAGGTATGATATAAAACATAGCAAAGAGCTCATCCGAACAATTACCATGAAAGCATTCATAGAAAAAGCACAGTGAGGTAATCTTACGGCGGTGGGAAAATGACTGAAGCCGAGGCCTCGTCTGTGGATTCTCTCTGCCCGGAGGCAAAGATATTTGACCAGCAAAACTGTAAAAGAATCTCAAACTGCAAACCAACATACAGTATCTACTACTGTAATTATGGGAATGGGGACATACCGTCCCTAGGTATATAATACATAGCAAATAGCTCATCCGAACAATTAACAGGAAAGTATTTATAGAAAAAGCACATGGAGGTAATCTTACGGCGGTGGGAAAATGGCTGAAGCCGAGATATTACATCAGGATCAATGATATTGCTGTTTCTTCTTTTGATTTTATAAGAATCTCTAGATATATAGCAGAAGCACCGGACCATATGTGATAGTAATACTCTAATCATGGACGAATGGTAGACTTATAGATATGTAAGATAGATGCTGAAGAGAATAATTGTCTAGCAGGGTACAGTGAACAAACTTTCTTAGGAGATGACCTAGCGATGGAATCATTATCGTCTTTTCACTGTATGTCAGCCGAGAACTTTATCCAGAGAAGGCGCACGAGTCACTCTCCTGGAGGTTAGCATCAGACGTGATCATGGAAGGCGGAAAGGCGTCTCCCAATTGATTGATAGAAAGCAGCTTAGTTCTGGGAGCATTAAAATTAGCATGCCATCATTTGTCCCAGTTAACAACATACTGAAGGTCGTTATTACATTAGCCGCCAGTTTGACATTATCGAGCCGGATCGGACTTACTACCGAGGCAGGAGTAAATGGATGTGTCATCAGCATAGATACCAAGTTGAGAGCTGATGCCATCGGGATGGTCATTAATGAAAAGTATAACCAAAGTAGGATAAAGCCTTGAGGGATACCTGCATTAGTACGAATAGATCTGGAAGAGGGACCATAAACGATAACTTTCATTTCACGATTTGACAAGAAGGGCTGGGTCAGTTCAAAGTCTTGTCCGGTGACACCGTAAATTTTCAGTTCGTGAAGAAGGTCTATATATGAAACCCTGTCCAAAGCTTTCGAAATGTCCAAAGCAAAAACCCGGGCTTCATCGGTCTTATCTAAAGCTTGATAGACTCTTTGCGCAATTGTCGTCGGTACATCAACAAAGTTGACCAGGAGAAACAAAAGCCGTATTGCTTGTCTAACAAAGGCCTGCGATGTAAGGTGCTTATCCAATTCAGCATTGATTAAGGCCGGTAGTAATTTCCACAAAAGAGGTAGAAGGCTAATAGGCCGATAGTTAAAAGGGTTGGACGGCAGGGAAACAAGAGTTAGGTATTAAACAGTTTAGAGAGAGCAGGACCCAATTCAGCAGAACACTTCTTAAGAATTATTACAGGGATACCATCAGAACAACATACTTTGTGTAAGATCCAGTTTAGAGATGACAGCAGAAACCACAGAATGAGTTATATGTATATCACTCAACAGCGACTCGGTTCTAAGTGGAAAGTTACGCAAGGTTACTCATAATGAGTCAAGAGTAGAATTTAAGGAGAATTTACGACCGAAACATTCAGCTTTATCAACAGATGTAAACACCTCAAAGTTATTGAAGAAGGGAGGAATAGGAAACTTAACAATACACTGTTACAGAGCAGCCAGTAATCACGAAAGCCAAAATTGTTAAATGCAAAACAGTGCCTCATTTTTTTAACAAAAAAATTATTACGCGCAATCCAGAATAGGCAAGTGTTTTGATGGGAGCTGTCACGCCTGTATGGCCGGAAATAGTGCTTTCTGTGGACTATAAAAAGAGAGCATACTGGTTTGAACTATGGAGAAAAATTTCACCTCGATGAAATGAAAGCATCCATGTCGGCTTTAACCCAAGAGGAAACCTCAGTGGCAAAATTCTCAATTTGAAGGTTAAAAATTTAAATCTGAGGCGAGTCTCAGAGAAAATCCCGCAGTGAATCTCAATCAGCATGCTGGTGACGAAAAGAGGTGATATTAATAGTAACTTCCTGTTTAATAAAGGATTAGAACGCAATATCAATGGATATTACAGAGTGATCCGATTTACCAAGAGGACAGTGTTTTGCAGCTCGGCTAGAGAGAGACATGTGATAAAACATAAATCAAGTACAGAGGTTTGTTACACGGACTTGCTAGGGAAACAAGCAGAGAAATCCATGATTTTGATTGAACAATAGAAAAACTGATCGTCTGAATACTGCCAACATCGGTAACGTTAGAATGATTAAGCCACGCATTATGTTGCGCATTAAAATCACCAAATACAAAGATGTTCGCAGATGGATGGAGAAATAGTGCCGTTTCTATCCTGTCAGAGATTATGACTAATATGTTGCAGTTCTGAAAATAAGGACCAGTGAAGGAAAAAAATATAGCTAACAGAGTGTAATAATGAAAGCCGAAAAAACAAGAATGAGTCATCTGGAGACTCAAGTGACAATTTACATGTCATTGGAAGATTATCCAGGATGTAGACACCAAGGCTATGCATGTGAATGCTGGCGTCCTTCCGGCAGAGGGGAAGATAGCCGGGAACAAATAATTGGTGACAATCTAAGAATTTGCTTTCGCAAAGTGCTAAAAGAAGCGATTCTATACTGGTAAAGTAGTAACAGACACAACGGAAAATAGAGAAAGAATGGTTGAAGCGTGTAAGTGATTTTATTTATTTACTGGTTTTCTCGTATTTCTTTTCATTTTATTTGTTTGGAGGTGAAAAAAGCAAAACGTCAATATAATTATCACTGTCATCAATGGCAATGCAAACGAGCCAGAACGAGGTTGAGACCAGTTCATAATGTGGTATCAGGGTTTCCAATCGGAAATACATGCAGGGACACCTACGCATGCGTGACATGGCACGACATATAACCCGATATTATGCGACTGTTGAACAGGGACCGAGTTCGGGCTACTTAGTACCAGTTGAATGCAGCATCGCGCAAATTGCCAACCCGGTTGCGATTTTCCAAGCGTAGTTCAGATGTGGCACAAGGCCGAAAGTATGGGGCACAACAGTGAGGATCGATCTCACTACTCCGTTGTAATTGTTCTAGCGAAACAAGCTTGCTAGCCATTACACCACCTCGAGATGCCCAACTGTCAACTCATAATGCCAATAAGTTAAAATAGTTAAATCATTCTGGTCATGGAAGAAGAGAGAAGAAAGAACCAGCGAATCATATCCTGAACAGGGAACAAAGTGTGATCCTCTCCTCCTCTTCAATAAACCTGGAAGGACTGCGGATGAGCCTATTTACTCCTATTAACCTATTCCCAGCACAGGAGGTTGTACGATTTTATCGAAATGCCAACTCTAAGAAGTTTGCCAAATAAGGCTATAGACACCAACCAAGTCAAGGAGGATTACTAGATGATTAATATCACTCTTGGGGAATCTAAAATAATCATTTGAGCGGGAGCGGGATTTTTGGCGAAGATTTTTAGTATTTACATTTTTGTTATTGTAAGGGGTCCACCCCTTTTTATACAAGTGGACTCGCCCAGTGTGTACTTGTACGGCTGCCGGGGAATACCCGGAAGTGAGACGTGTGAGGTTAAGAGTGAAGGGTTGTAGCAAACCGGAAGAGTCGAGTGTGAGGTAACCGCTTAGTAGGAGTCACAGTTGCGAGCACGTAGACTCAGAAGGAAGTCATACTTCGATACTGAATTTCCCAGACTGTATATATATTATTATTGCTACTAACCGTATTTCTCGATCTACTAACCGTATTACCAATTGTATTATTACGTCAATACATTTATTTGCTATATTTCATTCCTGCGCTTGTCATTCATTTGAGACCGGATTTCATCCCGGAATCCACAACAGTTATATATATATATATATATGTGTGTGTGTGTATGTGTGTGTGTGTGTGTGTGTCTAGGCAACACTTGGTGAGAGGGTTGTCGTCATTTGCGTAACACCTTCCGTTATGCAATAAGGGTGTTTAATGCGAGGTCAGCAGTTAGCAAGATTGTAATAAGACCAATTGTTTACGGAACTCATCGGGTACAGTTACTGAGCGCGTAAAGAATATACACAGTAATTATAAAGTAATGATTACTGGTTCATATACACAGGATGTGATGGGTAAATTGTTGCCATTTTATATTTTTATTTCACGCATGCGCGTTGTTTGTATTTGATTTTATCAACTGTCCAATATGGTAGAGTCAGTTGGGCACCGTCTGTGAGAAAAATACCACTATGACGCAATTCATTCCGCCAGAAATCTGTACTGATTAGCATTCGCCCTGAAAGCTCCAATACGAAGATTTCAGAATGTTTGAGTATCAATCTAAGGACAGTGCAGAAAATTCGGGAAAAGGTTGGATGAGTCTAATGGTGATTATGAAGGTACAGGAGCTCGGAAAACTCTGATCGTTCTGATTAAAAATGAACTCCAGAATTTGTGGGTGAGAGCCTCAAACTTAACACGGATGCCTACATCAAGTGCCATGAGGAGGTAGCGCTGCTTTGGGTGTATTGAGTGGCTGCTAGAAGACCCTATTTCTGGCAACATGACTCTGCACCATGCCACAGAGAATTCAGTCATGTCTGTCAGACAATTTCTGCGACCACATCACCGCTTATATCTAGCAACCTAACTCCCCAGACTGCAATCCCCAAGATGTGTGTGGTGCAGTTTAGAGAGAGACCAAAAAAATTCCTTGTTATAAGATTAACTGAAAGCAAGGATTATGGCGGAATTCACCAACTTAAACGAGCAGACTGTTCAGAGACTGTTCAGAGACTGTTCAGAAGAGTTGCAAGAAATTCAGAAGTTGTCTGGGGGCCGTTGTTGAAACCAATAACGATTTTATTTAATTAATTTACTCAATTTACTTTTTTTGTATTAACCGGTTTCGCTTAGCTTTTCAGTTAAAAACTTTTTGAAAAGCGAAGCAAAACTGGTTAAAGTAAAAAAAAAAGTATTAAAAAAAGGAAAACAACAATTATTTTTCTAAGAAAAAACACTGAAAATCCAATTGTAAGTAACAAAGTTTTAATTCTTCTCTGTAACAATTCATATATTATAAATAAATATCACTATATTAAATATTAGGTACGTTTTTTTTCAATCTTCTTTTTAGTCTATACAATAAGATTTTGTACATAATCTTTCTAGCAATTTTTTGTTACCTTTATATATATATATATATATATATATATATATATATATATATATATATATATATATCAAAGGTTTGTATCAAACCATTGGATTCAAACCATTTTATAACTGCAGTCTGATGAGGCAGTTGTTTGTCTGAAATAAATTATTACTGAACTTTAATTAATGATGTATCGAGGTATTTCCTTTGATATATATATATATATATATATATATATATATATATATATATACTTGGTTTAACAGCAAAATTTTAATAAACGTGTGAAACGCTAAGCGAAACCAGTTAAAGTAAAAAAAATATTTTAAAAAAGGAAAACAACTTATTTTTCTAAGAAAAACACTGAAAATCCACTTGTAAGTAATAAAATTTTAAGTCTTCTCTGTAAAAATTCATATATTATAGATAAATATCACTATTTTTGTGCCTTTTTTTCAATTCAATTTTTGTATATATATATATATATATATATATATATATATATGAATAAAAAACTGTGCAAAGATAGATCATATTAAGTTTTCCCTTAGTATATACCTCCTAACTTAGAAAATATCAAGGTGTAAATTAATTCAATATAATCCAGTACGAATGCCGTTAGCTATAGTTGAATGAGATGATCCTATCTCTTCTCCCTACAGGTATGGTTAAATAGTAGTAGAAACTGGGCCCTATGGCAACCGGTCTAGGAAAAGAACAATTCAAACCCTGAGTGGTCAAATGGGCGGCGCCAAACCTACTCCCCCACCTTGTGAGGAGGATAAATGAGACCCCAGCAGCACAAAAATCCAGAGCTCTTAAAGGGCGGATGAGTCAACGGCTGTCCCCCAACTATGGGTTAAATAACCTCAGTAACCCACAATTGGCCCAGCGTGATGGGTAGGACTAAACCTGTGAAGACGTGGTCAATCGGGGAGTGGTTCCTCCAGCAAGAGTGAGATGTCTCTGGATTTGGATTTCGAAGGCATTATCAAAGAGTTTTTGTCTGTGATTACAAATACTAGAACCCAACATCAATAGCATGTTATCAAATTTAGGAAGAAACCGATTCAATAGATATCATAAACAAAGAAAACGACACGACAGCAGAAAGACAATTATGCGATGATGGAATAAGGTTTATTTTTCGGTGTTGTAATTCTTAGATCCCATTGGTGAAGAAGCTTTCATCTTGTTGGTAGCAAAAAATCATCAACAGCAAATATGACGTCATCCTCACTGCGATACTGGCGACCAATGAAATGTTTGCTTTTTTCATGTTGAAGAATAGATGATAGTCAGATGGTGCCAAATTAGAAGCTCAAATTCAGTGACACGCAGCGACCATTGAAACCAAAGACTTAGGTGCTGGAACATTGTCCTGATGAAACAATTTTCATAGATGTTTAGTTTTTATAAACTTTCGTAACTCCCTAGCGAATTTGGCATAGAACTCTCCATTGATGGTGTGGCCCTTTTCAATAAACAAAAAAGTAAGGAGGCGGCGTTTTCATTGCTTAGATTATCTCTGATTCAAACGGATGAATCCAACACTCATCCTGGGTAAGGAAATGTTCAAGAAATCCAACTGGATCTGCCTCAAATAATGTGAAGAATATTCTAAGATTTGTCACGGGACATGCTGATAGCATTGGCTGTTTGATTTATACTCAGTCATCTACCATCCATCACCACGTTCGGAACACGCTCAATGTTTTCCATGGTGAGGGCAGTTGCAAGTCGTCTAGACTTTGAGTTATTTTCAAGACTGTCTATTACCTTGCTAAATCCAGCTGCTCACTTTTGCACAGCTGATAAAACTGGAGCATCATCCCCTAATATAGAAAACCATGTCGGCGTTAATATCTTTGGGAGGCTTTTTCTGTGGGTACTTGGTAACACGATGCCAAATTTTGCCCATTTTCAAGAGAAGTCGCTACTCGTTAAATCTGAAGGCTTCTTTGAACAGTCAGATGTCTATTTTCGTGGAAATAAACACCGCAGTCATTAATAAGAAGAGTTGAAAGGAATGCATCCAAGATTTTACAGCTCTAGCATGACTTCTTCATAGTCAGCCCTTAAACTTTTCAGCCCACCCTAGTATTGTGACAGTGTAATGTGTCGACCACTTATCAGAGACGTTAAAAGCAAGAAAGTTCGCTAATTTAAGTATCTAGGTTTTGTATACGAAGAAAAGTGTGACATATCGTATGTAGGAACACTAAACAAATAATGAAGAGATAGGAAAATGTGTCCGGAAACAAAGAAAAGTGTTATCAACTTTTGAATCGACTTGAATCTTCAAACAAGTCAGATATTAGTTTATTTAGAAAGAAACAATAGTGTTATTAATAATGAAAGTAATACATGCATCATTTCACAGCTCTACCATGACTTCATAGTCAGCCTATAAACTTTTCAACCCACCTTCGCGTATCGAGATAGTGTAATCCGGGACGATAAACGCAAGCAAGTTCGCTAATTTAAGTATCTGGGTTTTGTAAACGAAGAAAAGTGTGACATATCATATGTCGCCTAGGAACAGTGAAAAATGTTTTTCAAACACTAAACAAAATAGTAAAATGTCTCCGGAAACAAAGAAAAGAGTTATCAACTTTTGAATCATCGAACAGTCAGATGTTAGTTTATCTGGAAAAAAAAACAACGGAGCTATTAATAATGAAGGTAATACATGCAACATTTCACAGCTCTAGCAATCACTCCTTCATAGGCAGTCAATGAATGTATCAGCTCACCTTCGAACAAACGTACAAGATGGATTCTGGCAAGAAAAACTGCCTGGTTTGACAAAGTGAACCAACATTCCTAGCAGCAGATCTAGCAATTGATTCAATATAATCATTCCATTTCATGTCAGTGTAAAATATGAAATCAAGGAAGCGCAATAGTTTGTTCTCCTGCAGGTCAGCACCAGCCTGTCAGATGGAAAGCAAAAATAGTTCTCTCTCTTAGCAGTTTCGTTTAATAAGCGTTAAAATTAACAAGGCATTTCTTGCCCCTGTTAACAACTGATTGGATGCCATTTTTGAGATCAACTTCAGTTTTACTTCATTGGAGTTGTGAAACTTACCATTAAGAAACGAGTAAATGGTTGTGCGCTCTGCATAAATACCTAATTGGAAACAGATGACATCGGGAAGGTCCTTAATGGAAATAAGAAACAAGGCAGCTTCAAGAATATAGAACTCCACATTAATTTGAAAGCGTGGTCGTTCAAATCGCCTCTCATTATACGATTTAAGAAAGATTATAAAAAGTAAAATATTCACCCAGAGACACCATAGACATTCAGCTTCTGGGCACCTCGGCGTAGTGTAATGTTTGCTAGATCAGTTACTACTGAAAAGTGAGATCGATCCTCACTGGATGCCCCATACTTTCGGCCTTGTGCCACATCTAAGCTACGCTTGAAAAAGGGCACCCTGAGGCGCTGTAATGGTTAGCAAGCTTGTCTCGCTAGAACGATTACAACTGACTAGTGACTTCGATCCCACTGGGTGCCCCATAATTTCGGCCTTGTGCAACATCTAAGCTGTGCTTGGAAAATTACTAGACATTCAGCTTCTGAAGATGGCCAGCAGACCAAACACTGTGAAACGCCTTCGTTATATCTAAAGCCACAGCTCGAATCTCACCATTCTTATCTAAAGATTGATAGACAAATCAATATGTTCCTCTATGGTGGCAGCCCGAGGATGTTCAAACATTGGGTCATCTTCAAGACTCTCTCTCCCCGTCTTAAATTCAGCTTCCTGCTTTTGCACTGCTGATAAAACTGGCACATCATGTAGCAACTATATCAGAATGAATTTCCATGGGTTCTAAAACCCCCTCGTCTGCAGATAACATCACGATGCCATATTTTGGTTTGGTTTGTTTTGTTTTACGGCACCTCAACCTCATGGACTATTTAATGCCGACAATCTTTTTATTGCTGCTAATATTTTTTTCCTTTAAAAATTAATTGCTGGTAATAATGTTTTTGCAAAAATGTATTGCTGGTATTTAAACATATTAGTACACTTTCATAGTATGGGGTTAACTATTTGCCTATAGCTGGGACCCTAACAGGTGCTACCACCCCGGGTTATGCTGGACCTGGGAACACCAGCAATTAAGAGATGGTTCCATGCTCCTCAAAACCTCCTTTTCAAAAGAAGTCGCTACGAAATACACTTAAAGTCTTCTTTGAAAAGTCAGATTTCAGTTATTAATGCTGTTACTAATAAGAAGAGTTGAAATTAATGCACGCAATATTTCACAGCCCTAGCATCAATCCTTCAGTGTCAACCTATGAACTTTTCAGCCTACCCTCCTATTGTCATTAGACAATTTACATGTTGACAATTTATATTTAGGCGTCTCTATACAAAAAGCATTGATTCCTCAATCTGCCAACTGATTTTGCCAGCTGATTTTGAGGCTGGAAATATATTTCCCTGGCATGCTTTTATAGTGTTTTTTTTTTTTTTTTTAATTTCCAGTGTATTGAATGCGAAAAGTTTCTCTTCATAGTAAGAACTTAGCAATATACGCCATTATTTTTACGACATGTGTAAACAATTATTAATATATGATTCTACTGAGCATAAATTTGTGAATCGGTTTTCTGTTATTATTAAGTAAAAAACTGATTCACCAGACCATAATTACAAAATATTAATAAAATAATTCTAAAACCTATATGTAAACACGCTCTCATGACAACTAACAATAATAAGTCTAGTTGTTTAGATACGGTCAAATTGGCAGCTGATCTAAAAAAAATGACCTAAACTCTTTTGTTAACACATTAAAACATAGCTTGTTATTTTTAGCGGCTCCAAAACGAAACTTCTCTCCATTAATCATATGAGAGGCCCATTTCTTCTCTCTATCAGCATAGATGCCAACCTCAGGTTAAGATTCTCGGCTAACATGAAGTAGAATTATTATATTGAACCAGTCACTGGGTCTGGTGCTAGGAAAGTTGGTTCAATGTGGAAATCCAGCGAAGAATTTGCAATGTTATTGGTCTTGACCTGGCATCCAAGCTTCAATCACATTCCTACCGTCGTATGTAGCTTCCCTGTGTTTTGGGGGTTTTTTTTTCTATAAATATTAGGTTGGTGCAAAAATAATGACGTAATAATGTCGTTTTTTGACGTTAAAAAATACGTCAAAAAACGACATATATATATAATTTATATATTAAAAAACAAGCGACTTCGTACGAGACGCGCGGTAATCTCTGACTTGGCAGACAGTAAAATATCTTCGAATTAAATTTTGAAGACCAAACTTTAAAATATGATCAACAATATTTTTCTTCCTTAAAAGAAATATTTAAAAAATATATAAGCTATATTTTACATTCATCCGGTGCATTTATTTTATTATAAATATCATCAATTCTTGTTCGCTAACTAGTTTTACAGTGAAACTTTGACCAGGGTGTTTGTTCGATCGTTTGGACAAACGAAATTGCAAATGTCACACACAGTTAATTACTCGGATCTTTCCGATATATTTTTTGAGTATACAACATTACAAAAATACGATTAGCGATAGTTTCTTTACATGCTGTAACAGTCCCTTGCTTTCATGCGACTGACTGCTGGAATTACATATACACACAGTGGAAACAAGACAAACTTGTCATATATATATATATATATATATATATATATCAGCATACATGTAGATGCATTTTTCATTCATAATATACTAACGCAATTTATTCAGTTGTACTACAAAAGAGATACACAAAACATTTTGTGTGAAGTTGTACGCAAACCATCTTTGTAATATGTTTATTTCAATAGGAAAGAAAAATAATACTCCTATAAATAAAAATTACTGAAATTTTTAGATACGTGTTTGAAGATTATCTTATTTCTTCTTTTATACAGTTTTACAGTTTGTTATGCTATGGATAGGGTTTAAAATACTCATTATCAGGGATTGAACGTATGTAAATATAAAAATGGGCATTGAGGTCAAAACCCATGTGCGTTGTGTTATAACAGGACTATTTAAATATGCTTGTCTATAGTGCATTACATATTTTGGGCAAT
>OZ010589.1:38912597-38920097 GCA_963932145.1 Acanthosepion lycidas
TGAATTAAAGTAAGCTCTGTTACATCTTCAAGCGAATTTTTTTTTTTTTTTTTTTTTTGGAATAACTTATTTCTGAAATTTACGTGTTTTAATAGCAGATTCAAATTGAAATCAAAATTTCCATGCTAACAGCCAGGGCGAATTGTTTAAATAGGGAGGGGTGTTGGGTGTTAATAATTTGTATCAGTATAGAGTTACTTTCATAGATGTCAAGTCAGGGTAAGGTGGGGGTGTCTAAATTTAAAACGGAAGATGTTTTCGCCTAGTCTGGTTTACGTGTCTAAGGAGATTTTTTATTTTTTTATTTTATTTCTTTATGAAAGGGTTTTGTGTATATAAAAACTGCCGTAACATTTGTTTTTTGACGACTTCATAAAAGGTTATCTTTTTTTGTAGGGTATTTAAACTATTTATTGGGGCGATGGATTATAAAAGATATTTTATTGTATGTTTGTTTTTAAGCTAATTATTCAATGCATAAATTTGATGATGTCGGGAAAAAACCGTTAACTCGTGTCTATTGTTTAATAGATTTTTATTATTTAGAAACTTAATAATGTGCAGTTTCTCATGGAGGCACAAAGGGCATGGGTCATCCCAAGTTTTACAAGTTCTAGTGCTGTTTATAATTTTCCATTTTACTTTAGGTGTCCTATTTATTTCCTTCAGATGCCAAAAATATTAAGATAGAGAAGTCTGATTTCTTTTATATATATATATATATATATATATATATATATATATATATATATATACATATACATACATACACGCACACATACTTGTATTTACTACACAATAGTATATATATATATATATATATATATTAAAAATCACTAATCCAGAGGTAGTCATTATTTTCTGTAATAATCGTTCCTGCTTTAATCAAAGTCGATAATCTGAGATACATGAAGAGAAGAGGGTTGTTCCAAGAAGATCACTCTCCACTAAGTTACAATCAAAATGATCATTCCTAATTGGCACTGGGAAATGTTCAATTCTAAGATTAAACACAAATAAAAACCAAAATCCGATAAATTAGAATTAGGGAGTTAACAATGTTCTGCCTTGTTAGACTAAACTAGGTTAACTCGCCCAATAGATAATCATCCACTTCAGAAAGCTTTATAATAAGCCTCATGGGAGGCTGGTAACAAACACCGTTTGTTATCAGGGAGGGGATAAGGGAACAGATTCCACCTGGACATTTATTAATTACTATATATATATATATATATATATATATATATATATATATATATATATATATATATAAGATTTAAGAAACAGGTGATATTTTTACATATAGTCCTTAATATTAAAAATATTTAAAAAATATTAAAAATAGAGTGTTAATTATATTATATGATAAGATTACTTAATATTTAAATATCAATTTCATCCCGACATTGAAGTTTCTTGGTAAAATTTCCAGTCTTCAGGGATTATGGTTTTAAATGGTATTTCAAATTTTTCTCAATTTTTTCACTTTATTTAGGATGCGAAATAAAGTTAAATAATTGGAAATACTGTTTAAAACCACAACCCCTGAAGACTGGAAATTTTACCAAGAATCATCAATGCCAGGATAAAATTGATATTTAAAAGTAATCTTGATACATACATATATATATATATATATATATATATATATATATATATATATATATATATTTGCAATATTAAAAAATTACTATTAGTAAACTTTTATATTTTTTATTATTGCTGTTTTTTAATATAGTATTCAACTCATATTAAATCCCTAATTTATTTGTAGAGAAGTTGAAAATTTAAATTGCAAACAAGCTTTAAATTAATTTTAAACATTTAAATTACTATCAAACGTTAAAATCTTTTTTTATCTAAATTACTAAAACTATACCATCCCTCTTCTTCCTCCGAAAACCCTAAGTATATCGCTTTTCTCTTTACTTCCCCCTTTTTTTTTCTTTTCCCCTTTTTTCTCCTTCCCTTTCTATATATCATTTCCGTTGAGTTGACCGATTAAATAGGTCAATGTCTGATCCTTAGTAAAATAATAGAAAGAAATATAAAAATAAATTTTAAAATTCTCACTTCCCTCTCTAAACTCGACCATGTCTCTCACACCATTCCTCGCTAACTTCTATGTTAACTTATACAGCTTAATACTGCCCGTCAAAAGTGTAAATTGTAATTTCATTTTTCGTTTCGCCTTTTGAAAGTGATGTCTGATTATATTCACTTACGTGCTAATACCACTGGGAAAGGTATGAAACCTCATCTCCCTACAGCGATGGGTAAATAGCAGGACAGACTGTGTTCTATAGGCTTGGATGGCTTTTGGTCTAGGAGAAAGACAATTCTGAATTAAAAACCTGCGGAGGTTCGTTTGGGGACATTGTGGCACGTAGTGCACCAGGTCTCTGCATTCGGGCCTTCGAAAAGTGTGGATGGTTCGACACAAGACCTTTACCAGTATAATCAAATCACATGTGCTGGTATCGTGCTGTCGGTTCCTTGCTTGACCCTCGTACGTCAAATACGACGGGAAAGTCGAATATATATATATTGAACAATAAAAAAATTAAAAAATTAAAATCTTCAGACACACTGGGTTATAGATTGATATTCTTTCTTTTTTTTATTATTATTCCATTTAGATTCCTCGACTAGTTTCGGAGGGGAAATATTTCTGCTTGCTGCTAGCACTAAACTACAGAAATGAATGACTCTTCGATTCCTCAGTCCAATCCGCTATCCATTACTCCATCGTGCCTCCATATATATATATATATATATATATATATGTGTGTGTGTGTGTGTGAAAATATTGTAGAAAGTAGGAAAGAAACTGGTTTGGTAAATAATCCAAAGTTCCTTAGTATTTTTGTAATGCGGATGGCAATATATATATATATATATATATATATATATATATATATATATATATATATTGCCATCCACAGACAGACTGTTTCGCTGTCTCATAAGCTATATATATATATATGCGTGTGTGTGTGTGATATATATATATATATATATATATATATATATATATATATATATATATGAACTTACAACCCTTCATGAGCATCCAATTCTTATCTATAATTAATTAATGATGAACATGTCACTTTCGTTTATGATCGATTTTATCACGATTTTCCTGTTAAGCTTGGAGAATTAATTAGACATTCTTATTGTTCAAAGTAGAGTCCGATAGTCTTATAAATACCTCGGAGAATTCCAATAAGATATCTTTAATCATTCCTAAGATACAACGGTTCAAATCTTAATCTAATAGTTGGATTATTTTGCTGTTAAACCGGGTACAGAGAGAAACCTTGTTCAATGCCTGTAGAATCCCGAAACCCGAAATGGGAAACCAAGCCAGGACACAGTCGTAAAATAACAACTATCTGGAATGCATCAAGAGTCGTTGATCTGAAACTGTGTGTTTCACGTTAATGGTGAACTTCACTTGATCTTAATCCTCTGATGATCACCGGTATCTGGACGCCATCTTGGTTGTTGTTAAATATATATATAAAGTTAAAATACAGATTCCGGCCCAAGTATGTATTCACATTTTAGGAAAGAAAAGATTTGTCTTTTGTAGTTTTATCTAATAACACTGCCATACATGAACTTTATGGATTGGATGAATTTCTATTTTAACAAGACGACGCACCGCCACACTAACAGCAAGACGAGCGAACTTATCTGAATGAGAATTTACAAGCACACTGGATTAGACGAATGTTTGCAGTAGAGTTCTCCCCTCGTTCTCCTGATTGAACACCTGCAAACTTTTATCTATGGGGAACACTAAAGGATGTTGTGTATCGCAAATAATTGACTATATCGGCGGCCCTTAGACAAGAAATTGAAAATGAATGTGCCGCGATCCCACTGGACATAATGTTGCCCAAGCAGTAGTTTGTCCTACTAATAAATGTCTAGAAGCTAAATGCCACCATTTTTAGCATCTCTTGAAAGTGTAGAGTCCAAATGCAACTTGTATTAATCTTGTGATGTCTGAATAAATTTAGTATTACACTATCTATATATATGTTTTGGCGTAAACTGTATAATATTCTTGTACCACATTTTATTCAGTTCTTGTTTAGCTTTAGATATATGGCCAACGTTTTATATTTCTTGATTATTTTGCCAATAAACCTGTCCCTTTTTGATAGTTGTTGAAAACTTGATTTTTTCGTTTTCTACAGTTTATCAACACTTTAGAGGTTATTTGCTGCCAGGAAATATTTTTATTAGAATGTAAGGACACATAGCACAGTGGATAAAGGCGTTAGCTAGATCCAATGACAAGACCCAAAGAGTGTGAGTTCAATACCTAGTTAAGGCGGTGGAGAACTTGGAATTAACAGAAAATAACTGATAACTGGAATCCATGGAACTAGAACAGTCTACCCAAGTGAGCGAAATAAAGAGTACAGTTCGACATTCCAACCACCTGAAGAAGGCCGGGGCGTACAACGGCTGAATCGTTGTAATAAATATGGCGGCAAAGATGAGAACAATAGTCCGAATAATGTGAATATAAGAATACTTTTTTACATACAAATGCTTTAATATTACAAGTCTTACTACTTAACCCATAGCTGCTGGGAGAAAAGGGGAATTTATGCCTTTCCAAAGATTGTCCATGAGTGAATATGACAAATGCAACTGAAATTAGAACTCGGCTCTCCGATCAACAATTCTGAGCCATTAACCGTTGCATCACAAGGACACACAAGCAATTTACTCGTCTCTTAATATTAAGTCTAACAACTAAGAAAAAGTAAAACTGGCAGCAAATCTCGAAAATGACATCCAGTCAGTTGTCAACTTCGGCAAGGAATGGCTTGTAAATTATAACGCCTTCAAAACGGAACTACTATCAGAGAGAACTATTTTTGCCTTCCACCAGCATAGGTGAGGCTTACCTACAGGAGAACAAATCATTGTACATTGTTGTTTACATATTTTCCACTAACATGAAATGGAGTTATCATATTGAATATATAGCTAGGTCTGCTTGCTAGGAAAATTGGTTCATAGTGTAATAAAAGACATTTTTTTTAGCCAGAATCCATTTTGTACATCTACCGTTCGTCTGTTTTGGCGTTCCTGCTATATCTCGAGATTCTCGACAAAATCCAATGAAGGGTCTGTTATAGTTTTGAGCTGGGATCTCGACTTCAGTCAATTTCCCATGCGCTGAAGTGGCTTCTCTCTCGCGTATTAGTAGAGTAGCATCGATTTACTGCAGGAATAACTAGAAGTAACCGTAAGTTCTATGCTGATAGTTTCTTCTCTCGCATATTACGCCTTGCTTCGCTGCCACCCACGATCTTAAAATAAATTAAATGCAACTTCAATCACCATGTTCTATCTTCATAAATCTTGTTCTATTATTATTCTCTTTCCTTAATAACATCTTCTCGTTTTCTTTCACTCTCAGTAACCCCTTGCGTCTTAGTGGTATTATCGCCTTCCTTAGGGCCAAATAATTTTTAAAAAATGTAGTGAACATTGGACAATCTCCTCCCAGATGAAAAGCAACAAAAAAATGTGGTTCTATAGAAGGAATGCTGAGAATACCATGGACGAAATATGTGAGTAATTTGGAAGTTTTCAGGAAGATAGAAACAAAAGGACGTTTATACTTAGATAGAAACGGCTAAAATTTCCAGGACACATAAGAAGGAAAGCCAGTTTGAAAAAAGTTGATAATCAGAGGACATATTGAATGCACGTAATTATATAGGGAAACAAAGAATAATGAACCTAACGAGTTTGTTTAAATGGATAGCAGAAAAGAAGGGGGAGATACAGTAAATAGTTATTTCTAAGAGACACAAAGAATAAGAAGTATTTGAAAAGCCATGATTGCCTGCGTCCTGAAAGGAAACACGATGCTAAGAAGAAAGGTGGACATGTAGACTATTGGATACCTTTGTGCCATTATACTCCATTGATACCCTCCAGATCAATGGCAGAATTCATATTTCAGAGATATCGCAAGGAAATATTGCAAGAAAAGAGCTGGTCGCGAAGAGAAACGTAAACATTTAGCCTTTACAACTCCGCACTAACTTTTGGAGTTATATCCCCTGAATCCACATTAATTTTGGGTGTGCTATGTTTTTGAATATGGATACATTACTAGCACTGACATTTTAAGGGTTTTAGAGATATTGATATAAAATTTTCAGGGTATTTGCATGAAAGGATGTAGAAAAATATAGATATATTTTCTTTGCTGTGCATATAAAAAAATTGAGAAAAAATAAAAACATGAAAATAAAAAATATACGACAAAATTGTTGAAAACGATTCCTACCCATCACACCGTGAAAGCCTTTAAAAGGGAGTCTTGTCCAGTAAGACAAATACCAAGGTCGCTTTATCAAACCTATCAATAAAAGCAAGGATAAAAATGCTTTCATTTCTCCAAAGCAAATGTTTTTAAAAGCTCTGATTTTTGAGGTAGGCTTTACTGTGTCACATAAATTTGTTTTCAAATTCGGTTAGTTTCCACTGGCATTAGCTGAATAAATTTGTCAGGGAAAAAAAACGAAAAACGTCTACCTCACTAGCGTCTTGATCAATATTTCTAGGTTTAGAAGTATAGGAAATCTCTGGTAGCCACGAGTAATCGTATGTTTGTGATGGTTTGAAAATTCCTCCTTCATGGTTGAAATTACTTTCAGTCTTACTGTCACACACACATAACCAATATCTGCATGGGTAAATCCGAGAAATTTTTCTTCGTCGCTCCCACTGTCCATAAAAGTTCCTGTATCGACGTAACAGATCCACATCTTGCCCTGGGGTGGTGTTGCCATTCTGATCGAAAAAACGAACGTTTTTAAAACACTTCATTAAAATTCGCTGATAAAATAACTTATTTCAATTAGGACAAAATGACTGACATCCGGTCATTCCCAGTTCATCTCACAAGCTGAATGTTGTCATTTCTGTAGTAATAGGTTATTTTTAGAAATGTATTTCCCTTTTGAAACAAAGCGCTTTCACTCGGCTAACATGTCCGCTCGGTGAATATTGAGAAAGTGTATCGCCCGAGGACATGTATGCCTGCATAGTAGTAAAGGTGAAAGAGAGGCGGTTTTCAGCAAGCAAACAGACATTCGCATGGAACTGGAGAAATTTACCTTTTTTAATTCTTCGTGTTGAAATGAGAGAAACATCGGATCCTCGTAGATACTTGGAACAAGGAAGTAGACCATTCATCAACTGTAACCCCTCAAATCATCCCTTTGTCTTTTTCTCTCTCTTTTCATCTCCTTCTTTCTTTCTCTCTCCCTCATCTCTGTTACTATAAACAAAATGGTTTCTTCCCTGTACGGATGAGTTTATCGGGCTTACCTTGGCCCGTCGTTTTCTTTCTTTAATATAATAATAACATTTCCTTTGTCTCAAGAGAATCTTCTACAATTAGAAAGATCTGTGTGGCAACATCTCCTAATTGCCGTTGTTTTCAGG
>OZ010589.1:38925097-38952597 GCA_963932145.1 Acanthosepion lycidas
ATTAGTAATAAAACCCCCCACAATCACTAAACGTGGCAGAAACATCACTTCACTGGCCGAAATCAATGCGGGACTATAATAGTATAAAACATTCATTCATCCCAAGTACTCACACTGACATGCACTCATTCAGACACGACAACAAATACGAAACCACTCACGCGAAACGAAAGGCGCCACGCATCCACCAGCGAACTGACATCACTGACCACCTAACGAGGGAGGGGATGGGGAATTAAAAACTTAAAAGTAGGGACAGAAATAAAAGGGCCCAATGAGCATACATACCATAGCGAAGAGCTCATCCGAACAATTACCATGAATGTATTTATAAGAAAGACACAGATAGGCAACTTTATGGGGGTAAACAGGTCGAACCGCCAAATCAGGATCAATAATATTACTGATTATTCTTTGGATCGTATCAGAGTTTAGATAAATATTAGGTTATTTTTGCACCAACTTAATAGTTGATCATATTCTAGGTATTATATAGGTATATATATATATATATATATATATATATATATATATATATATATATATATATATATATATATATATATATATATATAAAGAAATATAGTCTTAAGGTGTGCTATATTTATGGAATAAAGTGCTCAATATCAGAGATAGAGCGTGTGTAAATATAAAAGTTCATATATATATATATATATATATGTGTGTGTGTGTGTCTGTGTGTATATATATATATTAGGTTGGTGCAAAAATAATGACGTAATAATGTCGTTTTTTGACATATTTTTTAACGTCAAAAAACGGCATTATTACGTCATTATTTTTGCACCAACCTAATAAATAGCAAATCATGTTATTTTACTCACAATCATACCTACTCTCTTCTTACAATGGACGTTTCGTCCTTTCTTCTCGTTTTCCTTTAGTTTTATTTTGGTGCCAGCTATCACTACTGCCTTATTTGCATATATTATGCAGTTATGTTATTAAGACTGTGACTCCCAATAATGTATCCTGTTAGGAATTTTTTATTCTTTTAATCATGGCTATCGGCAGTATTATCTTTTCAAATATAAATCCTCCCAATAGTTAGAGTTTCTTTATTTGGTTCATTCTGAAACCCGTTTTCATTTGTGTAGCTCGAATCTTGAAAACAATTCTTCTTTCTAACGACCATACATTCCATCTTCTTACAATTAATTAGTCCCCTTATTTTCTCTTTACTTTCCTACCTTTTCTAAATTGTTCCTTTTTAGTGTGTTATGTGAGTATCTTCAGTTTTGTCTTTCAATAATAAATACTTATAGGACATCTAATGTTCTTCGAAAGGCTTGATTATTCAAATAAACCGTGTTTCTACTGTGAATGTAGTAAGCACCTCAGCATTTAGATCAGAGCTCTTGAATAAAGAGAAGGAAACAATGTATAATATATAATATAGTATACGATGTGCAGTACACGAAATAAATGACTATTCAAACCATCGAAGTGTTTTCATTATAAAAATTTCGCTAATACCATTTGACATTCATTCTACAGTGTAACTCGGATATAAGAGACCCGGATATAAGAGAAACCCGGATATAAGAGAGATTTTATCTGGTTCCAAATTAGAGCCATACTTACCTAAACAAAATAGACCAAACCCGGATATAAGAGAAACCCGGATATAAGACACTTCTTCTCCGGTCCCGACAACTCTCTTATATCCGGGTTACACTGTATTTGAAACCAAGAAACGATTACGTTGCTCATCGCTTCAAATTGCTTGTTACCTATATCTGCATTTATGTATCTAGGGCCAGGTAACCTGACGGAATCAATTCTTCGACAAGATGCCAAAATACTTACCTTAAATTTCATATTTATTCTGTAGACCGAAGGTATTCAAATTAGATCTAACAAGTGTTATGTTGATAATATGTATAATTAAATAAAAGTCATTTTCCCTTCTATAATGGTAACAACCTTAGCATTTTGATTACAGCTTATGAGTAAAGGGAAGTAACAGCCTTAGCATTTTGATTACAGATTGTGAATAAAAGGAAGTAAACAATGTTTTTTTCTAGTATATCTTGAAATTCTAACAAACATGATGTAAATAAATCTCTCAAATTATTTAAACTATCGAATTACAATTTAAATTCGATTTTTCTAATATCATTTTACGAAAGAAGTAAACCTCTCAAACGAATCAACAATAGCCTAGCACTGAGTAAAAAAGGAATAGGAACTGGCCCACGCAATATAAACTGGTTTATATCTGCAAACAGAATAGTTACCATATTTAAATACATAGTTTAATACTGAAAAAAGTAATCCATAAATAAACACAATGACATATCCTTATGTTATCGATCAACAAACTACATTCAATCAATAGGTTTCTCGATTGGTGCCATACGAACGATCTGAAAATGAAAGTCGGAAAAAAATTACCCTAATGCATTTGGAAAAGCCATGACGCCAATTCTTCCGCATCTTGTTCTTTCGCCAGACAGAGATGCGGGGTGGGGGATGAGCAACTCAGTCAAGTCTGAACCGTATATGTAATTTCTAATAAAAAAAAATATATTCTTATTTAAAAGCATAAAACATAACTGTACGGATACGATTTAAGCTCCTAAAAGCAAAGTCTGACACAAGGACATTATTTATTGCAAAACCAAACCATTAACCTGTTCACATCGGTTACAGCTAGACATAATTTTATTTGCATCACTTGTAGCCAGACAAACTTGCCTCCGGGGTAAGTAACAGTCTAACTCTCTGCCTTCGAGCGGAAAGGAACCCGGACGAGGCTCCGCCGAAGGGCAGAGTCTCGTTCGGGGTGGTTGACTCCCCTTGAACTCGTTTATGCGGGTTCAAAGAGGAAATATTTTTGGCCGAGCCTACGGGCTCGGAAATCCCACGTTAAACCCGGCCTTGTGCCATATGTAACCCTCGTTGGGGGGGGGGGGGTAAATATTACTTGTAGCCAGACAAATATCTTTGTTGTAATTATCAGGACGTTTCGTCGAGAAATTTGATCTTCTTCATGGGTTTGTCGAACCCGGTAAGCTTCAGGGTGCTTCGAACCGAATCTTTTATTCAATCGAGAATGTTTCCATTCTAATATCAACAGAGAAATGGATATTAGTTTAACTGTTAATAATTTAAATAATAACTGCTCATGCCAGAAAGTCCGATAGAGATTTTTTTCAGTTGCCCCTATTTGCCTCGATACCAGTATAATTTATCACCAATTGTATAGTAACGTATAATATCAATAATTGTATAATTACTGCTTTGAAAGCAAAGTGTTTAAACAGTCTTCATCAGATGAAATCCACCTAATAAACACCAGAAATGGGATATAACTAAGCTTTATTAGATTGTCTTCACAGTATAAGAATAAAAAAAAATACAATCATTATTTGATCTTTGAGATTTCTTGTGTAACAACGAACCTTTCTTCCAGTAAAAAGTAAGTGAGATGAATAGTTGAACAATATACGACAAAACTTGAAACTGTGAGTGTTACCAGGGGAATATGATATATAGGTTGGTTGATTTCTTCTTTTTACAGCTTATCAAACTTTTGCAGGTTATTTAATGCCAGAAAATATTTATAGATTTTAAGAACATTTTGGAGATAATAATGATTTACTGATACAAGTCCTAATCATTAAACCAAAGATGGAAACGAGAACAGGTAAATTCAGACCTTCCACAAGGACTTCAATTTCGGACTGCCTCTGACTCGACTCTTGACTCGACTTGAACTACTCACGTGGGCATCATGTGGCACAAGGCCTTTTTAACGTGGCGTCTCCGAGCCCGTGGGCTCGTCCAAAAATATGCCCATTGAACCCGTATAAACGGGTTCAGGGTCGGTTTACCTCCCCGAAAGAGAATCCTCCCTTCGGCGTAGCCTCCTTCCGGTTCCTCCCCGCCCGAAGTCAGAGAGTTCAATCGATCAGCCGGTCGACCGAGATCGACTTGAACTATTGACTCTCTGCCTACCTTTGAATTGCAGTATTTATTAAGTATGGAATAGTCCATTATTATTATTATTATTATTATTATTATTATTGGTAAGATCCCATAACAGAAAGGAAATTACAAAACCTCCTACAGAATGTAGCGAAGGAGGGCGAGAAGAAGGAACTTAGCATAAACTAGTAAAAGACAGAATGCATGGTCATCAGTAAAAAGATGAACCCGAAATGGGATATACAGCCCGGGAACACTAAAATCAAACAGGTGCGGAAATTTATATATCTGGGAAGTGATCTGACAGAGGGAGGTAAGTGAGACACTGAGATCCGAAGAAGTATTGGAATGGCCAAAGTCGCATTCCAAAAGCTAGAAAGAGAATTACGAGACAGCAGGTTTTCGTCGGTAACAAATAAAAGAGTAATGAACTGCTACGTGATATCTGTCCTCCTTTACGGCAGCGAATGTTGGACGGTCTCCTCAAAGATGAAGATGAGGCAACGGAGGTATGGTTATACAGAAAGATGATAAGTATACCATGGACCGAACGTTTGAGCAATGATGAGGTTTTGGAGAGGATGCAAACAAGGAGGAAGCTTATAATTAAGATCAGAAAGAGGCAGCTCAAAATTTCTGGTACACGTAATGAGAGAAGAGGGCTTGGAGAGTCTGATACTCGCAGGACGGATAGATGGAAAGAGAGACAAGGGAAAGCAACGCGTGACATACCCTATCGGGCTTAAGCAAGCTGGTGGCAGGACAAGGTCTGGGAGAAGTAGCAGAAGAACAAAACATATTGAGAACTACAAGAGACAGGAGGTGGTGGAGAGCTATGATCGCTTTCGTACTGAAGGGACACGACACATAAAACAAATGTTTGATGTCAAACAACTCAAGTGAGCGTTCTCTGATGTTTTTACTCGTAGGCCTTGCTCCGTGTTTTGACTATCCGGAAACTGTAAAGAGTGTCTTACTCTCCTTGATAGAGAAAATCTTTTCTGTCGCTATATTTCTTTTATCCTTAATAGTCTCCTTGAATACTAACGCTGAGGAAGTTAACCATCAACTGCTCTGCCATTTGATGGCTATGATGGGTACGTACGTGTGTTAGAAGCAAGCGGAGGACATTTTGAATAGTTTTATGAATTGTTGTACAACGATGGCCTTTTAAAAATATGTTTATATGGACATTTTACCTTGATTTGGTGTCAAGAACCCGCCCCCAAAGTTTGTAAAAGTATTTTTGAATTGTATCTTGGTTTGTACATTTAAAAGCGCCTACCTTAAACTTAATAACTCAAAAACGAAGGATTTGCAGACATATCTGTATATGAACTTTTGTGTCCTTCTTTCATTGTAAGGAACCCGCTCCCAACATTTGTCCAAGTAATTTTTATACACCCTATGTATACAGCGAATACTGTGGATGACTATATGTATATACTCTCAGAGACCCTTCGATAGAGCTCTCTAGAGAAAAGGGTAAATTTAATAAAAACTGGCTGCTACTGCTGCTATGAAAGCATTGCTCTTCTAGTACAAATTGAGTTCTCTTAGCCACTGGCGTATTTCGTATATAAAAAACGCTATAATTTCCATGTCTCTATGACGTGCGCCGGCGGCTTAGGGGTAGGATCTCTGACTGATGTCAAATCGGTCGAGTTTTGATCCCGGCTTGAGGCAATCGGATATCTAGACACACTGAAGAACTGTAATACAGCTAAACAGTCTGGATGACTATATATATATATATATATATATATATATATATATATGCCAACGAGAAGGAAGATTATTCATGCCATTGCTAGAATTCTTGGAATCTAAATAATTTTATGTTGATGAAATCGTGGGTTTAGATGATGTCCATATGTTTAGCAAAAATACCAGCCTGAATATTCGAGAAATCTTATTAAAGAAAAATAGGCGCCTTCCGGCAGGATTCGAACCTGCGTCCTCCTACATGTTTTATTTATTAACATTTTTGAAAGTGTTTTATGTTGATAAAACTTTTCGTTTAGAAATTATTCGAAAATTTAACGAAAAGGAAATTAATTTGCGATAAAAAAAAATGGCGGAAAGGAAATCAGTTCGTGACAGGTGTTATGTATATGGTGTATAAATAAAAACTTTAAAACCCAAAGCATATAACCTTTTTTCAAATTATATGTATAATACATAGTTCAGAGAATAAAGCTATTCTATTAAGGATGGACGAACGGACAGTGAAAAAGTTAAAAGAAAGAGGAATCGGCGAAACGAGATCGAATTCAGTCCGAGTTCTTTTACCATTCACGCAAATACCCCTGGGGAAAATGTGAATCTCTCCTGTCCCTTCAGCAATCGGCTAAATAGAAGGTCTCACTAGGCTCCCATTTGTCTTGCAGTAATGATCTGTCTAGGAATGGGGTTCCCAAACGCGCTCGTCTACAACTTGAGAATACCACAATTTACGGTAACATCTGAAGTAGTATTAGGTTGGTGCAAAAATAATGACGTAATAATGTCGTTTTTTGACGTTGAAAAATACATCAGAAAACGACATTATTACGTCATCATTTTTGCATTAACCTACTAATTTCATCTTGCGGTGATGCTGTTACTAGAAACCTGTAAGTCTCTATGGGCAACTATATTACATATATTACAAATTATGTGTAATATTTCTAATTGCGATAGATAATACATGATAAATACAGAGAAAAATATTTAATCTTATACACACAAAAAATAAACATACACACTCACATAGATAGATAGATAGATAGATAGATAGATAGATACGTACTGAGTGAGATAGATACAGAGTGAGGTATATAGATACATACTGAGTGAGACTGACAGATAATGTACTGAGATAGATAGATAGATAGATAGATAGATAGATAGATAGATAGATAGATAGATATATTTTTAGGTATGCTATATTTATAGGTTAATGTTGAAACTTGACTAATGTATGGAATAATAATGCAACACAAAATGTACTTAGAACAAAATGTATTGAAACAAGAAAGTGTACACAATATTTACATATAGTCTTTTGTATATTCCTGGGAAGACCGTTCCTGGAGAATGTGTTGACTGAGTCGCAGTCGGGCAGAGTCTCTGGTTGAATCTCTTGATTCCTCCCCTATCTTCCCGGTACCAACCATATTTATATGGTCGGTACTCCACTATGCAAATTAGGTGGATCCTACCACAACAGTTAAAGTGCTCGATATCAGGACTAGAACGTATGTAAATATAATAGTGGGCATTGCAGTCAACACGGTCAAGAGGCAACAGTCTGTTTCATGCTTAAACGCAATCTCCAAGTCATGTGCCTTATTTTGGCTCGACTATTTAAATACGCTGGTCAGCAATATATTATGGGTAGTTCTATTCAATTATACTAACGGTCACTGGGTGGGATGTAGCGATTATGTTTCGAATTATTTCGGGGACTATTGTGTGGAAATAATTGTGGATCCGACTGCAGCATTATTCCTATTTTATTATTGATTTCGTTGTTATGTGTTGTTGATTATAATTATTACTTAAAAGTAAATCCATTAATACTTTAGAAATTTCTTTGTTTACATTTCGGATACAAAACGGAAAAAAAGTTGTCTTTCCAGAAACATCTGAGCCAGCAAAGTGTGTTTATCTTAAAAGGGAAAGTAAACATTTCTAGGCTTTTCACTCTCTGTACCCAACCGGTTTAAGGGATGCCGTACCAAACAATGGAACCCTCTTGAGTGCGCAGGCCGATAGATATACACTGCGTGCCAAATTATTATCGAGATAACTTTTTTAGAATATTTCAAAAACCGTCCGATCAATTCACACAAAATTTCCACACAATGTTGGCAAAACAGTCCTGTGCAATCACTGAAATTTTCATATTGATCTGCGCAATGTAAACAAACTGGCGCCATATTTGTTATCAGCACGGTGATTTGAGCGTGCCAAATTATTAGAAAAGTGTAAGAATTTAGTGAAAAGATGGGCCGTAGAAGCAGTTTAAGGGATGCGGAAAAGAAAAGTATCACCTCAGGACTCTCAAAAGGTAAATCTATCCTAGAAATTTTAAAATGATAGGGAGGTGTCATCAAACACTGAGAATGTTCACCGCCGACCCTACACAAGTACGCAAAAGAGCAGATAAAGGCAAGCCGAGGGTTATTTCACATCTTCTTATGTCACGACTTAAACGTGAGTCCACGAAGAACCCTGGACTTACCAGTCAAGAGCTTTTCAGTCGCATTGGGGATCCTACTGTGTCTAAAAGTACTCGGTGTCGGTATCTGTGGGAAATAGCAACAACTGTATCGAAGCCTCCGTTGACGAGAAATCACATTCGAAATCGATTGAAATGGGCCGAGGACAATATGAAGATTGACTTCTCTAGTTTTGTTCACAGACGAAACTCGAGCAACACTTGATGGGCTAGATAGATGGTGCAAAGGCTGGGTAATCAACGGACAGAATCGCCATCAGTGTTTGAGACACCAACAAGGCGGTGGAGGCATAATGATCTGGGGTGGTATTATTGGAAAAACATTAGTAAGCCCATGGAGAGTACCAGATGGCGTTAAAATGACTGCTGATGCATACATAGCGTTTATGAAGGAGCATCTTGAACCGTGGATGAAAAGGCGAAGAGTTGCCTTCAGAAGGGCCATTGTTTTTATGCAAGATAATACTCCCTCACATACTGATCACAAGACTACTGAATATTTGAAACAGTTAAGCTTCGATGGACATCGAAAAATGAAGTGGCCAGCAAATTCTCCGGATTTGAACCCATATCGAAAACCTTTGGAGCATCATGAAGCGAAGACTGTACGCCAACGCACGACAATTTAGGAGCAACGCTGAGTTGTGGGAAGCAATTCTTGACATATCTCGTGGCATTACAGCAGATGACATCCTCCAATTAACAAATTCTATGGATCGTCGACTTCTTCAAGTAATTTCAAAATAGGAAAAGCACATTCCCTATTAATTTGTTTAAAACTGTGCCTTTGTTTGTATCTGTTATTATTTGTTTGATTATCTTAGTTATTAGCTTCCTTTGATCATAAACATTCATGTGCAACATTAATAAACGTTTTGTTTGCTAAATTCTGGGAATTTTGCTAAACCTTTCTAATAATTTGGCACGCTCAAATCACCGTGCTGATAACAAATATGTCGCCAGTTTGTTTACATTGCGCATATCAGTACGAAAATTTCAGTGATTGCACAGGTCAGTGTTGCCAATATTGTGTGAAAATTTTGTGTGAATTCATCGGACGTTTTTTGAAATATTAGAAAAAAGTTATCTCGATAATAATTTGGCACGCAGTGTAATATGAAATGTTTAAAATACGTTTATCTTAAATACGGGTATCCACTAAGATAACGTTTGAAGGAATAATATGTACATATTTGTGTATATATAATATATCTAAAATAAGTAATATACAAAAAGTCTGAGAAAAATTCATCAGCACTGGTCATATAAAAAACACTACGATACATATCAATTCGGTATTTATCTCCTAAACACACTCATTATCCAGCATCGTTTCCATTGATAGAAGCATTCCTGGAATTCCTTTTTTTTTTTTTTGGAATAGCGCGCAGCTGCCTAGTCGCATTATCTTGGATTTTCTTGATGTTTCTGAAGAGGAAAATGTGCCAAGAGATAGATCTGGGGAATATCATGATTGTTGAACCTGGGGAATTTTTTCCCTGGCTAAAAATTGGTGCACAAGCCATGGTCACAGATGGAAGCGCTGCAGTGTGGTGAAACGACCACACACTACGCACTTTCCCTCCAAACACTGCTGTAAACAACAGAAGTGTGCGAGTACATTATAGGTTATTGTCCATGCCCTACAATCTGTAGCAAGCGACGTAACTCTGCTGATTAGGCAGCCACTTTAAAGGTTTTTCCGAGACTATAATTTAAACATAATTAGGGTGATTTTTCTTCTAGATCTGTTATTTTTCGTCAGCATAAAATGCCTGGATGCTTGATTAATCTAACGACATATCAACATTTATTGGGCTATTTTTGTCAAATACGAATCTTATTGGAGAAAAATCTCTTATAAGTAGACATATGTGAAGCAAATTATTATACGTCGACATATGTGAAAAAGATTCCTCTAAGTAGACATATGTGAAGAAAATTACTATAAGTATAATTCGAATATACGCTTTAAAGTAGGCGCCCAAGGGGGTCGTCAGTGATGTCTTGATTTGGTTCATCAGGGAGTTTCGGGTCTTTCAACATCATACTCCCCATCACCAAATCGACCCAATCAGGGGAGATCAACCCCTGATTCCCCCTTCCGATTAAACGCTAACATCTACTCTGGCCTTTTTAAAGAATAAAAGGAAGAAAGACCACATATTCCGCGCATCCGATTGGATGTTTGTAACAACCAATCCGCTGCGCGGACTAATTTTTTAAATGGCCCTCGGTGGGGACTGGCTTCTTTTCTTATTTCGGTGGATTGCAGTTTCGATGGATAACCGAGGAGGTAATCTTAATGTTCCTAAATCTTACCCTTTTCCTAAAGTATTGTAAGGTTTAATTATTTGCCGTTTTTATTTTATTTGTACTTTTTTCTTTTCTTTTGGCGGGGATACTTGAACTCAACCCTATTATCACATTTTATCGTTTAGCCTGTTTCTTAACTTAATTGCACGTTAACTTGAAATAGATGTATTCGCAAAATTAAGGTAATAATTGTCCATAAACATGGCATATATATATATATATATATATATATATTTCCCGTACATACAAAAATGAAATTAAAAATAAAATAAAATAAAATAAAAGTACAATAAGCACTATAATATTCCTTAACATTGATTTAAACTATATACAAATTTGAAGTCGTTAAGTATAATAGAGTATATCAAGTATTAACGAAGCTTAAAACCGATGACAAACTAATAAAATAAAAATAATATACAAATATCATTAGTTTGTCATATGGCAATGATCGAGAGAAAAAACACTATAAATACACTATATACGCGTTATGATTACGATTTAAAATATACAAAAATGCGAAATGTTCGTATAAATGTAAAATTAAAAAAAAAAAATAGACAAAAGATCTTACATTCGAATAAAAAAAAATAGGTAAAAAGTGTAACGTTCAAATAAAAAAAAAGTAGATATATGTTAAACAAATTTTATGGGTAGACATGGGTGATGAAAATTATTATAGGTAGACATATGTGAAGCATAAGTTAAACATAGGTCCCCACAAGTCAAAAATTCAGACATTGCCCTATTTTATACTTGATTCAAAAAGATGAATATATTAGGTTGGTGCAAAAATAATGACGTAATAATGTCGTTTTTTGACGTATTTTTAACGTCAAAAAACGACATTATTACGTCATTATTTCTGCACCAACCTAATAGTCTCGGTTTACATACGAGTCAAATGGTTAGATTGTCCTTATATATATATATATATATATATATATATATATATATATATATATATATAATGAAAAACAAACCACTTTAAGGTACCATTACATTAATTTATTTCACCTAAATCCTGTTTTAAGGATTCAGGATCATCAGGTAAAACTTCCAACAACGAATTGAGAGGAAAAATGGGATTAGAAATTGGTGGCTAGTGTAATTTTTGTAATTTAATAGAGGGGGTTGAGAGCGGTAGTTAAACAGACAATATAAAGTATAGGGAGGGGTTAATTTGATATCTCTCTTAAGTATGTTTTATATATGTGAGGAAGCTATGTCGTTATACCTCCTTAACTTTACTGTTGATATATTTCATGTCCCACTGACCGAACCAGATAGGGGATATTTCTGGATTGACTTCGTATAATTATATTTTTATATGACTAAAATGTGGTATTATAAAACGGCCATTATATTCGGTATGGCGACGTATGTTAGCATCTCTTCATCTTTAGACCATTTTAAATATTACGCAATTGAAAAGAATTCCACCTTCACAACCCCATCCAACGCCAGTTGGGCCGGGTGTGTAATTAAATTCTTCGAACCGTTAGTGCCTTTGGTCTAATAGATGGTCCGTGTAATTATACAGCCCAGCTGACAAGCACTAACAACAACTTCAGTCCGATGCCAATGTCTTACCAATCTAAGCCAATCGAATTTTGATTAACGACTTGTTTCAGTCGTAAGGGCTGATCGCGTTAAATTCAGATTAATTAAATTTTGTCTAGATCGAAGACCAATTGTACATCCTCAAAAATTCATGAAACGACGCTGAAATATTAACAGCAATTTTCATGATGCAAAACATTGCAGGTTTAAATATTTACGGTCGAAATAAATGTTTACATATCTAATTATTTACGACGTTTTGATTAAGTCCGCAGAATGTTCCCTTCGTTGCCAGAATATTTTAAATGTAGACGACCAACCTTGAAAGTTGATATTTGAAATGCTGGCTTAACCACAATCGCAGTAATACACAAATACGCACTGCACAACTAAAAGGTCTTTATAATCATATTCATATGCATTTACTTACTTATTCAGTACAGTATTGATAAATTAAAGAAGCTGTCGTAGTGGTGTTTTCGGTTGCTATATCTGGTAACTACACTCTCTTGCGTACTATAGATGTATCAAATTGTTAAAAGAAAAATCAGTAAGCTATATTGTTATTCCAAATATATTTCGGAAAACCGAAGAGGTTTGGTTTGGTTTATTTTGTTTTACGGCATATCAACTTCAATGTGTGATCTAATGTTGAGAAGATTTTTAGGATAGGTTTATATGAACACAATATGTATTCTTTGTAAGAAAACAGTTTGTAGATCAGGCCTCATTCCGTAATTTTGTAAAGAAGTATTTGGCGACAGTTAAATGTATTGCGTGTAACATATTTTTTAAATGTATTGCTAGTATTTCTACCAAAAAAATCTATTTTTATACAATCATTGTTTTTTTTACCCCAGTTTAGGGGTTAACTATTTGCCCATTGTTGGAACACTGGCTGGTGTTAAAAACCCTGGTGAGGGTAGACCTGGTAACGGCAGCAATAAAGAGATGGCTCCACGCTCTTCAGAATCTCAGGATCAGAAACCTTGCATCGGGATGTAGTCTATCTTCATACCCAGGGCGGTCCAGAATCTTATTCCTCCCTACACAGCCTCACACACACACACACACACACACTATATATATATATATATATATATATATATATATATATATATATATATATATATACTAGTGTATTTAGGTAGCAAATTCTTTTTAGACATGTCTGATTAAATAAATAACAAACATTATATCTGCTTATTTTTGGCATAATCCTTTCATATGCACGAATATTGTTCCGAGTATTACAATTAAATGAGTAACAGTGAAAATAAAGTGATTTGTAATTTATTTAATCAAGACATATATATATATATATATATATATATATATATATATATATATATATATATATATATATACCAAAAATTATCAGATCAAGCGTTTTTATTCCCAGACGATATAGGCCAAATTTGGCTTATATTGCCAAAGGATACCTAAAGGCTGAAACCATGGTAGTGTGGTTGGCTGATCTTCTGTTCTTTTTAAATTTAAAAGCTTTGCACGTTAAATATTTTAATTTATATTTTCTTTATAGGTATATTGAGCACTTTTTGATACAACTGTTTCTTGGTCTAATTTAACCCTAACCAATAACTTTGATAATTATATATATATATATATATATATATATATATATATATATATATATATATATATATATATATATTGTATGAAAATCTCAGATTACCAGGTTTCTTGCCTCGCTTTCTAAGTATGGATCTGGTGAGTATGAGGTTCATTTCGAAGATGAAATAATTAAGGCCAATTAATGATTTAATTTTAATTTCCTGTCTTCTGTCTCTTCTATATTTGGGTAATCAAATTCAAAGATAAGAATGGTCAAATTCCAATCACCGGAACTGCAATACTAAAATTAGAATTTCAAATTCACCTCACGATTTGATTTAATCCTGATCGCAACTAATGAAGCTCTAATCAAGTGTAAACCAATTGTCGATGTAATTGTAAACCTTTACAGTCAGGGGCATTTTCAGTAAATAACTATTCAAATCTTATATAAAAGTAGCCTGCTACTGTCTGTCGACGTGGCTGGAATTGATTTATTTAAATAAAATTTTTTACTTTAGCTTGCTGAAAAAAGATTCATTGTCTTGTATTTTTCTCATGTTTGTTTCGAATAGACTTACAGCAATCGGTAACGGACACTTTTTAACCTCCAGGATAATGACCTGTTGCACCTACTCGGGTTAAAGTTTTCCGCTGATATGAAATGGAATGATTATATTAAATCAATTTCTAGCTCCGTTACTATGAAAGTTGGTTCATTCTCGCAAGAATCTATCTTAGGCATTTATACATTCATGCAATTGGTCGGGTGCTACTGCTATGTATCTAGAAATCTCTATCTATAAAAGGCAGGATGTGTGTGCGTGTGTGTAACGAATGCACAGCCGGGATTTTCGACGGATTTGCACCAAAATGTACATGCACATGCTCCAAGTTAGCGGGAAGGCCAGAACCGACTTTGCGTTTCCCAACTCAAATCGATAGTGGAAATAATCGATTTTTTAATCTTCTACGGCAGTTTTCATGTAGTTTGTGGCCATTTTCTACCGGCCAGAGTGAGAGCCTATAGCTGGCTGCCACGAATAGGCAGGAAGATTCTATTGGCCAGCGTGAGAGCCAACAGCTGACTGACATGAATGTTAACTTGCATGCTAGCATGCAAAAAAAAATCGGTAGCTGCATTCGTCACAAGTGGGAAAAATTTAAATCTGCATGGCACTTCACTCCAATTGGCTCATTCGCTTGCTAAAAACTCAACGTTGATTCTGATTCCGCAGAACTGGGTTGGGTGTGAAAAAGTATTTGTTGCTAACATTCTTTTTTCATTCGGTTTTTCCAGTTACGAGTCCTTTTTTAAAACTTTTTTTAAAGTTTTGTGTTCATTTTGTTTAGTTCTTTTTTCGTATCAGATTTAATGTTTAGTATAGAGCTTAGAAAAAATTCACAGTGTGATATAGACAAGAAGTAAGGCATATAGCAACATCAGCACGGCAAAGGGCACTCCTTTAAAGGCAAAGAAGGGCAAAAATATTTTAAGTCAAGTGATACCGATTGCTGTATGAGTCGTTCGATTTTTGAATCAAGCACGGACAACGCGGGGCCATGCTGCTAGTAGTAACATAAAAATGGATTTTTTTATTATAGATTTCAAACTCTTTTTATTTTAGAAGATTCTTACATGAAACAATGTTAAGTAAACCAACCTTACATATTAATACTGCTGTAACGAATTTAATACTAAGTCTCCTGCTATTAACCTCTCTCTCTCTCCATCCCTCTCTCTCCCTCTCTCCCTCTCTCTCTCCCTCTCTCTCTCCCCCTGCCTCTCTCCCTCTCTCTCTCCCTCTGCCACTCTCTCTCCCTCTCTCTCTCTATCTCTCCCTCTCTCTCTCCCTCTCTCTCTCCCCATCTCTCTCTCTCCATTTTAAGAGATTCCTAGAAACGCGTCGAATAAATATTGCGAGCCTCAATCTCGGGATTTCTTAAAGTACATAAAGCACAACGCCCTTGTATGAAGGGGAAAACCACCATGTTTTATGAACGTTGATACCAAGAGCCCCAAATTCTGAGAAGAGGCTGTAAGATCTCATGCCAAGGAGAGGCGAAATGTGTGGCTTATTTAAAAGAATGGAATCCTCTAGAAGAAAGGAAGAACGTCAATATTATCGGTCCTAATTTGGCATCTCGACTTACATTCTCACCGCTGTAACGTAACTTCCCTGAGTCTTTCTCTGTAAATATTTTCATGGCATCTGTTATGTTAAGACTTCCTCCTTGGTACCCCGGCTTTTCGAATTTAAGCGCAGCACTACATTAACTTGGGTTCATCATTTTGCAGTTGAAATTGCTAGGTTTTCTATGAGAACAGCTTCTTCTCTCGCACTTGTGGAACTGTCTTCCGGTTTCTGACTTTCCAGTTAACTTTAATGTTCAAAAATGTAAATGTAATATCTATCGTTATCTCCTGTTTTCTTAATACCTATTACTTTATTATTCCTTAACCTTTGAGGCGAGCGTTCTTGAACAAATTTAGCCCTTCTGCCTGAGATCCTGAGTGAAAATTCGCAAATATTAGGTTGGTGCAAAAATAATGTCGGTTTTTGACGTTAAAAAATACGTCAAAAACCGACATTATTTTTGCACCAAACTAATAATTGGTATGTAATGTTTCCCGGTTGATATAAAAATAGTTCCAAGTGCTTATCGACCGTTCAACCGGTGGCTGAGCATTAAGTCATTTTTTCTACCACTGTTCAACCGGTGACTGGTCATTTTTCTCTACTACCGGTGAAGCCGTGGTCAGGACTCAAAAGTTTAATAATTTTTTTTTTTTTATTTGTGTCATATTCTTCCACACCTTGTAACCCCTTATATCTTAGGGGCTTCATTGCTGTACTTGGGGTGAAATGAGTTATGATATTTTCAAATCAAGTGTTTAATGTTCATATATTGATAGTATTTCCAAACATGATTTTTGTTTGATCTGCTTTTTGGTCTTTTTTTGGGGGGGAGTAACTCAATTTCCGCCAAGCAAGGCCATAACGGCACTAAATGGCAAGGGGGGCTACTGAGAGTGAAAGAGAAGGAAAATACCTTAGAAGGAACAACAAACCCAATAATAATACAAATTTCAGAGTTTAAATGGAGATGTTAGAAGTATAGAATTGAAGTAGAATCTCGAAGGAACAGGAAACCCAATCCTAAATAGTCGTAGTGACCTTAAAGATAGTAGCAGTATCATTTCTAAAATAAAGCTATCGGTAGAAACTTTAAAATAATAATAATGTGATAACAGCTTTAATAAATCTTGTACCAGCAGAAGCTCGAATATATAAAAAAAAACACGTGAACCCTAAAGTAATTTCCACTCTCCGGGTTCCCCCTCTTTCGAACTGCTAACATGAACTTTTCCCGCTGAAGCTACAAGGGCTGCGAATGCTTCACCATAAAACACACCAACACAGTAAGTTCTAACTATAACATATAATGAACATTTCGCTTTGTATACAATTTACGTCTAACAAAAGAAACTCTTGTTTTAAATTTTTCTTTTGTTAATTTTGTTTTAATAAATATTATTTGGTATTGTAAATCAGTTGGTCAGTTATTTTGTGCATGTACCTTTTGTTGCAGTTTTTTGTGTATGTCTATACCAGTGAGCTAGCCTAAATGAGCTGACTCATTTTATAGTTCACCAATAGAAGGGTTAACCAATCAGAAAGCTCAAAATATTCAATGCGACGTGTATAAAGGCAGCCACATTTTTTCTCCCAAATTGTCTGCACTGCCAACCTGATATCGAAGACTTAAGGAATTACTTAGCAACCGCTACTTTCTCTGAATCTTCACGGCCGACCTCTGATATTGAACAGATTACGGAATTCACTGAATTCCCTATTCAGAGACCGCGGCAAACATGGTCAACACCTTTTACACCACCATTATTCCATATGCTATAAAATGTACCCGTAAGAAACCTTACACATTTAGATATTGAAGTAGCTAATCAATAAACAGGAAACGAGGGATAAATTTCTACACCTGTTTAATTTTCCAAACGTTGCGCCCTCATCTGTCAATAACATCACAAACATGAGCCTTCCTTGTGGTGTATTATAAAACCTTACAGCCACTAATGAATAACTTCAAATAAAAACACGTATAATAAGCTGAAATGCATATGGAATATTTATCATATAAGAATAAGCGTATATCGAAAATAACCTGTCGGATAGTATAAATTTTATTGTGAAATCATGACTTGCATAATAAAATCTGACACATTGTTTTAACTATTTGCAAACTGTTGTTATTTTTTTTTTTTGCGTTTGCTTTTCAATGATTGTGATCTTGGCACATTTATGCAAATAGCATTCATTATGTTATTTATAATGTAAGGTCTTTCAAATAACACACAAAACACGCTTCTTTACAAAATGTTCTCCTATGTCGTCTCAAGTTATATTGCTGCTGAATATGCTTTCACAATACAGCCAGAAATATTCATGAATAAGAAATTATAACAGAAG
This sequence comes from Acanthosepion lycidas, assembly GCA_963932145.1. Classification (NCBI taxonomy): domain Eukaryota; kingdom Metazoa; phylum Mollusca; class Cephalopoda; order Sepiida; family Sepiidae; genus Acanthosepion; species Acanthosepion lycidas. Next base: position 38,943,221 of record OZ010589.1, read on the forward strand.
ACATACACCGACGCAAAATATAATGTAATAAATATTGTTTACAAACAGCTCAGAGATTAATAAAAGTTATGCTAAAATCCGTCTATAGTTTTTATAACGACAGTACAGGTAATAAAGTTTTATCACAAAATTACGGATGTTATTAAACATTTGGGATTGGCGTAGTAATTTCCGGTTAATCAATTCTTTCCTTTATGCCACAGGTATTTAAAATCGCGTTCAGATTATCGTGAGCTGGGATGAAATTTATTTTCTAATTACAAATGGCTTCAAGGTAATTTCAACTCCCGCCTACGATTTCAAATTACTCCCTCGAACAATTTATCTATTTAATTATGTTAGGCATACATTTAAAGTGTTTTTCTCCAACTCTTAATGTTTATTTATACACAAAAAATTCTCTACTAAAGATTTTCTGTGTAAAAGAAACCGTTGCAAATACCTGACCCCAAAACTGTACAATTGCTTATGAAGAAAAGAACGCAATTCTCGTGCGGCCTGACAAACATGTCAATGTTGATCTGATGTTTACGTATATTGTTAAGTATAAATAAAGATAAATATATCGATGGAATTTCAAGAAAAAAATCTTAACAGAAACCTCGACGCTCTAAAAAAACATTTGGCTGGTTAACTCAGCTGGGTATGACGAGAAACTACATCCGGCAGCAAAGCCTCTGATCAGGAGATTGGAGGTTTTGGGGAGCGTGGAATCACCTCTTAATTGTTTTTGTTCCCAGGTCCACCTTGACACGTGATGGTAACACCTGTTAGGGTCCCAACTGCGAGCAAATTGTGAACCCTCAAACAAAATGCCTTTTTATAGTAAAAATATCAGCGATATATATATACTTTTATAAAAATCAGACACAATAAATATTCATAGTAGAATTAACAGAAATACATGTTATAGTAGAATTTCTAATAATACATTTTACAGTAGAATTTCCATAATACAGTGCATAGCAAAATGACTAACAATACATTTTATTAGTAGTTGAAGCAAAGATTTGAGTTCAAGATATATTCATATGAAGCCATAAAATTGCGTTCAAAATATTTAGATTTCGGCATTAAATAACCCGTGGAGATTGATATACCCCTAAAAATCAATCAACCAATCAAAAAAGCTGGTATAGTCATAGAAGCTGTAAGTTGTAGAAATTACTCTATTCCCGTGGGGTTAGTTCGTGATCGTGATGAATGGGAAATTATTCTCAAGAATACGCACATGGATTGTGGAGATATTTTACGTGATTTATTCAATGAGTTTTCCTGAGTTGGAATCATAAGAATTTGTCATTTTTGTGAAATCATAGAACGAAGGTACTACAACACCAGTGTCAGTCTAAACACGGGGTAATATGAAATCGATTTTAGATTACCAAGCGGGGAAAGTCTAAACGATTAGTATATGAACTATTTCACACTGGCGTATAAGGTAACTATTTAAACTTTCAGAAAACTGAATTTCACTCGACACAAGACTCAAGAGCCACTCAAGAAAGAGGGTTACAGTTGAAATGGTAACGATGAATGAGGTTTGAGGTATGAGTGGAAGGGAAGATAAGGTGGATAGATGACGATTGAATCTTGAGTTGAAGACATGTTCAAGGAAATTCACTTGCTGGAGTCTGTTTCACAAAGTAGCAGTTCTTGGAAAATATCTGTCTGAGGTGGAACTTCTTTCTTACATTTTAAAAAAGGAAGCAATAAGGATTTTTTTAAGCAGTATTAATCTGATCTGGTGGAACTAAAGAATTTCCATTTTGAATAATTACCATTAAAATAGTGACAGAGTAGCGACAGTTTTTAAACGGAGCTGAAAATTGTTGTAACCTGAAAAGGGTTAATGAATGAGGAATAACCAAAACGGAGGTTGGAAATGAAATGGTAATCTTTATGACATCAACAAAATGCAATACTCGCCAGCGGCGTGAAGTAGGTAAACCACTGCTAGTGGTGGACTACTAAGACAGAATATTACCCCAACTTACAATCGTGTTCAACGTATTTGAGGATTGGGACATGCCCATTTGTGTTCATAGGTACGGTATATAACAAAAATAAAGTCACGAGGGAGAGTAATTTTAATTAGTGTGTGTGTAAAATAAAGGTGAATAATTTAGGGTTAATGAGTAAAAGGAAAAAAAAAGATCTAACTAATAAACGGTTGCGCTGGTTGTTGGAAATATATGATATTTCAGGAATATATATATTTGACAGAATTTCTGATAGATTTGACAGAATTTCTGATAGATTTGACAGAATTTCTTATATATTTGACTGAATCATTTGACGGTAACAAGGTCTCACAAGTAAAAATGAAAAAAAATCTTTATGCAGCTGTGAATTTTCATTGTGTCGTGAATTGTCGAATCAGCAACTATGCGAGATTTCCTGGTAAAAGAGTCCCTTCACATAAAATTCTTCAGTGAAAATTCTTCACTTAGTAGTGAACACATGGGTCTGCAGGATGCTAAGATAGATGAGTTTCATTCAATAACTACCTCTCTCCATCACTGACAAGAAGTCGGGAAAATTTCTCTACTGGGGAACAAGAAAATTAACCAATACAGAGCATCGGCCTTGTGATATTTCTTACTGCAATAAAACCTTCCTCCTTATGAAAAGAATCACTGTTTGGACTTTCAGTAAGAAACATAGACAATACGACTTTGATGCATTGCTCCGGAGACAACTGAGGAGACCAATGCATTGACTCATTTGTTAGAATCCACTATGGAACAACGACCGTAATTGCACAAACAACAAATGTTAATATATATATATATATATATATATATATATATATATATATATATATATATATATATATATATATCATTCTTTTCTAGGGTTTTCACCTGCTACATGCATATGACGATAAACAAAATCCGGCGGCAAGTTCACCGAGCGGAATATTGTAGGTTTTGAGGAGCGTGGAACTACCTCTTAATTGCTGTTGTTCCCAGGTTCAACCTAACCCGGGGTGCGATCATTTGTTAGGGCCCCAACCATGAGCATATAGTGAACCACCAAACATACACAAAACACACTATGAAAGTATAAAAATGCATGTTTATAGTAAGATATATCAGAAATACATTTTTATATAAAAATTACCAACAATACATATGTAGAATATTATCATTACATTTTATAGAAAAATGGCCAATAATACAATTTATCTGTAGTTGAAGGCATACATTTGTGTTTAATATATATTTCGTTAAAGAGTTAAAATTGAGTTCAAAATATTTAAATTTCAGCATTAAATGACCCATAGAGACTGATATGCCGCTAACCAAAATAAACCAACCAAGCAACGAACATGATAGAATTTTTTTGTGACATTAACTCTTTGAGCCTGGACCACCGCTTTGCCGGTGGTAGAGATAAAATGACTTAATGCCCAGCCACCGGTTGCACGGTGGGTAGAGACTTGTGTCGTGTTCTGCTATTGGTTGCCATATTTGGGTAGACTGGGACAGAAAGAAAGAATTCTGGCGATAGTGAAAGGATGCAATAATACTCATTCCCTGCTAAGTATAATGTTTATCATTTTTATGATTATTTTTATATCTATCGCGAAACATTACATATCAATGATTTGCGAATTTTGACTCAGGAGCTCAGGCAGAAGGGTTAAATTTGTTCAGGAACGCAGGGCTCAAAGGGTTAATCTACACAATATCCAAAAATTTCTTAAATGAATCAAACTGTATTCCAAAATATAACTTCAACAAAACTACAACATGAAACACATATCACCGCCTCTAGTAATTATGTCCACAAAAACATGTATACGCATAAAAGTTGAGATCATCTACCATGCATTCAACTGTGAAGGTAGAATAACTTATTTTATTACCTCAAAACTCCCAAGAAAATTCAACTTCGGCATTTTTGACCCATAACGAATCAATCAGCTGTCACAGGTTTATGCATTCGGGTTCTGTTTATTTCAACCCCGAGTTACCTTGAGGTCGATTTCCAACCCCAACCTATTTTTATTTGCATTAAATAATTAACGTGTTTAAAATGATAATAATTTACCAGATGGCCTCAAAGCTGAAAAGTTTAAAGAATCATTCTTGAACAACGACCCAATTCACTGCCAAAGTAAGAATACCAAAGACTAAGTCAACCGTTAGACGATAAGTAAAACTTTGAATTACTTCACAGAAAAGGGTTAGTGCATATAAATTAACAATAATCTAAAATCAAACAAAACCTCAAAGAATTTAAGGCATCAATGCCGGACAACAAAACACAATGGTATTTTCATTACATTTAGATTTCTTACCAAGGAAGTGTACTGTAAAATTGTATTCACTCTGAACTTTATTTTTCGGGCAGTGATTCGACGAAATCTATCAAATTGGTTTTGAGATGTTCAAAGCGTATTCAATATTTTATTTACTATGTGTGTTGAGTCGAATTAATTTAATTTATTTTACGGTTAAAAGCTGCCCATGCAGGCAGAGGGGAAGAACTTTGTGAAATATGAGACGGTATATCTCAACAACAAAGGGAATTAATCGTGGGGTTAATTAATGAGACGACAAATCAGGTTAGTCACGTTTGTTGGCAACAAAATCAGTGGAGGTCGAATGTTATTAGAATAAGAAATGTTTCAGCGAATAAAGAATTTTTATTTTTCATGGACGGGCTTCTCTGAGGAGAAAGCAATTCCAAACATATTTTCTCCCTGTAGAATTTTCCTTGATGAGAATGAAACGTTCTGTTAAAGCGTTTTCTGATGTTCTAAACTGGATGCAAAAGCAGAAAGTGAAAAACGAAACTCATAAAAACGGCACGCTGCAATTTCTCAAAATAATCTCGTTTAAAAAACGGAGAATCGAAGACATGTGGGAATAACCAGAACAACAAAATTGACAAGATTGTCGAAAGTTATATATATATATATTTGTTTTTTATATGAATGATTCGTGTAATTATAAACTGAACTTCACCTTAATCAAAATTAAAATAATGAGCCAACGTGCAACTTTCGGATAATAAGTGTGACATTCCTGTAATTATTGCACAATATAGTTCATGCCATATTGACGGAAAACCTACCAGTAAAAAAGAATTCTCTTATTACTATATTTGTACAAAAACGCACAACCTTAAAATTTAAAATTCAAACTCAGTGTTGCGACCGCACGTTCCAAAACAATAACACATTTCTCATAGCATTTTTTCGGATTACATCTATATTTTCCTTGTCCTCTTATTACCGAGAAGTAAAAAACAAGAACAAAATCTATTTCCATACCTGAGGATGTCTGTAGGAACAGACGAAAGCTTGTAAAAACTAAAAAAGACCTTATGGAACTGGAATTTATAAACCGGGATCATATCATTCATATACAGGTTCGGGGTTAGTGTAACTTATTGAAATTGTTTGCGAAGATGTATTCTCGCCATTTAACGTTTTAACCTCTATATTTGTTTTTTGTATAAATGATTCATGTAATTATATATATATATATATATATATATATATATATATATATATATATATATATAATCCCACACTGAGTGGTGACGATAATAAAATAGGGTTTCATTTCATTAAAGATTGCGTTGTGCATAAAACTCCGGTCAGTAATATATATACATATATACATATATATATATATATATATATATATATATATATATATATAAGACAGAGTCACTCAAGTTATAGGATTACTGAATGAGATGTGCTGTAAGTATTTACTCTGGTTCCGCGCTAGGACGAGATGTGACACAAGGTTTATTTTTAGGTGGGGACCCGAGCTCGTACACCCGGGGCAGGAACGAAAATTCCCCTCAGCTCCCGCAACAGTCGGTTGCGCTGGCCTTAGTGCGAGCACCAATCCTTCCCTCTGGTGCAGTGGGAGGGCGCGACCTCGGGCAGCTGTTCCCCAGGGCTGGGCACCTCTTCAGTATTATTTTCCTCAGTTGCCCATCTGTCCTTTGACAGAGAAGCCCCTGAGCGCATTCTGTCCAAGGACAGTGACGCAACTGACAGATGATAAGTAGATGTGTAGCTACTCAAAAAGAGAAAGTCACACACATGTGCAGTAAGAATAAAAGGTAGGAAATGAAGATTATAAGAATAAAAAGGATAGATACTTGATTCGAAGATTGTATTGTTCAATGAAGCATCCACGCAGGAGTCTATTCGACAATTAAAGAGTTCTTGGGAAAATCTTGTGGGGATCTCCACTTTATAAATGCAATAAAAATTCATTGAGGATTGTTTAACTCCGTGTACATAGCATGGCGTGTCCTTAAAGATCTGAACAGATGATACTATTAGGTTGGTGGAAAAATAATGACGTAATAATGTTGTTTTTGACATTAAAAAATAGGTCAAAAAACGACATTATTACGTCATTATTTTTCCACCAACCTAATAGAAAATCGAGCTCTTCTGAATATTTTCGATCGTCTGCTCGATTGGAATATTTCACGAAATAAATCATTCAAGACAATGTCATGTTGTCTGTAAGTCAAAAGGAAACTAGAATCAGGAAGGAAAGTCTAAAGTTAATGATTTTTTTTTTTAATGCACTCCTTAGCTGCGTCGTTTTGGAAATGTGTGTATGAGCACACGTTTCACTTTCAACATCTCCAACCTGTTTTTCAATTATTTTTTTCGGTGTTTTTATTTTTTTAAATTCTGGCCATTTTTGTCCTTATTATTCCTTTGTAATGATTCAAGGCACCCATACTGCGCAAGATGAGCTTGTATATATTTTGTTTTTCCAGTAACAATGTCCTGTGTGTTCTTTTGTTTCCACTTCGTTTCTTTCCTCCTAATGCGTTCTTTCTTTTAAGTATTGTATGACCTCTTGTTTCTCGTCTTTATCGGCGTTTTTTTTTTTTGCTTTCCTCGCTTCCATCACATTTTCCTTTGCATTTCTACATACCCTTTCTTTTTCACTTTCTTTCTTTCCTACTCCCTTTGCATTCTTTCCTGTATTACTTATTTCCTGTATTTCTTCTTCTTCTTCTTCTTCTTCTTCTTCTTCTCACTTCTTCTTCTTCTCTACCTACTAAGAGTCTTTTTTTTGTTATAACGATTTTTCTTTCTTTCTTCCTTTTCTTTTTTCTTTCGGTTTTATTTCTGCTACCATAGACTTTTATTTCTGTTCCACTTTCTTTCGTTCTTTTATTTCTTCTTCTTCTTCTTCTTCTTCTTATTATTATTATTATTATTCTTATTATTATTATTATTATTATTATTAAATACCACCTCGGTGTCTTTTTCTCTGTACGGTTTTCCGTTCTTTCTTCCTTGTCCTTTTTCTTTCATTTTTTCTTTTTTTCTATCTTCCCTGAGAATTTGTTCTTAATTTAGATTTTATTTTTGTTCAGTTTTCTTTCATTCTTCAATTTCCTCCTCCCTCCTCCTCCCTCCTCCTTTCTACATTTCTTCAACCGCACACCCTTTTTCTTTCTTTGTTTCTTTCTTTCTTTCTTTCTCTTTCGTTCTTTCTTTCTTTGCTACTCTACACGATTGCGCTATTTTTTCTTTACTGCTACTCTAGAGTCTTTTTCTCTATTTTTTGTCTTTCATGATCACGTCTTCTCTTTCATTCCTTTACTCTTTCTTTCTCATATTCTCTCTTTTTTCTTCATCTCCACTATCTCATTTTCTTTCTTTGCTTTTTTGCATACCTACGCCGTTCATCACGTTTTCAATTATACGTTTTTTTTTCCAGTCATCATTCTTTACAATTTACAACAGACGACACGTCCGTGCAAACATGCGGACACATGGCTAAAAGTTTTGATCTCTTCCATTCCTAGAAGAAAAATCGTGCCATTTACTTGAGATTCATGTCAATACATTTTCGTCGCATTTCCATTCGTTTCTTTATATTTCTCTTGATGAGGACCAGTCTTGTCAATTATAGTGTGCCCAACCCAACAAATGAAACCAATTTACAGAACAAATATTGACGGTTTAGTTTTTCATTGTGCCTTCTCTATTTTTCTAATAAATTTATCACACATAAGAGTTCTCGGAAGATAATTACGTCTTACCAGAAAGGATATAAAAAGAAATGGAAGTTAAATTTTTATTTAAATATTAATGTGTTCGGAAAAGAATTACGCTTTATTAGAAAGGATATAAAATAAATAGAAATTAATTGTATTTAAATATTATTTATCAAATAGGTAGTCAACCTTTAAAGAGACGGTAAATTTTAATGTTTAATATCTAAGAAACCACAAAGCTAATTGAGTTTCTTTTTTCGAGGTTTTCAGATAAGACGTTTAGCCATCTTGACACCATTTGTCGTAAAAATCACTGAAAAAACCATTTGAGTTATTTAGCTAGAAAGAGAACAGTTTAAAATCGTTTTGTCAGCCCTACTATGCATTTTCAACTAAACAATGGTGAGAGCAAAAAGACCATTCAAGCCTTCAGTATGGTGCCAACATTAATACTCTGGCTTCCATCTTCAATGTCCATTCAAAAAACATCAATAGAACGGTGAATAAGTTTAAAAAAAGATAGAACAGTAGTAAGGAAAAGTGGATCATGAGCTCACAACAGGAAGAGGGATCATCATTTCAACTTAGAGCTAAAGAGATCAGTTAGAAAAGATCCAACTCAATCCATAAGACGTTTGGCACATGACAGAAGGGTTTAAGCTATATCAATCAACGAGCAGTGAAAAGAGACTTGAAAATGAAATCGTACATGAAACCTTATTCCTCAAAGAAGAGCCCAATGGTGTTATCAAAACAGCTGAGATTTCCAGTAAGTTATATTTAATCTTTTCAAAGCTTAATCTAACAATTGGACAATTTTGCTGTTGCACAACTTGGACAGATTTGCTGTTATACCCAGTACAAATAATTCTTTTGATGAGGTTAAAAATCTTGCATTTCTGGCCTCCGGTTGCATTATATACAAGTAAATCTTTTCTGGAGGATTAAAATTCATGGAAAAAAAAGTTGGGTTGGGCACACTATAATTGACAAGACTGGTCCTCATCAATGAAGTCGTCTTATACACGAGTATATACTGTAATACATTGAAAGGTCATTGTGATTGTTTTGCTTATATGTTGAAAGCAACATTGGGTTGTAATATTGAATGAACCATTCAACATCACAAAGTCTCTATCTCGCACAAGGCTTTTTTTGCGTCAGATTTCCCCCTTTGTGGATTCTAGGTTTTTTCCCAAAGTAAAAAGTTGTTGAAAGGTAGATTCCAGAACGTGATGGAGACTAAGGAGAACGCGATGATCCCTAAATAAAACTTTACAGATGCTGAAACAAGTGTTTAAATCTCCAAGAAGGAAACTTTAAAGTGAACTAAAACGCCATTGACCGATTTTATTTCATTAACGTAA